>OZ024797.1:33167142-33767142 GCA_964017045.1 Omphiscola glabra | reverse complement strand
GCTCTCCCTTCCCAGCTCTCCATTCCCAGCTCTCCATCCTAGCTCTCCATTCCCAGCTCTCCATCCTAGCTCTCCATTCTAGCTCCCCCTCCTGGCTCTCCATCCTAGCTCTCTATCCTAGCTCTCCATCCTAGCTCTCCATTCCCAGCTCTCCATCTCCAGCTCTCTATCCTAGCTCTCCACCCTAGCTTACCGCCTTAGCTCTCCACCCTAGCTCTCCATCCTTGCTCTCCATCCTAGCCTTCCACCCTTGCTCTCCATCCTTGCTCTCCAAACTAGCTCTCCACCCTAGCTTACCGCCTTAGCTCTCCACCCTAGCTCTCCATCCTTGCTCTCCATCCTAGCCCTCCACCCTTGCTCTCCACCCTTACTCTCCGTCCTTGCTCTCCATTTACGCATGCGCACTAGATCTGGATTGTTTGAAATCATGTTATCATCCATGTAATAAGTTTTAGTATCTTGGATATTCTTCTTCAAAAGCCTGAAAGGCTTGATCCACAGTCATAAATTTAAAAAAATAAAACCCAAACAGTGCACATACATTATTGGTTTGAGAGTGCCAGCAACTGTACGAAGTTAAAGAAATAATTTAATATGCATCAAGCAAGAATTAAGATGGCCGCTGGTGAGGACCATGATATTGTACATTTTAACGAGCGTCCGTTTTGTCGTACTATACTGCAGTGGTTCTAAGCATTCCTGAATACCATGACACTTTTAAAATATTTCCTCATGTTGTAGCGACCCAAAACCGCAGAATCATTTTCGTTCCTATTCCATAACTGCAGGGTATATGTGTTTTCCGATGATCTTAGGCGACCCCTGGGAAAGGGTCATTCGACCCCCAATGGGGTCGCGACCCGCAGGCTGAGAACTGCTGTGCTAGAGAGCTGTGTATCCATTCATAGGCACATCGAGAATAAAGTGGTATGATGCATTTGTACGTGACTACGTCACAATCTATTTGTATTTGTCTTTACTCTGGTTCGGGAGGCGCTTTTCTTTTAATTGAGAGACACCTATGACAACCGGAGACGACTGCCTGGCGTATAATTTAAACGTAATGTGACTACACACTCTACCGAATCAGACCTGCTTGAAGGCCGCCACCACCGAAGACATCTTCGAAAATTAAATCATGTCCACTAAGATCATTGAATTTACAAACCCCTTTGATATAACAGGGTCAGCGTGAACATTTTCAAGCCAGTCATCTGGTGTTAGTCACTGGTATCAATTTTCCAAATTAGTATTTGTTTTTTGTTGGTTTTTTTTTTTGGTTTTTTTGTTTTTAAATACCGGTATTGAAGATAAGATCTAACAAAAGGAGAAAATTCTCTTTTAGAATCTCAATCGTCTTTCTCTCCAAACAAAATGGCTGACTGATGGCGTTAACGTGCCATATATTTGGATTGGTTTTTTTGTCGGCGTGGGTTTTTTCTGCCCTCCGGGAAGATGTAGGGAGATAAATTAGCCGATGCCAGAATTATGGGGTCGATTGCATCGCGTTTGAAATAGAAAAGATCCTTTTTAATTGCTTCTCTTATGATTCCATTTCTGTGTTCTCGTACTTGGTTTTATTGAGTGTTCTACATTGGATGAATTGCAATTTAGATCAGGGCATTGATAGTATTCCTTATTCCAACTACACAGCGGCTCTATCTTTTTTTATGACCAGATCATAATTTCAATCATTTCACACATACTAATTTAAATATCTTGAAGTTGGAGAATAGAGATTTCACTTCTCATCGTCTCTCAGTGTACGTGATTGCAATCTAGAAGCTGGAGAATAGTCAATGTACGTCTCATCTTCTCTCAATAAACGTGATTGCATATCCTTCTCAAAAATATATTATACATAACCTTAACGAGTTTTTATTTCGTTTTGAAAAACGTATACAAACTTAAGAGTCTATTTTAAAATATTGCAATACTTTTTAACAATCACTTTATGACTTAAACAGGTAGGCTTAAAAAATTAAGATACAAATTATAATAGTTGCACTTGGTTGTGTATTTAAAGGTAAGATGCAATAGAGTGGATTTGATCGAAATGTGCGCGCATAGGAACAAAAGAACTGTGGTAGATTGAAGCTAATAAGGAAATAAAGACAAATGGAATGTTTTTATTAAAAGTCTTTTAATAATTGTTTGGAGAAGGCTTACTTTAGAAAAACATTGCAATTTATTTGTGGTTGAATTGCACAATCTCTTTTTTTAATTACGATTTATGGATGTATTGCAATTTGTATGTGGTTGTATTGCAATGTGTCTGTGGATATATTGCAATATGTCTGTGGTTGTATTGCAATTTATCTGTGGATACATTGCAATATGTTTGTGGTTGTATTGCAATATGTCTGTTGTTTTATTGCAATATGTCTGTGGTTGTATTGCATTCTGACTGTGTTTGTATAGCATTTTATCCGTGGTTGTATTGCAATTTGACTGTGTTTGTATTGCAATCTCTATGTGCATCGTGTACTCCACCGTCCCCATCTGGTTGTAGAATAATGTATTACCCAGTTATTATTGATTTGCGAGACGAGCCATGGTGTGAGCTTTGTTCAAACAGCCCAGCCCTAGCTTCTAGACAAATTAGTAGATTAGCAATCGCGGCCCCTGAAGGAGAGTCCCTCAAGTGGTTCTGACATGTTCCCCCCCCCCCCCGGTGAAACTGCATCAGTGGAATTATCTGCTAGCCGGATGCATGATTCTGGCTGAGTGATGACGTCAAAAGAACGGTCACATAGTAAATAACCAAGTCTCATAAGCTGTTGGTGCTGCAGAGTGCCCACATAGCTGTGGCCCTTTTTTTTTTTTTGTATATGAGAGAATCTCAACTTTTTACAAAATATATATAACTTAATTATCTTTCAGCATCAAATTAGTACGTTATCACGTGACGTTATTTACCATTTTGTCTTTGCTAATGTCGTGTAATGTAGATGTGTCAGCTTTTTTACCTCTTGAGAATCTCACATTTATATACCTAACCCCCGTGGTATACACAAACACATTGTGAGATCCGTCTTTTTCTGTCATATTTTTAGTATATAAAAAAATTTACTCTTTATATTAAAAAGAAGTTATGTTTCAATCCTATATGTGTAGGATTGTTACTCTGTTACGACCAAGTATTTATGCAATACAGAGCGTAAAAGCTGTGATTAATTAGGACGATGGATGATAACTCGAACCTTGACATACACAAAAAGGGGCGGTAAATATGTTTTTTTTAAAAATCATGAGTTATAAAATGCATGGTTGTTACCCTTAATTTTATTTTTCCTCCTTTGTTGTAAAGTAATTTATAAATCAAAACAAACAAACAAAAACACCCAAAATAATTTAATTAAAAAAAAGTGTTTAACCAGGGACATCAGCATCTAAAGTCTAACAAAGTACCAGAAACATTCTAATGAAAATTCCAATTACAGACGGGTGCTTTTATTTCATACTTAAAAAGTCGCTATTCCTCGCCGTAAACCCAATATTAATACAGACCATGTGGCACTCAGCTGCTGTTACAACACGTCTTAGTACAGGCCATGTTTCACTCAGCTGCTGTGACCATAACTCTAAGTGAATGCCATGTAGCACTCGGCTGCTTTGACCACAACTCTACTTATATTATATGTCAATCATGATCTCAACCCCCACAGGTTCTCAACTACTGCCCTAAAGACATGAAGGCTGACCTCTGCGTCCACCTAAACCGTAAAGTATTCCTCGAGCACCCCGCGTTCCGCCTGGCCAGCGACGGGTGTCTTCGCGCCCTGGCCATGCATTTCAACATGACCCACAGCGCCCCGGGCGACCTTATATTTCATCAGGGGGAGAGCCTGGACGCCCTGTGCTTTGTCGTTTCCGGGTCGCTTGAGGTGATACAGGACGAAGAGGTTGTTGCCATACTGAGTAAGTAAAATGTTGTCATTTGATATTACACAAAATAGTTTCGAGAGAAAATGAAAGTTGTCTTGTGAATATGTTATATATATGTAAATTTATATATATTTTGCCTCAGGCTTTTACCTCTCTCTCCACTCCCAAGGCAAGGGTGACGTATTTGGTGACAACTTCTGGAAGGAGCCAAGTATTGGACAGTCCACGGCGAATGTTCGAGCACTCACGTACTGTGACCTGCACGCCATCAAGCGTGACCGACTGCTCGAGGTCTTGGATTTCTACCACGCGTTCGCCAACTCGTTTGCCCGAAACCTGACCTTGACCTATAACCTCAGACATCGGGTAGGTTGGGTTGTTTTTGTAACTATGTTTTTGACCCATGGTTGAACTGGTGGTCACATGAAATTTTTTAATGGAACCTCTGAATTATAATTATTATACCTCCGTTGTAGTGTTAGATCTAACTTTATTTCTATCAAAGATTTGATGCCACCATCTTTGAAAAAAACATATGTGCCCTTAATCACCAAGTGTATTGGGTCCAGGGGACAGGCCGTCGGATGAAGTGAAATTCTGTCGCCCAGACTTGGGATAAAGATTGTTGTTTACCCTTAACCCTCAGAATCCTGCCATCACAACAAGGGGCGTAGTCGGTGACGATTTAGACTTTGAGCAGGACAGTCACACAAAACAATTTCCTCCCCAAAATAAAGAAAGGAAAAAAAAGGCACTTTGTTTGAACAAATTCTTGTAAGATTTCTTGACAGTTGTTTCCAGCGTAGGAACTTAAATAAAGTTTAAATTTCTTTTCTTTAAGTTATCAATATATTTTTTTTTACCTGTCACCGCTATATTTTGAATAAATATATATTTTAAAAAAAATTTTTTTTTAATTTAATATGAAGTTAATAAAATTTAGAGTTAGACCCTCAAATGCGCTTACTTGCCATCATCATACCAGCTCAGTAATTGGTCTGCTGGATTTACTGTATCAGTGCTTCATTACTTCAATGTTCACTTCTTTTGATGGTCTTTACCTACACCTAGAAACATTATTTTCCAATTTTTCTGTACGCAGCTTAGAATATTATGAGTTAAAAGATATAAACTAAGTCCAAAAGGTTCCAATGTTTACCAATGCACAAAACGCATGTGGACAAAATTGAATTTTAAATAACTGATTTGAATGACAATTTTCTCTGAATATGCGTCTTTATTTTTGTCTTGTAAAACTCTATCATTTCTTTATTGTCTTCTCGTCACAGCTCATCTTCCGTAAAGTCGCTGACGTGAAAAAGGAAAGAGAACTCGCCGAGAAAAGAAAGAATGATCCCCCTTTGGACCTTGCCAACGACCATCCCGTCCGGAAGTTGATATCAAGATTCAGGAAAATCAGTGACTCCAAACACGACATCAAACAAAACTCGCACGACGTCGAGCGCGGAGGGGCGACGTCCTCCTCTAACGCCGACGTAGAGCTGGACAGGCCGCAGAGTGGCGCCAGAATAATCACGGTTTCCGAGAACCCTGACCAGACGCCAAGCAAACCCGCGCCACGGTTGGGGAGTGGCGTCACCTCGAGGTGGGGTAAATTTCTGTCCGGGGCCACTGGAGGCGGGAGTGCGTCGGATCCCGGGGCTGACTCTAAAGTCGACGGTGGTGAGAAGGCGATCCCTCTCAACGACCTGTCGCCGAAAGTGGAGACGAGATCCGGAGAGATGCCTAAGCTCTCGGCCAAACCAATGGCCAAGTGGGGACGTTTTCTTGCCAAAGCCCAGGAGCCCATCGAAGAGTCTCCTGAGGATGACATGCGGTCGAATTTGAAAAAAACTGACTCCACGGACAGCGGCATACTGCGCAGTGACAATAAGTTGGATCAGATGGAGGCGGACGGACCTCTAACTGACGCCCACCGATCAGCAAACATGACCCTGAACATCAACACCATCAACAATCTCACGCGTGAGAGCGCCAGCCCAGGCAGCGGCGGGACGAACCCATCAAGCGGGGTTGTGCCGGCTCCTCCGTCCGGCGGGCTGTCAGCCGCAGAGCAGCACATGCTGACGTCGCTGTATGACATCCGGCTGGAGATCAAAGAGGAAATCGACAGCCTCAGGCAAAAGATGAACAGGATCGACGAGCACATTACAGAGGTTCTCAGGTTTTTCTCCCCGGCCTCAACGCCTTCCTCGTCCGCCTCGACGTACGCCAGCTCCAAATTCAATTCCCCGTTGAACTTGACCAACTCCAACAGCACCGACCAGTCGCCGAAAAACTCCATCTCGTCCTCGCCTCGCCACGAGCCGTCGGACGACGCGGCGACAAACCCGACCCAAGCGCAGGCAACTCCGATGAATATTTACACCGAGCCCGCCGCAGCCGAAAGAAAAGATCAGTCCCGCAAACAGCGACCTCCTCCTCCATCGGGGTTTCACCCAGCCCGCCAGCCCACAGACAGCAAGCGGAAAGTGAGCCGGAGAAAATCTTCACACCGGCGCTCGTCCAAGTCTTCGAACAGTAGCAATGAAAGTCACAAACAGTCGTCCGGGACACCGGAACCGGTGCCGGGGCGGGCTCACGGGGCCGTCCAGGTGGATGTGCCTGAAGATGGGGAGATAACCCCGCTTGAAGATCGTGACCTTGACATGTTATAACACATCTGGGGAGATGGTTTCCCCTCGTGTGTGTAAATATTTGGCAATTGTTGCATTTTTCATGGCATGTTTACAAAATGACGCAAAAATGGTTCTGCGTGACAAGTCATCTTCCTTGTAAATATTAAGAGAGCACTTTGTCTTTTTTTAAAATCCATTTAAGCACAAACAAAACAAAAAAAAAGTTGTAGAAATTTGTGCAGTATTTTTACTTGAATGAAAATTTAATGTTAACAAATTTTTCACCAGTTGGCCGAGGGCTGTGATTTATGGCGTAAGGTGTGACCGTACTTGACTAATCTTAGTTTAATCGGACTCGAGCACGAGTCGGCTGTTTGACAATCGCGATTATTTTGTGAATCTACATCTTGTATTTGTATATGATAAGTTCAGATTTGTTGTTAGTTGTCGTTTGCAGAGAGTGAAAAGTTAAACAAATTTGAAACCAAAACCTGAATTACTTTTAACTGAATAGGACACTTTATAAAAAATAGATTAAACGCGTATATCGTTTTGCAGAACCACTACAAAATAAAGATATTTGAGAACTACTGCGATATAAATATATTTGAGAGCTACTGGGAATATAAAAATATACGAGAACTACTGGGATATATAATTATTGGAGAACTACTGGGATATAAAGATATATGAGAACTACTGAGATATAAATATATGGAAGAACTAATGTGATAAAGATATTGGACAATTACTGGGATATAAAGATATTGGAGAAATATTGAGATATAATGATAATGAAGAACTACTGGGATATAATGATATTGGAGAGCTACTGGGATATAAAGATATCTAAGAACTACTGGGATATAAATATATCGAAGAACTGCCGGGATATAAAGATATCGAAGAACTGCCGGGATATAAAGTTCGGACTATTCACGTTCTCCTTTCTTCAAGATTATAGATTCCCGTTAAATTGTCATCGAAGTTGATTAGACCTATTTTGCACTACTCAAGTCGATGAAATGAAAATTTCTTGGTAACTTGTGCAGCTTATTAGATTGTTATGAAATCAGAAATGTGAATATTGACACTTTATTTTTTCTCTTGTCCACTGCGCTTAAGGGATTTTTTTTTGTCGTAGATCTTTGAATGAATCCAAAAAATAGTATAAGGCAGATTTTTTTTATTATTATTATTTTTTGGTCACTCACAGCACTGAATGTTCTATGAAGTCAGGTTTTTTTATGGTAATTTTTATTTTCATTTACCGGTAAATGCAGTGTGCTGACAGTTTGCTGTTGAGTTTCTGTCACCGAGCTTGACGTTTTACTGTTTGGGTGCCATGAAAAATCCATGCAAACTTCAGGGTATCATACTAGGATACTTTCATAGTAACGGACATTGGCTCATTCTTCATTTTGAATTGATTGTAAAACAAAAAATAAAATTTTTAACTTTTTCTTTCCAATAATAAATTGACATGAGTAAACCTATGTTAAGACAGGCAGTGGCGTTGTTTAAACTGTCCTATAGGCGCACCGCCCTGCTAGGCGCACCGCCCTGATGGACGCACCGCCCTGATGGACGCACCGCCCTGATGGACGCACCGCCCTGATGGACGCACCGCCCTGATGGGCGCACCGCCCTGTGAAAGCAATTATCTGTGAATCACCAAGTCTACTGTATGCAATATTTCTTATCATTCCGCGAATGCCCGTTTTGTCAAATCGCCGTTTACCCCCCCCCCCCCCTAAGAAGACCTGCATCGATAATTATTGTTGTTTGTACTTGCACATTCCATAGTTCAACAAAGAATTATTACTCCCCTTGTTTCGATGTTTTTTTTTTTGCACATGAAATATAACTATACAAAAACAAAAAAAACTTTAAATTATATTTATCATAAGATGTATTCCTTTTTTTATTCTAACACTATTTAAATGCACTTTCTTAATTTCTTCTAGACGAAGCAGATCTGGAAATCAGTGACTTAGCCCGTTGTCGTGGAATGTCACGTGACCATCTAGATTTTTATGTGGGCACTACATTTCAGATATTATGCAGGATGTTTTTGAAGTGTCTTATAAGGCGAAGCGATATTTTAGCTTTCAGAGATGAATGCGAAACTAAAAATATGCAAGCCTATTTGGTTTTGATTGAGATATATTTAACGGCCACATAACCTACTTATTTTTTTTTTAAATTTCCCAACTGTTTTTTTTCCATAAAATTATACATATTTAAATCATTACACTAATGCATTCAAATGTTTTTAAGTACTGGTATTTTTAAGGATTAAATCTTTTTTCGTATGAGCAATATGCAAAAATCTACTCCACCGTTTTGAAGGCATTAACTAAGTTACAGCCTTGAATGTTAATAAGTTGTATGTTATTACTAAGTGGAGCCTCGGATAACGACCGTATTCCGTTCTTAAGCCGAAACGTTCGCTAACCGAAATAATGTTCTATCATTGAAATCAGTGTAACTTCTATGATATGTTGAAACTTTGGAAATATGAAAATATCGAGCGTTGCTCTGCAATGACGAAATATAACATTTTTATCTGAACTAGGAGCTAGCAGCCTCTTCATGTCTTACTTCACAATGAATTCAAAGTCTTCGGTGAAATTTATTCAAAGATCCTCTTCTTGTTTAAGGCCTTCAACTTGTAATCTGTGTTCTTTGGCCAACATATCACCGCCGCATCTGTCTGGCAATTGTAATTTGTGTTTTTGGCCAACATATCACCACCGCATCTGCCTGGCAATTGTAATCTGTGTTTTTGCCAACATATCACCGCCGCATCTGCCTGGCAATTGTAATTTGTGTTTTTGGCCAACATATCACCACCGCATCTGCCTGGCAATTGTAATCTGTGTTTTTGGCCAACATATCACCGCCGCATCTGCCTGGCAATTGTAATTTGTGTTTTTGGCCAACATATCACCGCCGCATCTGCCTGGCAATTGTAATCAGTGCTTTTGGCCAACATATCACCGCCGCATCTGCCTGGCAATTGTAATTTGTGTTTTTGGCCAACATATCACCACCGCATCTGCCTGGCAATTGTAATCTGTGTTTTTGGCCAACATATCACCGCCGCATCTGCCTGGTAATTGTAATCAGTGTTTTTGGCCAACATATCACCGCCGCATCTGCCTGGCAATTGTAATCTGTGTTTTTGGCCAACATATCACCGCCGCATCTGCCTGGCAATTTTACTTTTTTCGCGCCCCTGAAATATATTAATATTCTAAAGTCACACCCCTTTTTCTATAAAATTCTAACCACATAAACATCATGTTTTAATTGAGACTAGTTCCTTTCAAAAAAAAAAGAGGACATTTTAGGCACCAAAAGCACTATCGATAGCTATTGCGACATTGTATCGTATAATTTAAATATTTTGATAATGATAATTTTTTTTTTTACCTCCACACTAACACAGTTCCTAAACACAGTTCCTAGTGTTAACACTTTTCTAACTAAGCGCCATAAGGACGGCTACAATAACACAACAATTTCAAAAAAAGTAAATAAAGTAGTGTTTTTTTTTAACACAGCACTCTGGCATTCGATGTTAACCGCCAACACTCCAAAGCCCTCACCGCTGAGCCGGTTGGATTATGTGTACAGAGAGTAGGAGTACGTTCCTAAACCCGACGTATCGTTTGTTAACCGCTGCAAGCATTGTTCACCAAACCTATTCGTTAAACCGATATGCTCGTTACCCGGTTCTTTCGCTATACGAGGTTCCACTGTATTATCATTCTATGGGCTTTGGTTTTTATTATTGGTCATAATTTCATTGGAATCGTATCCGTCTAGTCCTCATAGGTGCTTACCTATACGGCATTCATTGATTTAATTAAACCTTTTTTAAAATAAAAAACGTAATGTATATAGTTTGTTTGCTCTGTACCATGGTTGTATTACACGAAGAAAAAATCAGGAAATAATATATGTAATGTATAATCTATGTTGGATTCTGCAAAGGGCCCGGGTTTGTCTCCTATCCCCCCACCCCAGCCCCTTGGCCGCAACTCGCACTCCTAGACCACTAGACTATTCCCTTGCGTATGTATAGTCTCTGAGGATATTAAAAACAAAATTGTATTTTAAAAGATTTCTGAATATGTAAATTTAGCATTGTTTCCCCCTTGACCACGCCACATGCCTCAAACCACCCACCCAACCCCCAAACCACATCCCTTTGGAGTTGGCCACTGAATATGAAGGTATGCACTATTTATCATATGCACTTGTGCTACAGCCCCCAACTTTTATTCGGTGACTAACGAATTTAAATTCACCATGGAAATATCCGATGTTTTATTATTATTGAACTATTGTTATCTTTGTTTTTTAAACGTTATTTTATTGGACCATAACAAAAATACATTCCTTCAGGACAGAACCTTTGCGTTACTAAATTTTTTTAATGATAGAAGGCTGATGAGAGGATTTCTCCTAAAGTTCTATAGGAATGTTTGTTTTATTGTATGAATCACTTCATTTTTAGTAGACTATTCCGACCAGTGGTTCTCAACCTTCCTAATGCCGCTACCCTTTAATCCAGTTCTCGTGTTGCGGTTACCCCCCCCCCCCCACCCCGAACCGTACAATTATTTTCGCTGCTACGTCATAAATTTGTTTTCCGGTGGTCTTAGGCCACCCCGGTGTAACGGTCGTTCGACCCCCCAAAGGGATCGCGACCTACAGGTTGAGAACCGCTGATCTAGACCATATCTTTATTGGGGATTCAAGGTGTTTTTTTTTACTTTGTTATTTCATTGTATTATGAGGCTTTCATTGTTATCTTTAACAAATACCATTTAATATCTCTTTATCTTTTAGTAAAAAAAAATCTGATGTATTCTACCCTTTAAATCGTTCACACATTCTAAAAATATGCTCTCTTGAAAAAAAAATGACATTAAATAACAGCGGTGTGACCTCATCAAATGATTCAAAACCATAGGGGTCGTTCGCAAATTACGTCACGCCAAAAATGACATTTTCAGACCCCCCCCCCTATTTCCCCCTTTTCCTTTCTTTATCCCTACTACCACCTTTTAGTGTCACGTCAGATCTAAAGAACAATTTAAAACATGCATTCAATTTTCATAACTAAACTAAGATTTTATTTTATTCTTAAACATTTTCCCCATAATGGATTAAGATGTAGTATTATTAGAAAACTGTGACGTAAAACGCAAAACAACGAAGTCCTCCCCAAGCCGAATGTAAATTGCCACAACAGTTTTTGCGTCATTTTTCGATATGTCCCGAAGGTGTGCGCGACTGAGTTTCACGGTACTTAAAATACCTAAGGCAATTTCGACCCCAAATTAATGTTTTTGAAGTTAATTGAATAAAGATTTTTCAAAATAAGAAAATTATATATTTTTTAAAAATTAATTTTAATTGTGACGTCATGAATTTTTACCCCCCCCCCCCCCTGTCATAAAGTGTCACAAATTCGTGATCCCCCTCCCCCCACCTGAGCGTGACGTAATTTGCGACCGACTCCTTGGGTTAACCCGTGAAAACAATTGTTTTGAAATCTTCTCTTAAATCTCTGCATATAACAACAGTCAGGTTTGGCATAGCAGATTGGAGTTTTAAAAACAAATTTGATATGATATTACTTGTGTCGGGGAATAGCACAGTAACCTTGCAAGTGGTTCCTGAGTCTCGGAAACTAAAAATAAAAAAAAACACTGTGTCTTAGTAAATACTGCACAACATAATTTTTAAGGTTGTGTCAGCCATGTATATCGTTGAGGTCCCTTTGATGTATACAGCGTTGTGATCATATCTCCACGTATCCAGCTCTGTGATCACATCCATGCATCCAGTGTTAAGGTCACATCCGTGTATCCAGTGATGTGGTCACAGTCATATCCACATATCCAGCGTTTTTATCAGATCAATATACCCAGCGTTGTCGTCACATTCATGTAAATATATATATATATATATAATATATATATATATATATATATATATATATATATATATATATATCATGTCACAATTATTTAGACCATCTGTCCTATGTTGCTGGCGGTTTAATGGACTACGATGAGTCACTTCCTTGTTTTGTCACGTGATACGTACCAGCCATTAGTAGGCTTTCTGCTACACATAACAACACATAACAACAGATAAACAGCTGATCAGCCATTGCCATTATCATTAATTCTAAAGCAAAATGTTTGTCTCCATCAGCGCTTCCCCCAGTGTTAATTAAAATTTTACTTTTCAAAATATTCTTGAATACACGTGTTTTTTTTAAAATGACATTCATAAATGTGACAATAATTATAATTCAGTTATGATTAAAGGAAGAAAGTTGTTTGAAGAAAAATTTGTGAGCGACTAGTGTGTTGCAGACTGCCTACCGGAAGTATTACTTGTTTTTACACGTATCACGTGACAAAACAATCGACTAATCGTAGTCCATTAGAACAATGTTTCCTCTTTGACTGACATAATTATTTATTTATTTGCACATTCCCATGAATGTCTAAAGAAGTGAAAATAACCACTACTGACGTCATACATTCACCATTTCGAATAAATGAATTATCTGTTATTTTACTGTACATTTTAAAACAATGATTATTGAAGTGAAAAAAAAAATCAATTCTGTGTTGTTGTTTTTTTTAACTTTTAACTAAAGTTTTTCTTTTGTATTTTAAGTGCGGGATGTGGATAGATTGGAAAATGTGGACTTGAATAATTAACTTAAACCACGACACAAATCAGGAAGTTCTTGTCACAATGCAGACTTCTAAGATGGTGTGAGTTGCAAAATACCTTTTTTTTCAAACAAAAAGTTTCCGTTTACATAAATGTAATTTTAATAAAACAAGCCGCATGCTTTTGATTAATTTATTTTCTTCATTTGTTTAAATTGCATTAGACTCTTTAGGGTTTAGATTTAGAACAAAAGAAAAAGTGATATAACTCTTGGCAATAAATACTCCCCAACCCATAACAGTCCCTTCCAAAGAAGAAGTATTTTGTTTATTGCACAACTTTAAGTCAAGTTTACAAAATAATTAGATCTAACAGTGCTATACTATTACATGAAGAAAGAAGCGATTTAATTTAAATAAGTTGATGACGGTGGCAGTTAAAACTAACAAAGGTCTTTAGAGAGAAAGATCATGGGCTGAACTTAAATGACTACTAGGAATATTTGAATTTAAAAAACAAAAATCGGTTTTTGTTTGACTACTCCTTTTGTAAAGTTGTGTAAGTCTGGCTTTCTCTTTGACTACTGCTTTTGTATAGTTGTGTAAGTCTGGCTTTCTCTTTGACTACTGCTTTTGTATAGTTGTGTAAGTCTGGCTTTCAGTGGCGTAGTGAGGGGGGGCAAGGGGGGGCATCATGCCCCGGGCGCTACTCACAAAGGGGCGCCTAATGGTATATTTTACTATAATATTGTATGGTTTTCGAATAGGGGGGGCGCTAAAAATGTATTGGGGGCGCTAAAAAGGTATTGTGCCCCGGGCGCGAGTTAAGCTCGCTAGGCCACTGCTGGCTTTCTCTTTGACTACTGCTTTTGTATAGTTGTGTAAGTCTGGCTTTCATTTTCCTCACCCGCAGCGTCGACCCTAACAATTGCGGGGCCCTATGCGAAACGGATTGCGCAGGGCCCAGTCGGGGTAGGAATAAGGATAATAAGTGAAAATTAAGATTTTGTATTAGAAAATAAATTCGGGGCGGGGCCTATGAAAGTGTGGGGCCCACTGCGGCCGCATAGGTTGCAGTGGCCTAAGGCTGGCCCTGCTCACCCGTATCTCAGGTAAAAGCAAAGACTCGAGAAAACCCTTTGACACGCATGATTTAACACAATGTTCAAAAATAAAGTCCTTAATTTGCCTATAAGATCAGATAGGCTGTCACAGGGCGTTTTTGAAAAAGTGATACAAGTGGCAGTATTTAGGAGATTTTATATATATTTTTTTATGGTCATCGCCCAGCAAAGGACATCTCTTTTAACGTATATGAACAATCACGCACTCAATGTAATCCTACAATGGCCATGATTTGGTTATCATCTGTAATTTTGACTTCGGATGACAGTTGTAAGTTATAAGGAGATCTAATTGTTGGCTATTTGAAACTTATAAGTTATAGGGAGATCTAATTGTTGGCTATTTGAAACTTATAAGTTATAGGGAGATCTAATTGTTGGCTATTTGAAACTTATAAGTTATAGGGAGATCTAATTGTTGGCTATTTGAAACTTATAAGTTATAGGGAGATCTAATTGTTGGCTATTTGAAACTTATAAGTTATAGGGAGATCTAATTGTTGGCTATTTGAAACTTATAAGTTATAGGGAGATCTAATTGTTGGCTATTTGAAACTTATAAGTTATAAGGAGATCTAATTGTTGGCTATTTGAAACTTATAAGTTATAGGGAGATCTAATTGTTGGCTATTTGAAACTTATAAGTTATAGGGAGATCTAATTGTTGGCTATAATAACTTATAGGGAGATCTGATTGTTGGCTATAAAACGTAATAATACACAAATGACAATATTTTTTCCTTATGTGCAATTTGGTTTTTATTGTCAAAAATAATAATGGAGTCCTGTGTTGGGAAATTCACAAGTGAATACTGGTAATAATGACAACACAAATGACAGTTCATTAGCTATACCCTATAATAGAACACAAGCAGGTGCTAATAATGACCTCTGAACCCAGAAGGAAACAGGGTCCTATAGTTGGCAATACTGGCTGTGGCATAGAATCAGAAAGCTATTTTACTTCTCCTTTGATGTCTGCAGCGGGACCAGAAGTCCATGAATGGGTTGATATTGGCAAGCACTTAATGGTTAAAAAAGTTTTGCCATTTTTTGCCAAGCAGATGTGAACTTGAGGTAAGCGTGGTCAACAAAAGTCCTTGAATGAAGTGGAAGACAAAACTGTTATTTTCAAATAAATTCAAACAATATCATCCATTCAGCAGTGGCGCACAGGGTTGGGAATCACTGAACAGCACAATTAATAATGGATGAATATTTTAAGAGAAAACACATAATGAACAAACAAAGTGGTATAGTTCTTGTAACTTTCTAGAAGACTTTTTCCTTAAAAGAGTGATACCCACAGACTAAAATAATTGCTTGTCTTGAAACATTGACAACCATTCGGGTGCTAACTTCTTCTTCTTCTTATGCCTTTTTACCCCGTCTGGGGCATAGGCCGTCCACAAGAATTTTCCACTCATCCCGGTCCTGTGCTTTCCTTTCCAATTGCTTCCAGTTGTATCCCATATTTTGCGTGTCTGTCTCTAGTTCACGTCTCCATGTATTCTTAGGTCTTCCTCTCTTTCTTTTTCCCTGTGGATTCCATGTTAGACATTGTCTGGTGGTGCTATCTGGGGGTTTTCTCAGAGTATGCCCAATCCACCTCCATCTTTTCTTTATGATGTCTTCATCAACGGGCACCTGGTATGTCCTCTCTAATAGATCTTTGTTGGTGCTAACTATTTGGGTTTAAATCAATAATTGATAAACATACATTAAGTTTGCACATCGGTAGGTTATAACTTATTGCAAGAAGTGCAATGTAAACACTTCCTCGCTGAACGACACACAACTCTATTGAACGTAAAAAAAAATTGTGCTAAGTTACATGAAATACAGCCAAACTGAGGATTAGCATCAACAAATATGTTTTTTTTTTTTCCATCACAGGGTCAAAACAGTTAATGCTACTTTCATAATATGTGCTTGACATTCGTGTGATAAATGTGAAGAAAGATAAACAGAAATCACGACAGGCGAGTAAAAACCGGTTCATGTAGAGCTTGACCAAAAAAAAATGGCATTTATCATTATGACTGAAATGCCAGAGCTGTAGAAGGTAATAACTGTTTTTAAAACCTCATCTCTGAGCCAAATTACTCAGGGTTTGGGCTGGTCCCAGTTGCCATCGCCCCCAGGTTGGGAAACCCTGACATTAAGGGAAGTTTTGTCATAGTCTGAGATCAATGTTAGGCAAATTATTTAAATAACATTAATGTGTCAACAGAAAGGATAACAGAAGTTATCTTTTCAGTTATTGGTTGCAACAATTAACATGATCTATTGAGCTAGAATGAAGCCAATGTCACATTCAGTATTCAAATAAAGAATTTCACCTGACTATTATCTTTCCACTAAAGTTAACAAAGAAGTCCAAGAACCTGTGTGACCTAAACATCAGTCATTTAACCGTTTGATTTGGCCGCACTAACCTAAAATAAAGCTTTTTGACAAGTTGAGACATGTATTAAAAATGTTGTTTTTAAAAAAAAAAGACAGATACAAAGTCATAAACACATCAACCGATTAAATTCTCATGAGAAATTAATTTCCATAATCCTAACACACAATGTTTATTTATGCGTGTGTACATTTATTCTTATGCTTCTTCTTTGCATCTATTTTTGCCTCACCAAAAAAAATCAAAAATGTTTATCACATGATTCCTTTGCCTCCCAACTTTTCTTTCTTTTTCTTCTATATTTTGAGGGCCCACGCTCAAAGAATTGGATCATTCTGGCTCATGTTTCAGAGGGGTTCGCAGTGTAACTGTGCTTGGTTTTCAAGGGGGATAACTTCACTGGTTTCAAGGGCTGCTGCCTCACCACTATTGGGCTTGAGGTGTTATTCCTCACGGCTTTACCATCCTCGGCAAGAGACGCCTCAATAAGCTAACGAGTCCATTCCACCCCGGTATTAACCCGCAGCTAAGCAACATGCTCTGACAAATACCACACAGCTACTGCTTGGTCCAGAGGCAGGCGACTTTTGCATTGCCCCACAGGATCTACAAAAGGGAGATTTTTATTTTATTTTACTTTTAGGAAGTTATTTTTAAATAATGCACCTATTTTATGGTCCTGTGAGTGCAGAGGTTGATAGATTCATCAATTTAAAAAAATAAAAAAAAATTCCCCAAATTTTTTGTTCAACAATCGAGAAATAAAATAAATTGAAATTCTATTTGGCAAATATCTTAGATCACAGTTTATAACACAGCGTAAACATTTTTAAAAAAACGAAACGCATTCAAATGATTTAGATGTGGTTATACCACTGGGCCAATGGACTACGATTAGTCACTTCCTTGTTTTGTCACGTGATACGTACCAGCCATTAGTAGGCTTTCTGCTACACATAACAACACATAACAACAGATAAACAGCTGATCAGCCATTGCCATTATCATTAATTCTAAAGCAAAATGTTTGTCTCCATCAGCGCTTCCCCAGTGTTTATTAAAATTTTTACTTTTCAAAATATTCTTGAATACACGTGTTTTTTTAAAATGACATTCATAAATGTGACAATAATTATAATTCAGTTATGATTAAAGGAAGAAAGTTGTTTGAAGAAAAATTTGTGAGCGACTAGTGTGTTGCAGACAGCCTACCGGAAGTATTACTTGGTTTTACACGTATCACGTGACAAAACAATTGACTAATCGTAGTCCATTGTCACTAAAACATTTAACACATGATTATAAATATTAAGTCCTGGGCTTGGGAAATAATGGTATTTAAAATGAAAGTTTTTTGCTTTCTTATCTGTTTATAGAAGTACATAAAAAAATGTGTACTATTTGTAACCAGTCCAAATAAATCATGTGATCTATATTTAGGATATTTATTATATAAGATTGAGATGCAGTGTTATAAAATATCACAAGCACTAAATCACTTGGAATCCTGATTAAAAATGGATCAATGGATTTTAAGATATAGGAAAGAAGTGGTTCTGATTTACGTTTTTGTATCAGTGTACCATTTTGCAATCTATACTATGAAAAATGCATGGGTGTGCCTGAATAAGGATTGCACGTATCATATTAGCTTTACAATCTGGAATAGTGAAGTTTTAAAAGTGAATTCAAAAAGGAATACAGAATAAATTTGATTAAAGTTTGGACAGGGTTAGGCTTCGTCCCTTGTTCATCTTGAGACGGCACTCAGAACTCGGACCAGACAACACATCGGTAAGCTCTCAGGCGGCTATCGGAACAGATGTTTTACAGGCAGCCGATTTTTTTGAAGACACAACTGAAACCTCAAAGTTTTTCAAACAGAAAAGAAATGAAGAAAAAGAAAGGAAGATGAAAAAAAAAAGATGAAAAGAAAAGAAGGGAACTCAGTGCTACAAAATTTAGGAAGTCTCAACTTAATGCAAAGTTCAGCTCTTCTGATATGAAGGGCCAGATGATAAAAAGTGTATAAGGGAAATCCTAGCAGTTTGATGAATGTGTATTATGTTTGCTCTGTGGGTGGCCCCATAATAGGGTTTGTCATTTAATGGTGGAAATCTATTAATAGAACATCAGGGAGTACAGTTTGGACAAGCTCATTAAACGGCAGAAAGATATTAAAGATATTTCTTTATATTATGAAAGATTTTACAAACAAATTATTACTGATATATTATATATATATATATATATATATATATATATATATATATATATATATATGTGGAAATACATTGTAAGAAGAATTGTTTTACGAAAACCTTGTATCAAAATAGTAACACTACGCAATGCAATGTGATGTTTTGTGGTCCTAGAAATGACAAACCCCATTATTCCTTATCGTTTCACATTTGTATGTGACAAGTTTCCTTCATTTTTATATGATACAATAATTCACAGACTTTTTTTTGTATTCTAAAAAGGTGCAGGAAAATATCAATAGGTCTGTATTTACGCAGATAGTCTGATTAGATATCATCAAGACACAATAGGTTTGTTCTCCAGCACTGATGAGAATGTAGCTAATCATCATTTTGTAATGTCTTACCAGTGCTGGATAACTTAAATGTAGAGTTCAGTCGAAAAAAACTTTTTGAAAATCAAATGAAAAAAACTCTGCCTACTTAGTCTGGCTCACTTCAATGGTGTCGTTTATAATACTCTCTGAATCTCTTTACTGAACGCAAAGAATCTTAAGCAGAACATTACAATTAAATAATGCACAAAATTCAATATACAATCAATTGTTCAAAAATTCAACAACAGTAACAGTGACTTTATAAATGGCAACAACAAAAAAATTCAAATCCCTCATCTCGAAAGTGCTTCTACATAATCTTGATTACTTCAGAGTAGATTAGTAAATTGATTATTTTTAACCTCAGGTACTCAAAGATTTTTTTTATGGTTGAATCGTTCAGCTATTTACTATTGTGAACGTGGCTGGCAGCTTCAATATGTGCAGGCATATTACCAAAGAAGGTCACCCGATGTTTGTTTGAAAGAAATTTGTTCAGCTGAAAATTGTTCAACCAGAAACTTGTCTGAGTGGCAGTTCTTTCAAAATGGAATAATGGGGACATAAACCAAAAAATAATAATTTTATGAATTTTAAAAATTTTTTCTTCATTTCTACCTGGCATATTCCCGTAAAAAAAACATTATAAAAAAAATATAACTATAAATAAATATGTTTTACAAATTTCATTCCCAACAAATTTCCATCCAACAAATTTCCTGATAACAATGACTAAAGAGCAGTGTGTTGCCTCTCCTAACTAAATTTTCCTAAAGAGACTAACTTGTTGCATTTCATTAATTTTTACCATGTTATTATTTGTTACATTATCCACAATAATCAAGACTGTTTGTAATATAACACTATTACATAAAAACTAGTGTAAAATTATGAATAAAGGAACTTAAGAAATTTAACACAACAAGATTATCAGTTGATGTAATTCAATCGCACTTGATTTACCAATGTCGATATTTTGAAATTCAACAGATGTAGCGTCAAAAAAAAATCAAAGTAAAATTTGTACAAAATCATTTTCAGTGTATTTTTTGGTTGCGTAAATCAATATAATTAGCACTGAGCCTTTCACAACTAGGACCCAGGAAATAAATCTCTTTTCAATATTTGTTTTTTGTGTACAATCAATAAAACAGATGTCTGGATTACGATTGAATATCTTCAGTCTCTTATGATGGTCCAGTTCTATGTTGCAGATGTTAAGATGTTGATGTCAAATTATAAATTGAAAAAGTTAATTTTTTATGGCTACACAACTAAAAACAATCAGCAAAAATGTTTAAAGTCTTCACGTAAAACTTATGGAACTTGTACTTCTTATTTCAATACGAGTTACATGGAATTCTTACGTTTGATTTATTCACCAATGAGGGCGTAGGGAAAGGGTGACAGGTTTATGGAGGCTTGAGGTGGCTCTGTGCAGCTGTAAATTATAATAGAAGTTTGCCATTTTTAAAAGCGTGTCAACATAAAATAATCATACAAGTCTATTGCAACAAAGCACAATCATTGAATCATTTTTGGATGTCATTATAGCAAGAAATGCCCAACTCTCTTGGGATTAAGACCACGATGTTTGTGTTCAGGGACACTTTTAAAGCTCAGCTGACAAAAGTTGTTCCACTTCCACTCACAAAAGAAACCCTGTCAAGTGCAGCACATTTACTTTAATCAAAATATCAAACTATTCTATAATGGCTGGACACATGGACAGTTCGTGTCTTCACTTTGGTAGATGGGCAATTGTTTTTGTTTTCCTGTCACATTGTAACATAATATAGCACAGATTTAAATCACTGTGTTCACTTCTAAAGTCCTCTTAACATATTAATTTAATATGAATTAAAAACTGACAGTGTACTGAATTCAGAAGTAATGTTTTTTTAAAAAGACACTCCCATCCTCACGAAAGACAGAGATCTACCAAGCTGCTTCCTGTGGCAGGTCCAGGTCACTGAATAACATGTAGTTGTAAAGAAGTGTCGGCAGTGGCAGGCGAGATATTTTATGGCTGACAGACATGCCGACGCCTAAATTTTTACGAATAGTCCTCCTGCACTGCCGGAGCAGGCTCTGGGGCTGGGAGATGAGCTCACTGACCAGGTCAGCCACAGAGGAATCTTCAAGGTGGAATATAGTGTAGAACAGGTTCATTTTCCTTAAAACTATGGCACTCTCTTCTGCATAGGCCGCCACAAGCCACTGAATGAGCCGAGGGTTTTCTTTGTGAACACAGTGAGCTATGGGCGAGCAAGGGCTGCACGGTGCAAGTACTGACTTTGTTTCTTGTGCAAATTCACTATTGCACAACAGTAACAATCTGACCACTTCAAAATTACAATTGTCCACAGCATGCCACAGTGGCAGGGATTGACAGCGGTCGACTGCGTTGGGATTGGCTCCGTGGGCTAACATTTTCCCAATGATAAAACTGTCAACGTCGCGGCACACAGCCTCGTTAAGTGCAGTCACGGCGTCCCCTGGTAATTTTTCCATAGAGCAGCCACGGTTGATGAAGTACAGAACAGCAGTCGTCCGGAAGTAACGTATGGCGCTGATGAGGGGAGTGATGCCATCACAGTTGCGGATGTCCTTGCTGATGCCACACCTGATCAAGAGATCGCAACATTCAACGCTTCCTCCCTCTGCAGACAGATGAAGGATGGACATATCCTGGCTTGACCAGTGAGTTAAGTCTGCTCCCTTTTCTATCAAAAGCTGGAGGGTCTGCAAGGACAAAAATCATAAAATCAAACCTATAATGATAAGTGGCTGATAAAAAAATAAATAATAATGTTCAGATGTTAAGTACATCAGCAAATATTATGATTCAAAAATAATGGGCTACATTGTATCAGAGGTCATTAGTAATTTCCACTGTGAGACAGGCATGCTACCATTGCCAAACAACATATCCAGGTTGCCTCCTACTATGGGTTAGTAGCCAGGTTGAATCAAGGCAACAATCCAGGACAAAATAGCTGCCATTTACAGAGGCGATAAACCACTTGGTAAATAAGACAACAACATGCCCAACCACTAGAATCAGAAGTCAGCTGCCGCCATGAATTGTTATTAAAATCAGTCATCTTTGCCATCATGGTACACACACACAAAAAATAATAAGACAGGTGTCAAGCGCACAAAACAAAAGTAATTCTGGTATCATACTTCAAGATTTCCTTTTAAGGCTGCCAACATTGCAGCCGAGCACTTGTCTCCATCCAGACTCTCCAGACTGGCTCCAGAGTCAATCAGACATTTACAGCACTCAGTGTAGCCCCTCTCCGCTGCATAGTGCAGAGCAGTTCTGCGATTGTAGGCCACCATGTTCACATTGCATTTGGCATCCAGCATCAGTTGCACAACTTTTTTGTGGTCCTCGAGGGCAGCCATCATCAGGGGGGTGAAGCGACGGATATCTTGGGCATCGATTTCAGCTCCATGGTGCAGCAATACCTGAAACAGAAATAAATAAACTTTATGCATAACTTTTCTAAAGTTGGATACCATTAAACTCATTCACGCGGTTTCGCCTAAATGCGTTCTTTGGGGCTTTCATCGATGTGTCCAAATGCGTCCCAGCGCATAGCAACAACCATTCTCATTTTTAGTTTAAAAAAGCAATGAAACCTCACATCCCTTGAAACTTCAGGCAATGGAGTGTTTCTGCGTGATTTCAATTTAAAACTGGAAGTTTTATCTTGTTTCACATTAAATCTACGTGTTCTTTAGTACGGCGCATCTATATATAGCATGTGTTTGTCCTAGGTGCCAAAATCAATTTTTTTTATCGTTGTTCATTATTTTTTCGCCACTAATGTTACATTTTTCATTAAACCTTATTCATTTTTTGATGCATTTGTCCTTAATTTATTAACATTAATTAATATTTAGCAGCCTAAAAAATATTTTACAAATGTAAATCAATTGCAAAATGGAGTTTTACTCCCTTTCTCAGGCATATAAATTAAGTACGGAAGTAGCTCTGCCGTAAGTAATGAGTTAAATTGAAATGTTATTTTAGTTATCTGCAGCTAAATCTTGGTTGTAAAGGAAAACAGTCAACTTTCCAGAAATAATAATTCATCTCAAGGCTTTAGTGTTTAGCTTGTGAATATTAAACTTGTAAAGCTTGATGAAAATCTTGAGCACCTGAGTGGCCTATTCAACAAAACTGTAGGGTTATGATATAACAGTTCCCAGTCACAGTAATCAGGGCCAAACTTAAGTTTATCTGATTAAGGATTGCAGGCTGGCTCTACACTCGGGGCCTTAACTCAAATTACACAAAGGACAGCTAACAGACTTTTCAACAGCCAAGTAAACCATAAAACAAATGTAGGTCTAGTGGTACTACAACGGATGGCTAATGTAAATTTCAATTTTTTGAAATGGGGAAGAAGAAAAAAAATCACTGCAACATAAATATTACAAAAGGAAGGTTTTGGGATTGTATATATTCCTATTGTTAGATTTCTCAAAGGATTTTTGAACAAAAAAAAAATATTCAAGGTTATTTATCAACACCAATACAATTAGACAAGCACCTTACAACAGGCAGTCCAACCCTCCTTTGCTGCATAATGAAGGGCTGTTGTCCCACTGTGGCTTACTCTGTTCACATCAGCTCCCTGAGCCAAGTACAACAAGACCAAGTTGATGTGGCCTTTCTCAGCCGCACAGATCAGAGGGGTGTTTCCAAATGTGTCTTCATCCTCTAGACCAGCTGGAACAGGCAAAGAAAATTTAAAAAATCATTGAGCAATGTAAAAGTTTCTTCCCCATATCTTTAAAGGTAACAGGTTTATTTTGTTGAGTAATATCATTATTTCTCCCCCACCCACTAGCCCTGATTATTTTTTTTTAGTGCAAAAATAAGTAAATAATTAGATATCTACCATGATGAAAATGACTGGCCATCAAAAGAACGTTTTTTTTAAATTAAAAAATATTTTAAACTAAAATGTTAATGATCCGTTATGTTAGGAACACTAAAAGTCAAGAGTTCTCACCCTTGGCAGTTATGAGAAAAGAGCACACTTCATAATGGCCATGTTCAGTTGCCTCATGCAAAGCGGAACATTCGCGATATCCTCTACGGTTAATGGAAGCATGGTGCTCGAGGAGTAATTTTACAATAGGCAAATGACCATGAACTGAGGCTACAATCAATGGAGTGTCTTCCTTCTCATTCCTGATGTTTACATTGGCTCCTGCATCTAACAGTGCTCTACAAATTTCCAAGTAGCCTGGGAAGGTAACGATAGACACAATGACAACAGCATGTCTATCATAGCTGATTCATATTATTCAAAACAGATACAAACAAAATAGGTATGCCATGAGGTATCAAAAGATAAAGTTTTGGGGACCACTGCTATATAACTTGGCAGACAAGCCAAAAACATAGCAAAAATTTCAAGTTATCTTTCACATACCTCTCTGTGATGCAAGATGCAAGGCTGAATTGCCATCCACTCCCCCTAATGTATCAATCTGACAGCCCCATGTTATCAAAAGTTTGGTAATCTCTACACTGCCAGCTATAACTGCATGCATCAATGGTGTCATATGATTGATATCCACACAATCTGCAATTAGAGAAAACTGTGCAGCTAAGAAGTAATATAAATACATTCAACTTATATTTTTATTTCTGGTACCGTAATAAAAAATTTAAATCTCTTTAACAAAAAGATGCTATTATTTAATTAGTATAATTCCAAAATAAAAAGATTTTTAGAAAATATGTGGATGGCAGCAGTAGCTGGTGTAAAGTACAAGTAGAAAGTATTCATGGCTTTTTTTAAAAACTAAATAAAAAACAATTGCATCAGTAATGCAGTCAGTAGGGGTGAAAATGGGTGGGGGTTTAAAGCCATATTCGTATCAATCGATGCCTTATCAGGAGACAATATGATATTTGAGGAGAGTTCAAGTTATTGTCCCATTTCATGCAAATGTAAATTATTTCAGAACACTGTTATACACCTCGCAGTTTGAACTGGACTGAATATTTTAAAATCATTTTTTTTCTTCAAAAGTAACCTTTATCAACTCCCATGGTGAGTAAAATAGCTGCACAGTTTTCAGCAAAGCAATCACATGATTTACACAAAAGATCCTCCAGATCATCAGGACTTGGTTTCTCTGTAACTAGTGATTTTAGTGAAGTGTAATCATCAATCATTATAGCATCCTCCATTTCGAAGACAACTGTTAGGACCAAAAAATGTTTAACTTTTAAAAATTTAATTTTAAACAAGCATTCAATAAACTAATAGTCATAGATATCATACATGATAGTTGGATATTAAAAATTGAGTTAAACTTCATAGGATAATCATAAGTAAAGTATAGGTGATTTCAGCCTTAGGCATTAGACTTTGTACTAATTGCATTTTGTTAATTAATAATACTGAACACAACCAGTTCAGTAACAAAAATAAAAATGCAGGCCTAATATTACTAATAATAATATTAATAATAGGTAGCCTATGTTTTTGTAATCTCGAGTAATAACAAATGAAACGAAGTAACTACACGTCTGGCGACCGGACGTATAGTCTGGGAGATATGCTACCGGCGACCAAGTCACATGACAGCCAGACGAATACTCAGGGCCGGATTTACAATTTTAGGGGTCCTAGGCCAACAAAAATTTGAGGCCCCATTTTGAAAAATAAAAAATATAAAAAGTTTTTTATTCAAAAATATATATTTTTATATACTACTCCCAATTTTGGGGCCCCTTATTTCTCGGGGCCCTTAGGCCACGGCCTAGTCGGCCTGCCTGTAAATCAGGCCCTGCGAATACTCATTGACCTGGTTTTAAGATAAGGCAGTTAGATGTGAACTTGTGTGGTCTTGTGGTAGAGTAGACGCTAGCAACCTTATATTATATGATCATTTACTAGATGGGGATCGAATTTTACTTTTTTTTCCTTATTTTAATTAAAAGTATATTTTATATTTAATTTATTATGTTCATTTTTAACAGTAGCCAGAGCTTTATAAGATGTTTAACCTATATAACAGACTTTATTTTCTTTTTGAAGAGTCGGAATCAAATAGTAATACTAGTAGTAATGGTAGTACTACTACTAGTTAAGTATACAGTATAGGCATAGGCTATCATCGGGCATAGGCCGACTAGTTTAATATTAAAAGTCAAATGATTACGGTACACTTTGGTATCTCATAGCATATGAATATATTAACATGTTCAGTATTTATTTATTATCTAGGGATCAGCTGACTAATATATGTAATTATTGTACACAATATTGGAATATCATATGCAATGCAACTATTTTGCCGGCGACCTCTTGTCACATAACCTGACGGAATAATAACACCTACTAGTCGTCCGGCGGTCACATGACATGTCTGCAGCCGGAATATCTCCCAATAGTCATACGGCAGTCACATGACAGGCCCACCAAACGTATATCTCCCGCACTATATGTCCGGTCGCCGGACGTGTAGACACTGCCTAAATGAAAGGCCATTAGCCATTGGCATATTGGGGGCCAATAGTAAATAGGCTGTTATAAGTGAATATGCCTAAATTCAGAAATCACTAACCTATAATATAAATTTTAAAAAGTGTTTTCCCTGTCAAAAGTAACAGTCTACAGACATTATTCCTTATATTGTAATTACTATAATATACTACACGCCGTTTAACACGCTACTATACTACCATACTCTAAATTTCCTAAATATACTTGGATATGTCGTAATTTATGGGCTCGGTCGCTAGTAAGAGTGTTTATTGCCAATTAATTTTTAGTGGTAGAATAAAAGGAGGCTGAATAATCTTCTTCAGTGAAGATAAAGTCCACAAACTGCCATAAACAAACGGAGTTGAAGAGAAGACGAAGACCAACCCATCACAACTTTGGCGGCTTTATAAAACAATAACTTACAATAAAAAAAATATTACATTGAAAAGTATGGGCATGGGCAAAACTACTAATGTTTTTTTAATTTATATCAATATTTCTTCCCGTTTCGACCTATGCTATCTCAGTTAAACGAGAAATAAAGACAATCCCGTGTCGTGTTTATCTCAAACATCAACATTGAAGACATTTTGCGAAGTTGGAAACATATCAACTTCCGTTTGGTGATTTAATTATGTAATGGCACCGGTTCCTTATAAGTAAACATACAAATAAGTACTAAAGATTACTGTCACGTTTGAATCACTTTAAGTTTACTATTTAATAATTGTGTTTCTATTTAATTACAAACTGTATCAATAAATTTATATTAGGAGAAATCTTTACTATTAAAATAATAGAATTTTAATGAAAACATTTGTGATTTAGTTTGTTTTGCATAAATAAGTGTTGCATTTGTTTTAAAAATAAGTTGAAACAATGGTAGTTTTAGTTTTGCGATTTAACTGCTCATTTAAAGTGAATACACGCCTTGGTTACCATGGTAACACGAATAAAATGACGGAAATATACATATTAATTGATTCAATGATTAACTAATAATTATTGTATTGTACATAATTTATCTTTTGGTGTGTAGAGTGTAGAGGCCCATGAATTTGTGTGTCCGCAAGTATGTGTGTGTCCATGTGTGCGTATATATTTGTACGTTTTTTTTTGTTTTTTTTTAACGTTCAAATTTGATTTTAATATTTTTTGTTTTAACAAATATAATGAGTGATCCGTAATCTGAAAGACATGATCAAATCATGCATTTCATGCTCTTTTCATATATCATCTCACATCTGTAACTGCAATGAAATTTGTATTTTAAAAAGTGATAGGCATTGGTTAAAAATAAATTTGGTTTCTTTTCTATATTATAGTTTATAAACAGAATCAGAAATAGTCGTTTTAATGATTGTGAGAGACACACTTTTCGCACCAAGTTGTATTTTGTCAAGGTAAGCTATTGAATTAATGAAATTGCCTGCCTTTAAGCCTATATGGGCATGGACATATCGAGTGCCGATTTACAATTTTAGGGTCCCTAAGCCAAAAAAAATTTGAGGCCCCATTTTGAAAAATAAATATTGCTACGTTTTTTTTAATTCAATTTTTTTTTTATATACTACTCCCAATTTTGGGGCCCCTTATTTCGCGGGGCCCCTAGGCCATGGCCTAGTCGGCCTGTCTGTAAATCCGGCCCTGGGCATATCATATGGGATATATTCGAATTTAAAAAATCAATGATTGCATATCAATACATCTCCATGAATATTTAAAAAATATATCACTTTATTTATGTTTACTATTTGTGTAAATAAAACAAGATCAGATATGTCAAGCTTTAATTGTGATTAAAATTAATCATTAAATAGACAAGTTCAAACGTTTCGGCAAAGGCAAATGCCTTCATCAGTAATATAATTATAAATTAAATTTTCTTGTGTCATTCTTATTATTTTCTTTATTTGGTTTATGTAATAAATATATACAATTTATATTAATTATATATTATGTCAATTTATTTAATAATTATATTAATTGTCAAAAGCTTTGTCGCGTTTTGACCCTTTTATAATTCGAAGTGGCTATTGGTACCCGGGTACCAGAATTGAGAGGTTGGGATTAAAAGCCGATTTAAAATATTATTGTTGGGTTTGTAAGACCAAATGATGTATCAAATGAAATATATTTGAATGTACTAAAAGTTTGTAAATTTAATTCTTCATTTTAACTAAAATAAACTATTACAAATGAAATCCGAATAGCATTAGTCAAAATGGACCCAGACACGCAGCGCCGCTATTCGCACCCTGGTACCATTATACTATTTATACTCAATGCTATTCGGATGTCATTTGTGGTAGTTTATTTTAGAAAAACTGAAGAATTGATGTTACAAACGTATAGTACATTCAATCATCTTTCATTTGATACCTCTTTTTGTCTAACAAACTTAACAATAATATTTTAAATCGTTTTTTAATCTTAACCTTTCAATTCTGGTACCCGGGTACCAATAGGTGTAGCATTTATAATTAGTTATCTTATTTACAAACATTTTGTGACTGTAATCCCTCAGATGAATTTTTTTTTAAATTTATTTCCTAATAGTTTTGGTAATAGCTAGTTATCTTTCAAAATGGCTGACATGACTACGTCGTACACAACTCCGAATAGAGGAGATACTTTTTCACTTGATTTAAATTATGTCCAGTCGACAGGCCCTGTTACTAGTCCCCATGAATCACATGCATCTTTAGAAAGTCCCCAAAAATATATGCCAACACAAGATGAGTTTCAATTTGTGGCTGGTAGTTCCACTGCAGGTAATGTGTCACAGTGTGTGTGCAGCAGTGTCAGTCAGTGTAGTGTGCAGTTTCAGATTGACAATTTTTGAGTTTTATTGTCAGTGGAGTGATTTTGACTGCAATGAGTAGGTGGATTATAACTTCAAAGTCGATTTGAAAACGCAAATTTAAGATCTTTAAAAATAATGGAAATATGTCCTAAATGTATCCCTAAAACTAACCTGAACCCTAAATCTATCCCTTAAATCTAGGTACTTCGCCGAAGCAAGGGACACTCCTATAAAATTTGTATCGGAAACGGAGGTCGGCGCAATGAAATCCGAGTTTTTAATTTTTTATGTGCATGTAATTAGAATAAATCAGGCGTCCTTCTGGTCCATAATTAAGGTCAAACTCCGCCCATTCACGTTAGGAGAAATGTTGACCTACATTCCTATTAAGTTATTTTTTTCATTAAAACAACTTTAAGTGAGGAAAATCATATGTTAATATAAGGCATCTTTGCATTAAAAAATTCGGTCTAAATATTCAGGGTAGGTTTTTCATATTAAATGTAGGTCTGCATAATATATTGAAGTATATGTGTGCAAAATTTCATTGCACTAGCTCACATCACATTTTCTCAATTCTCTCCAACGTTGACCTCATTATGCACAGGTCGCCCAGGCCATTTTGGATTAGTGATCACACCCCCTTTTAAATGGCGGAAGACGCCGATACTTAGCTTAGGAAATATTCAATTATTACCACTATATACTTCAAAATATTTGATAACTTGTGTTTCAGAATGCATTTGAAAGAGATTTAAACTGGAAGGTTTTAATTTGAGTTTTAAAAACCCGGTAGAGTCCATATTATTAGCTATCAGAGATCCGTGTGCAAAAGGTCGTCATGGGCAACCATTCACAGCCCTTGCATAATGGCAGTACTACCTCAGAGTTTCATTCATAAGAGTTTGCCGTGTGCAAAACTATTCAACAATTGGTCAGAGAAAGTTTTAATTAATTAGTCATGTGCCAAAGTTGAAGCCAAAATATAATATCGCCTTGTGTCTACTCTACAACAAGACCATACAGGAGCATATACAACAGGGATATCTTAAAACCAGGCCAATGGCACATCTTTGTAGCTGTGTATTTAGGCCTAGGTCCATGGTTTTGCTAGGTACACCGCCGCAGTGATTTTATAAGCAGTTTATTTTGTATTTTATGCCAAATACAGTAGTATGCACCAAAAAAACAGTACTAAAACTGCTGCATCTATAACGCATGTGTGCTTTGTAGCTCCAGGCACCACCTGTTCTTGAGGTTTCAAGAAAGTTGTACTAGGGAGGTTGTTTTGGAAATGGGTCTGTCTACAGTGGAACAAATTTTCATATTTGACCATCATTTTCGCTCATATGTAAGAGATTAAGTGATCACGAAAGAAGATCCTGTTTGAATAACGGTAGCAGAAAAATTCGAAAAGAGATTTAATAAGACAGCACCAAGTAACACAGTTATGCTTTCTATTGTTATGAAATTTTTCATATAAGGAAGTGTATGTGTCCATTAATGAATGGAAGTGGAAGTCTGATCTACCAGTAAGTTTTTTGATAATGAGAATCACATTGCACACATGTTCTCCAGTAGGGGTTGCGTTCACCTCTATGAAGTTTACAAAGAACATCCTTAAAACCAGGGCCGACCCTAGCAATTGCGGGGCCCTATGCGAAACGTATTGCACGGGGCCCATTCTGGGTAGAGGATAAGGATGATAAGTAAAAATTAAGATTTTGTATTAGAAAATAAATTCGGGGCGGGGCCCACTGTGGCCGCATTGGTTGCAGTGGCCTAAGGCCAGCCCTGCTTAAAGCTGAACATCAGCAATATGTCTGTTTGCCAATTTTACATTTTTGTTTATTATAATATAATATATATCAGGTCTATAATATAAAAATTTAAATATGCTTTTATACTCTATTATTATCTGACTATTTTATCTGCCAGTGTGTGCAAATAAAATATCTGTCCCAAGTTTTGAAAAGATCTATTATTTAAAAAACTTTCATTAGTTATTGTGTTTTAAGTTATTTGACAGAATTATGTTTGTAATTTGATTTGTTATGATAAATTAAGAAGAAAAAAGTGTGATCTTCTTCAGTATATACTATAATAGAATTTATCACTTTCCATTAACATTTATCTCCATAGGGCAAGTCAAATTAGAAGGTTCTATGGACCCCAACTTACCACCTCCCGGAGGTGATGCATATGGCGTTAGGAAACGTGGTGTCACTTCATCAGTTTTGGAGTCTCGGGGTTTCGGGTGGCTACTTGAAGAGGAAGATCCAGAAGAAGAAGATCAAAGACCACTGTTGTATGTATCTGCTACATATAATGTATTGTTGTATGTATATGCTACATATAATGTATTTTTGTATGTATCTGCTACATATAACATATATCGTTGTATGTATTTGCTATATAAAACATATTTAGGCTTGGTATTTTTCATCATACTTTTATCATGGCTATTTTCTCCCTTTTACTGCATTTAAAATATGTTGTTGAAATATTAGACTCTCACAATATATTTAAAAGCATCCCTGGAACACAGACACAAATTAAGCTTTTTAAAAAGTGCAAAAATCTTTTAATTCCAGGGAGGAACTGGATATCGACCTAAAAGATATTTACTACAAACTGAGATGTGTTCTGTTCCCATTGCCTCAGTTGGGCTTCAACCGCCACATTGTACGAGAAAGCCCAGACTTCTGGGGGCCCCTTATTGTGATACTCCTTTATGCAATTATTTCATTATATGGGCAGTTTAGGGTAAGTTAGTGTGTTGTAAGATAATTCTACAGGTGCCTTAAGTTTGCTGGGGTTTTATTTGTTATGATATGAGAGCTTTTTAGTCGATTCAGCATAAGGGATTTTAGTTAAAATGACTGATGAATCAAGATAAGGTGCAAGGCCAGTTGATACCTTCAGATGCCACCAAATAAGCAGAGTATGATATTCTGACATCCGTCCCTCACAATGTGATGATTGTGTAGGCTTCACAGGATGAAATCACAAGGCCTGGGATTTTTCTTTAGTAGGATAAGCTGGTCCCCTAGGCAGCAAATCGCCTCTCTCTCCACACACCTGGATAACCCAAGGCAACATCATGTGTGGAAGATACAGCTTTACACCCTTAGCATCGCAGGGGTGCCAGAAATTTCATTGTGTCAATGTCATTCGCCTACGAGACTCCACCTCCGGTTTTGAATTCAGAGTTTGCCTTCTCTTATGGGAGTTACCGTCCAAGGTTAATGAGTCCCATCCACCCGATGTGCTTTGGATATTTTCATAGGCTTTGTCGGTGATTGAACTCCTGACCACCATCTTTTTGGATTGTATGATAGTATGATAGATTTACAGCTACAAGGCGGGACCTAAGAATTGTTGAAGTTACCATCAAAATATGAAGTAGGTAATACTACTCTGTGCTGGAGGAAAATTTCAATGTTTGAAAGATGATTACTTAGCCACCAGTTTTATAATTGTTTATAAACAAGTTAATTTAAATTCACCATATTTTTTTTTATGGCAGGTTGTGTCATGGATTCTCACAATATGGCTTGTTGGATCTTTAATGGTTTTTCTATTGGCCCGTGTTTTGGGAGGTGAGGTAAGGAAATAAGATATATAAATTTCTGGTCAGAGAAATAACGAGGATGTACATTTGAGTCTCCGTAAATATGCCATGCTTGGACACCATTCAACAGCAACCATGGTTGACCATCATGTTCCACAGATTGGTCTGTTCTTGTCATCTCCAACTCTAATGTTAATTACTAGACTCAAACCAATGTTTTTTTTTTTTAAAATAGATGTTTTGTCCATATATGAGCTCTCAAGAGTTGTGAAAATGTAAACGTTTTTTTAAAAAATCATTATTCTGTGTGAGTGCTCATTTTATTTAAGCAATTATTCTATGCATAGACTGAACATGCGCTCAAGTTAATAAGATTTAGTTACTTTTTAAACTGGGTGCAGTTTAGTATAAATAGTGCTACCCGTATTAGAAAACATACTTCCAGAAAGAATACGAGCACACATTCATGCTAAAACCCCCGCCACTCCATTATGCACCCAATCCACCACTGCTGTATCCATTGTTTCTTTAAAACATTCAGCTACCATTTTATTCATTTGCCCATATTTTATTTTATTGAAATTTTTCACAGATTTACAAATATTAGATTCAAAGACAATTCTTCTATTCCCCTTAAAAATATTTTACCCTGCTTAAAATTTCTAAAAATAAAGTTATTGCTTTTTACACTGCTGGCTTTCAGTAGCTGGCCTGCATAATCATCATAATGTAAAAAAAAAAAAAATTAAGAAGAAACTTAAAAAGTAATCATCAAACAAGGGCGCTGATGCCCATCTGAAGTTTTGATCCATTTCTCTCCCTCCTTTTACTCTGAATAGTTTGAGAAGCACTGGTTTAATCACTTAGATAAATCATTTGTTAAGAATGTTCGGCTGACTTTTTGAGTATTCCCTGTTATCCAGGTCTCCTACTCACAATGCCTTGGGGTCATTGGTTACTCAGTGCTGCCTTTGTTTGTAATTGCCTGCATTTTGCCACTGGTTCATTCATATCATTATTTGAATATGGCTTTTAAGGTAAGTACAAACAAAATACACTTCATTTTATTCTGCATTATAAATATTTTATGCAGCGGTTTTGGAATTTTTTTGCCCCTATTTTTAAAAAGACTTTCCCTCTACTCACACTTCCAACTTGTGGTGGGGTACTTCTCTTGTTGACACACGTGACATTTTCTTTTGGTTGTCCCAGTCTTTCTCATGCAGTGTTCACCTGTTGAACAGCTGGAGAAGAGTCGGTAGTGGGGGTCTGATGAGAGCACTAGGATTTTGGGGAGGGGTGCATAGGAAGGGGTTGATAGTTTTATTTTTTAATTGTATCCCTGGGTAAAGAGCTACGACACAATAGCCAGGGTTTTGTAAGCATTCAATATTGTTTATTTTAAATATTCTTTTGTTGATAATGTACAGATTAAAAATTTTATACTAAAATGAATACTTTCTATGCAGAATGCATTTTAAATTAGTTTCTACTTTTTTAGTGGTTTAAACTTGTCTTTGATAGAAAGTCTTTTTGAAAAAAAAAACTGTTATTCTTACTGAAGCCTTTTTTTATATAAAATCCAAATGACATTGTTCCTTTTATTAAATTATTTCTAGCATTAAATTATCAGGCATATTAAAAACACCAGGCCTTGTTTTTAATAAAAAGGGCTTGGTTTTTAATGAAGTCTCAGAAGTCTAGAAATCATGATTGATACTAAATTTCAACCAATTTCTTTGTAAATATGGTTTCTTATTTATTTTTGTAACTTTAAGACTTACATATTGTGAAGTTAACCTTTTGGTATCATGTCCCCCATTAATCACTAAGTAATTACCTTCAGTACCAAACAAGGGGAAATAACTCCAATTTGGCTATATTTTACTGACTTATAAACTCTTTCATCCAGTCATAAAAAATTACTGATACATGTAGAGAAAAGATGAGCTTTTAATTAAAATAAATCTTCATTAGGACCAGTTACACCTAAAATGTCTTCAATGTCTCTTCAATGCAATTGGTTACACCAGACAGATCTATCAAAATTGTCTTCTGACCCATCTGGGATATCAAAATATTGAACTGATTCAATATCATTTTTTTCATTTACCTCCTTCTACACCTGTTTCTGTATTAAATTCATTACTGTTGACAATAACAGCCTACGTACTTGCAGTTTAAAGCCATCTAGCAGGGCAAATGCCATTAAGGTTAGATTTACTGGCAACAAAGCACTATTTTTAAAAAAATGTGAAAGTAGCTAAAAATCAAGTGCACAGCCACCGAACCCCAATAAAACAAGAGCTTATAGGCATTTTGTAACTCTGTAATAAGTAGCTACCCTCAGTAGGCAAATACGGATATGCCTTGTTGTTAACATCAGGATTAGGCCGTAAAGTGACCGAGGCATAAGGACCGGAAAGCTGTAATGCGACTGAAAAGGTTAAACCAAAATGTTAATTTAAAAATTTTTAATAAAATTCATCAAGATAAAACATTGAAATCTCTTTTATCATCATTTTTTTTTTCCCTTTCAGTTTTTGGGTGTTGTGTGGGCATCCTTCAGTGCAGGCTCACTGTTATGTGTTCAAGAACTTCAGCACAAGAAGCCTTTACTCTTGTACCCCATATTTTTACTGTACGTTTATTTTTTGTCTCTGTACACCGGAGTTTAAATTTAACCAAAGGTGAAAAAATGCTTATGATATTTTCGTAACACTTTAATTGAGAGTATGGGACTCACGTCATATTAATGTTACGTTATCACCGCAATGAAATTTGTATTGAGTATTAGGGGTAAAATTTTAATGGCATGTGAATGATTTTTGGTTGGCTTCATAAAAATGTTCATTGAGATGAGGATAGAACACTATTTATTGTTCATTGTCAGTTACAAAATAAACATTTCCTTAATTTACACACAGCTCCATTTTGACCTAATTATTACTGTCACAACTCCAGTTTGACTAACTTTTACTGTCACAACTACAGTTCAATGTAATTATTTCGGTCACAACTCCAGTTTGACCTAATTTGGACTGTATTGGATTATTTTTAAAAAATACCATTGAGCCAAATACCAATTACTCATGAAATTAGCTCTTCAGCTGATGCAAATATTTAGTGAGTAATCAGAACACAAATACTGACTAAGCCAACACCTTAATAAATCATGTACAATCATTATGCATTGTTACTGTAAATATTTGGTCTACTGTAAATATGGGGTATAGTTTAGAGGGTTACATTGATTATATTTTGAGGGGGGGGGGGTTTGCACATCTCAGAGAATGCCACAGAGACAAAGTTACAATCAGTTTGTTTTAACTTAGTGGCCATTTTTCTCAGAGGATCATTCAGTGGACTGAGCGGATCAGGACTCTTATAAGGTTCTTTCTACTTCTAGTTACAATTTGTTCTCTGACACTGTTTTCAGTCACAATTTGTCCTCTGACACCATTTGTCCTCAGATAAAATTTGTCCTCTGACACAATTTTTGTCCCAACTGTGTCTCTGTCTCATAACAGGCAACCACACTAGCAAGTTGAGTAGATTCATAGCAGGTATTCATCTTACTATACTGGCATTGTTATGTATATATGCTGTGATTATTTTTCAATCATCATGTATATTTATTTAAATCACTGTTTTTTTTTAAAATAAACAGCATGCTTTTTTTTTTTTTGGTTCACTTATTTTACAAATAATAGTAAATTTTTATAAGATTCATAAGGCATTTTCAATATTCCCAAAGGTGTGTGATTTAAATTATTATGAGTATTATTTTATATTTTTTAAAAATTAATAAAGCATATCTTTACTTTGGTACAATACACATATTACTTTTTAACTGTTATAATGTAAAATTGCAAATAAATGGTTGCATTAGTAAACACTGTAATTTTCAAATCCTGTTAAAGGTCAGGTGCTCTTTCTTCAAAGATCAAAAAAAGTAATTGTAGAAACACAATAAACGCATTGCTGATCTGTACCGTACTGTAATAGTTAAATATAAAGATTGATTGTAAAAAAATTGTCAAAAGACTATTTTGTGCTCCTCCTGCTGCCCCTTCACACCAAGTCGTATCATATTATAATTGAGTATGCTTTTAAAAGGAATGTTAACACTGCCTACAGTTTTCACAAAAACAACAACAACAAAAATCTGTCCGTCTTGGTATCAACAACAGCTGTGCTCTCAAGCAGGTTGTACCGGGTACTAAATTCTTGAATGGAACAGGTGACAAAATTCCATTGTATGTTAAAGATATAAAAAAGGCATTAAAAAAAATACAAAGGCTAATGTGCTTCTGTGGTCCCCTTATTGGGAGTCACTTCCCTTTGTTTATGATAGATTTAGAGTTCGGGTTAGGGTGAGCGACAGAGGGACCAGTAGCGTGCAATTACCAATACAAATTATTGATAGTTTTAGGTATGGTCTGGTAATGTCAAATTCTCAATAATGTTTAGCTTTAATTTTAAGTTTCCCAACAGTGATTCCCAAATATTAACAGTCTCCATTTGTTCAACCACCATGAGCCAATTTCAAAGCTGAAAGGGCAGTAATCACATTGAGAAAACAATGAGCCGTTCAGAGCTGTTACAAAATAATGAACTGAAAACATTGTGCATGGTTCTCAACCTTTCTAATGCCGCGACCCTTTAATACAGTTCCTCATGTTATGGCGACCCCCAATCACAAAATTATTTTTGCTGTTACTTCATAACTATATAGTATATGTGCTTTCCGAGGGTCTTAGGCGACCCCTGGGAAAGGGTCATTCGACCCCCCCCAATGGAGTCGCGACCCACAGGTTGAGAACCACTGCACTAAGTGCTGATGAGCAGATAATGACATCATTAGATGACTTGGTTGTATTCCATCTTACGATCACTTTATAAAGTAACTTTTGGCTTGTTAGATGTAAGATCAAGATACAAGAAACTAAAAGAAGTGTGCAGTTAGTAAATATTTTAAATTACTATGTAATATCTATAAACTTAATCACAGACAGGAAAAATTAATAAATGAAATATTTTCTTTGGGTTTATTAGAAATATGCTTTATACTTTTTTAATTGGTTTGTAGTAGTATCTATTTTTCTTGAAAAAAGCAATTTTCTTTTTTTTTTTTTTTTTAAATAATTTTTATGACTTTTTGAACATGCATCTCTGTAATTAAATTGTTTTTTTTTTTTTACCAGGACATACTTCTTGTGAGGTTTCTTTCAGTAATCATGTGCAATATTTTTGTTACTTGTATTTACTTGTTCCTTGTCTGATCGAGTGCCCAGCATTAATTTCTCAAGCAGGTGATTGAGGTTAGGGAATGACAGTATTGATTGGACGCTCTGCATTTTGCCATAGAATACAATGCACGCATTACTTCACTAGCCATAGAGGACAAGCATTACTTCACCAGCCATAGAGGACAAGCATTACTTCACCAGCCATAGAGGACAAGCATTACTTCACCAGCCATAGAGGACAAGCATTACTTCACTAGCCATAGAGGACAAGCATTACTTCACTAGCCATAGAGGACAAGCATTACTTCACCAGCCATAAAGGACACGCATTACTTCACTAGCCATAGAGGACAAGCATTACTTCACCAGCCATAGAGGTCAAGCATTACTTCACCAGCCATAGAGGACAAGCATTACTTCACTAGCCATAGAGGACAAGCATTACTTCACCAGCCATAGAGGACAAGCATTACTTCACCAGCTATAGAGGACAAGCATTACTTCACTAGCCATAGAGGACAAGCATTACTTCACTAGCCATAGAGGACAAGCATTACTTCATGGGACATAGAAGTAGATGATAATCATTACTTCATGGGACATGGAAGACCAAGCTTTACTCACGTTTTGGCCAGATTGTTTGAACATCAAGGGTGTTGACCGAGTTCAAAAATAATAATGAATTGCAAATCAACTCTAATTCGTTATGACATCCGCCGCTCCCCCCCCCCCCCCCCAACCAAACCGTTCCCGTCCCTCGTCAGTAAAAATAACGATCTCGGTTGTAATGTAAGTTTGATCAATCTACCGAGTATGCCTGCCAGAAAATAAATGCATGTCTTGTAAACCTACAATTTATGATGCTCATTTTTAAAAAAACAACTAAGCCAACGGACACACACACGATAGATAAATATAGAGCTCTAATCTACCAACCACTCACCTTTATTAGCTTTAGCTTATCTCACTTAATCTAATGTCAACAATGAACTAACAGCGTGTATTTGAACATCATAGCTACTAAATTTATGAAATAGCTTCCCCAGATAAAATTTCTCAACTTCAGGGCGGTGCGGCACCTTGACTCGAAGCTGCGTGGCGGCACACTCCTTAACACACACGCACACACCTACTTTATATCATGTTGTTACACGGGAACACTGTAAGCTCAATCCGGGGCGAGCAACCCCCGCCCACTTCGTCGCACCATTGGTACGCCACTGCGTTTTAGGGGGCTTACATAACTTGTGATAGTACATTTCACCTTCATAACGTGGGGGGGGGGGGGGGGGTGTCAGTGGATACACACGCTGGGTAAACAGCTCCTGTGTATATTATGTATGGTATCAGATGACTTTACCTTCATACATTCACAACGGGAGGGAGGGGAAGTGTCTACATTTTACCTGGACTGGCTTACTATGCATAAAAGGAATTTTGCAACACATCAGAGTAGGGTGATGGCGGTTTGAGTGGCAGTACTAATATACATTTTTGCAGTATACATAGGAATAAGCTGATTCATATTTTTTTTTTTTACGTTTTTTGGGGGGGAAAAAAGGGGGGGGGGTGTATTTTGAATACATTAATTTGTCATGTTCATTACTTAAATCGTTTGGATGGTTTTTCCAGAAAAATGAAGGGTTTCGAAAAACATGATTACGAAAACAATGGCGTATAGTACAGGAAATGAGTAAAACAAAGTAAAGTCAAACCTGAAAAAGAGGAGCGCAAGAAAACAACGAACGCGCCGACAGGAAGCCCTCGTCAGCGAACAAACAAGAGAAAAAACATTTTTTTTTTTTAAAGAGCACATAGCTGAGAAGTAGTATCCGAGGGGACAGCAAAAGAATTCAAACAATGGCGTAGCTAGGCTTAGGGCCACCCAGGGCGGGGGCAAGATGTTTCGGACCCGCTTCCACAATTATTTTGTTGTTGTAGATCTTCCGTTTGCCCAAAATGCAGCCCCACAATATTAAGTATAAAGTGCCGACCAAAATGTGGCCCACCCCCTACGCCCCTCCCTTCCTACGCCACTGTTTGAAATTGATTATTTCTATCTCGTTGAGTTCTTGGTTTTCGTTGCGCTCCCTCCTGGCTGAGACGAATATTACTAGTTAATAAATGAAGGACTGTTCAAGATGTGTGAATGTAATAGAAGAACAAGGACTGCGTTCAAGCTGTGTGAATGTAATAGAAGAACAAGGATTGCGTTCAAGCTGTGTGAATGTAATAGAAGAACAAGGACTGCGTTCAAGCTGTGTGAATGTAATAGAAGAACGAGGATTGCGTTCAAGCTGTGTGAATGTAATAGAAGAACAAGGACTGCGTTCAAGCTGGGTGAATGTTATAGAAGAACAAGGACTGCGTTCAAGCTGGGTGAATGTAATAGAAGAACAAGGACTGTGTTAAAGATGCGTGAATGTAATAGAACAACAAGGACTGTGTTCAAGCGGTGTGAATGTAATAGAAGAACAAGGCGTTTGGACGCTTGAAATGAAAGGCGGGACCATAAAAAGAGAAAGATTCGCCTAAGAGTAAGAGCATCGTGCAGCAGGCAGGACCAAAAAAAAAAAAAAAGGAAACATCAAGAAATAGAAAACAGTTCAAAATCTGAAATAGTGTCTGAGTCTGGAGTCCGCTATGTTGAGATCTGGTACAAATGAAATCATAAAATATAAATGATAAAATAGGAGCCAGAATGACCAATACATTAATCGTGCGCCCTCAAAATATAGAAGAAGATAAAAATACGCTTATCTTTTCAGGGTGATAAATAATCAGAGGCGTAGCTAGAGTGTTTGGCGCCCGAGGCCTAGATCCGCGCCCGGGGACAATATTTAATTTTTAAGCGCCTCCTTTTCTCAACTCTTAAAATCCATTAGTTTCATCAATTAAAAATAATATTAAAGCACTTTCTGGCGCACCTAACTAGCTGGCTCCCTGGGACATCTGCCCCCACCTGCCCCCCTTCGATACGCCTCTGTAAATAATGCACTTATTTTGATAGACTTGCCAACTAGGAGTACGAGGACGCGGCTAGTAAAGCAAAGTAGAGACACTTTTTTTTTCAAATGTGTCAACAGTTATAGGAGACTGCAACTTCCTGAAAAAGCAGGGGTTTTGCTCTTGTTAATCTTTTTCGCCTAGAAATTAGAAAAATGTCTCAGATACGTAGGTTTTTTTCCCGACAAATTCGCAACACTACACAGCCGTGTGCCCGATCTACAAGTTCTGCTTTATTTCCAGATAACGGCTGATGAAATTCCCGTAAACATTTCTTAATTTCTTCAACTCGCAAGGTCTCAAATGGTGTTTTCGATATGTTTTCGCCATATGCGCAACCATCTTTGTACTTTCTTTGTACTCCACGGTATGAACGATAACTCTGGGTGACAAGAAAAGTTGCAGTCTCCTATGGACCACTTGTGACTTGGAGTGTCAGACGTCCACGCGTCGAGCATTCGATTCTGATTATGAAATGTGACTTTGTCACAAAAAACCGACCCAGCCTAACAAGTCCCCCCGCCCACTGTAAGGACACCAAGCTCTAACATCACTCTTCTCTATATAAATAGGACGGTCGTCGTCAGCCTTCTCTGGGGCACGTGTCGGAGACAGTAGAACATTCATAAGATTCTGTCAGGACGTTCGTTGTTTTAAGGTAGGAGTTCGCTGTTCAGGCCTGTTATTCATTAATACATTCTGTTAATTCCCCCTTCTAATAGCTTCTATACTGTTCATTATGTCGTCTTCTAATAGCTTCTATATAACTGTTCATTATGTTATCTTCCGATAGCTCCTATACAGTTTATTAAGTTATCTTCTAATAGCTCCTATACTGTTTATTAAGTTATCTTCTATTATAATCTTCTATTAGCTCCTATACTGTTTATTAAATTACCTTCTAATAGCTCCTATACTGTTTATTAAGTTATCTTCTAATAGCTTGTTGAGACCCGTTGGTTCTCACCAGTGTGAGACTCACTGACTCACAGGCAAAAACATTCTTAAACCTAGGATTTTCCCAACATAACCCAATTAGGGTTTGGCCTTAAGGGTAAGTGACCTAAGGGTCGGATCAGAGACCATTAAAACTTTCCAGGTTCAGTGACCATGGAATAGCTTAGTATTAGTCCAATGGAAAGGTACCAAAACTTAGGACAATGAAAACAGTTCAGCACGTCGCCAGAGTATTGACCCGGCTTGTAAGCAAAGTGTTAGTAGGTCATTGAACTTCCTTTATGTCTCGATGCCAAAGGGCTTATAAATTGGAAGCCTGCTTGAGACTCGCTCTCTCTCACATTGAAGACGCAGAGCCTGGCGAGATTGTTTTTTTGCTGCTATAGTGTGTATAGCCAAGAATAGCTCGGTTGGTAATATGGTATTGTTAATTGTTAGCTGCATAATAATATATATTATAATGTTAATAAGAAATGTTAGGATGTTAATTAGTTAGTCAAGTATTGTTAGATTATGAATACTCATTACTAATAAGGTATTAGGAATGTACTTCTTCTTGTAGCTTATGTATTGTATTTATTCTTATTTACAGCCAGTTAATACCAGTTAAGGTTGAATGAACTTAAGTCAGTTAATTTAGGTTCTGTTAGCCTAGCAGTAGATAGAATCGAGTAGTAAAGCCTAGTAGCCAGAGGCTGTGAAATGATTATAGAAGAGTTGAAGTGAACATAGTACAGTGGAGCATATAGCATAGCTCATTGTACATGATAACCCCGTAGAGTTGGGGACAGTCAGAAATCGGTGTAGCCTACTCAGAAGTAAACAGTGGACTAGACTGATAGCTCAAGCAGTCAGCTGACAACGCCGACGTCTTGTGTACAAGTGGATGCACCGGAGCGTGACTGGTCATTCATCACCCGTCACCTGTAAACGACAGTGACCCAGAAAGGGACGGAACGACCGTCGACCCTTGTAGTGTGCTTTGTGAAGTCTGGAGTGTGTATCGGACCCATAACAGATTCCAGGCCAGAGACTACCCAGAGTACCAATCCAGTCTCTTATGTCACTAGTACAAACTGTAACAATTAATGTCTGTATATTTATATGTATCAAGTATATGTTAAGTAATTTATAAGTTTTAGTAATTAAATATTTTATTCACAAAATTACCTTTTATTGTTAGTACGGACGCTAGTAATAAAGGTTTAGGAGGTTGTTTGATGCAAGAGAGAGAAGGCAAATTATATCCAATCAGGTACATAAGCAGAAAATTGCTGGATCGTGAAACCAGATACTCCACCATCGAAAGAGAATGTTTAGCTATTGTTTGGGCTGTACGTAAGTTAGCTCGTTACCTCTTAGGAGCTAAGTTTAAACTGCAATGTGACCATAAAAGTCTTAGTTACTTACAAACTTCCAATTTTGCCAATCCACGTATTTGTAGATGGGCATTAGCATTACAAGAATTTGTTTTTGATATAGATTATATTAAAGGACAAGATAATGTTGTAGCTGATTTTCTCTCACGGGTAGGAGAATAGAATTGATCATTGAATATGATACTTACATTTTTCCATTTTGTTTCTTTTATTCCTCTCAGGTTTATTTACTATTAACATAATTTATCATTATGTCTTGTCAATGCTGTATCACTGTTATACAATTTTGTCACAATTGATTCCATGTAATATTGTACTTACAATTGTTGTTATGCTTACTTACACCATTAATGTATGTATGCTATGTTTTTGGGTTACAATCTTTTTCTATTTAAGTTAAAATGGAACATTTCATGTAGTAAGAAGGTTCTAGTTCAGGCAATGTGTGACAATACGATGTATTGTCCCAAAGCGAAGAGGGGGGGAGTGTTGAGACCCGTTGGTTCTCACCAGTGTGAGACTCACTGACTCACAGGCAAAAACATTCTTAAACCTAGGATTTTCCCAACATAACCCAATTAGGGTTTGGCCTTAAGGGTAAGTGACCTAAGGGTCGGATCAGAGACCATTAAAACTTTCCAGGTTCAGTGACCATGGAATAGCTTAGTATTAGTCCAATGGAAAGGTACCAAAACTTAGGACAATGAAAACAGTTCAGCACGTCGCCAGAGTATTGACCCGGCTTGTAAGCAAAGTGTTAGTAGGTCATTGAACTTCCTTTATGTCTCGATGCCAAAGGGCTTATAAATTGGAAGCCTGCTTGAGACTCGCTCTCTCTCACATTGAAGACGCAGAGCCTGGCGAGATTGTTTTTTTGCTGCTATAGTGTGTATAGCCAAGAATAGCTCGGTTGGTAATATGGTATTGTTAATTGTTAGCTGCATAATAATATATATTATAATGTTAATAAGAAATGTTAGGATGTTAATTAGTTAGTCAAGTATTGTTAGATTATGAATACTCATTACTAATAAGGTATTAGGAATGTACTTCTTCTTGTAGCTTATGTATTGTATTTATTCTTATTTACAGCCAGTTAATACCAGTTAAGGTTGAATGAACTTAAGTCAGTTAATTTAGGTTCTGTTAGCCTAGCAGTAGATAGAATCGAGTAGTAAAGCCTAGTAGCCAGAGGCTGTGAAATGATTATAGAAGAGTTGAAGTGAACATAGTACAGTGGAGCATATAGCATAGCTCATTGTACATGATAACCCCGTAGAGTTGGGGACAGTCAGAAATCGGTGTAGCCTACTCAGAAGTAAACAGTGGACTAGACTGATAGCTCAAGCAGTCAGCTGACAACGCCGACGTCTTGTGTACAAGTGGATGCACCGGAGCGTGACTGGTCATTCATCACCCGTCACCTGTAAACGACAGTGACCCAGAAAGGGACGGAACGACCGTCGACCCTTGTAGTGTGCTTTGTGAAGTCTGGAGTGTGTATCGGACCCATAACAGATTCCAGGCCAGAGACTACCCAGAGTACCAATCCAGTCTCTTATGTCACTAGTACAAACTGTAACAATTAATGTCTGTATATTTATATGTATCAAGTATATGTTAAGTAATTTATAAGTTTTAGTAATTAAATATTTTATTTGTGGGCTGAACCACCTGTGTTATTAAGTTTACATATAAGTAGCAGTGTAAGCGAGTGAGAGAGTCAGTAGCGTTAGTGTAAGAGCGTGTAATATCACTAGTTTAAGAACAATCATACTTTAGACATAATAGTACTAATCGACGTAGCGGTAGGGACCAAACAATATATATATAAGAATATCGTGGCCATAAAATTACCAATATTTAATATTGGGGGCTAATATTCAACATAGCTCCTATACTGTTTATTAAGTTATCTTCTAATAGCTCCTATACTGTTTATCTAAGTTATCTTCCAATAGCTCCTATACTGTTTGTTAAGTTATCTTCTAATAGCTCCTATACTGTTTATTAAATTATCTTCTAATAGCTCCTATACGGTTTATGAAGTTATCTTCTAATAGCTCCTATACTGTTTACTAAGTTATCTTCTAATAGCTCCTATACTGTTTTATTAAGTTATCTTCTAATAGCTCCTATACTGTTTATTAAGTTATCTTCTAATAGCTCCTATACGGTTTATGACGTTATCTTCTAATATGTTCTATACTGTTTTCGTCGGATTCTATTTAACTAAAAGTGCATCTGGGGTTTTGCGCTTTGGTGGCATGGGGAGAGTACGGGAGTTGGGGTGGGGGTAATACATTCATGTGTTAGGATAATCTAAGACACTCAAAACGTAAATGTGGCACTGGTGGAAGAGATCCGGGGATTAAGGGATGTGTCAATTTACGCTCGAATGTAACACACAAAAAATGTGTAATGATGTGTTGGGACATGAAGATGGCATATGTCCCTTCCCCCTACACAAACGCACACAGAAACAAAGAAAACACAAGTGAAAGAAAGAAAAATAGTAAATAATGTAAAAAAATAAAGGAAGACATTTTAAAAAAACACACAAAAAACAGACTGATCACAAATTAATGATTGTTTGTACTCTTGACATTTCATCAGATTTTTCGTAATGCATCGAAAATGAGTGCTTAAAATATATGTGAGTGTAGCACTACCATGGGATTTTTGGTCTAATTGCAGTGGTTCTCAACCTTATTAATTCCGCGACCCTTTAATACAGTTCCTCTTGTTGTTGCGACCCCAGCCATAAAATTATTTTTGTTTCTGCTTCATAACTGTAGAGTATATGTGTTTTCAGATGTCTTAGGCGACCCGTGGGAAAGGGTCGCGCGACCCCCAAAGGGGCCGCGACCCACAGGTTGAGAAACGCTGTCTTAAAGGGTGAACAAAAGAATGTGTAACATTACCGTACCATTGATAATCTGTCGCATAGTGTAAAAAAAAACACTTTTAAAAAATGATGGCAACTTTTTTCAGTTGGTAATTTAGTTATCTTTTAATGTTTAAAATATTCATTATTTCATAGTACTTCCGTGCTACCCCCCCCCCCCCCCAACCAACTCTTTGTTTGAAGGGATTGCAAACAGTTTATAACGGAACAGTGAAAACAACTCACGGCTACCAACTAGACCAGGTCTTTGTTGGAATCATATAGGATTTAACTTGTGATAAAAGAAAAAAAGCATCTTCAGCTATGAGTGCTGCACTTAACGCTTGACTCTGTTGTCTATATATGTCATACGTCATAATAGGAGTGTTCACGTCCGTGTCAGCATGCACTCGTCGGCCCTGTCAGAGACTCACAAAACCATGGCGGTAGTAAGTACGCCAGTTGGTCTACATTAAAAATATATGGGTTTATAACCGCTTTTTTTAATTTAAAAAAAAATGAATTTTTAACAGAAATGTGCTATTAGAAACAAAAAAATCGGTATTTTCCCTATATAAACCACATGTTTGGAGACCATTGTTTCAGATCTCTTTGGTTACCACTAGTGACAGTCAGAAAAATCTTAAGTCGAATTTGTTCTCATACATTTACCAGGATCCAAAGCTAGGGTTGAACTTCCCGCTTGATCAGACATACATCTATTTCAAATTCTCCCCCCCCCCCCCAAAAAAATATGCTTATTTTTAAACTGACCAGACCACTAGTTTGCATGTCCGGTTCTTTTTTTGGAGGGGTCAACGTATGTGTGCTCACATTTTAAACTCGTAACACGGGGTTAAACCGCGCATGGACTAAATTATTTTAAAATTATTTTTTTTAGAGAAAACCATATCCGTGAGGACTCCAACCGGGACAAACAGCGTTGTTGTCCATTGTGTTCAGGAAAAGGAATCAACGTCCCCAATTGTCCTTTTTTTTTCAATGTTAAATCTTCAGAGATATATTAATTTCGGGAAAGCTTTAAATTTCTCAAATCTAAATCGGCAGATCTGTGTTAAAAGAGATTTCACTTAAGGTTGCTCTCCCGGGGTCTCGCACAATTTTGTTTTTCGCTAACAAAATACTTCCCGGGGAAACAATTTTAGGGGGAAAAAAATTATTGTGCGAGCAAAGTACCCTCACCACGATTTATAGCAAACTAGCTTTTTAAAAAGGGTACATTCTTGGAAGATAAATTTTTTTTTTTTTTTCCATTATATTTGCTTAAATATTTAATTTCATGATTCAAAAATGTAACTCAAACTTCAAAGCACCTATTACTAGTATTACGAAAAGAAAACTATTGAAAAAAATCTCTACTTGTCTTCAGAGGGTGGAAACACACTGGGTCTGGATTTCACCGGCGTCCTAAAGTATTGTCTGAGCCGGCGACCCGATCCATTCGAAACCCAATTTGAGGTCATCTCCCATGGGCTGGTAACCTGTGCTCTTGTACAGCGGTTCCAAGCCTGTGGTACAGGTCGGACTACTTGGGGTTAAGAAAAAATTATATAAATAATGGAGGGGGAAAAAAAGGAAAAGACCTGTTCATTTACGAGAAGCTGTATTTCAATATTGTGTTGTATATTAACAACACATTTTATCGACAAATATATTTTTTTCAAATACAATTAATAACGATAATAATAATACCGTATTGTTGTATTAAAAATACAAACACCACTCTAGTGTTGTATTAAAATGAGAACGCCGTATGGTTGTATTTTTTTTAAAAAAATGAGAACGCCTTATTTTCGTATTAGAAAGGTGAACACCTTATTGTTGTATAAAAAAAAAATTGATAAAGTCCGAGGTTCATAATTTTAATTGATTTCTTCCCGTTTTGTGGCCAAATATCATGTTGCAGAGTTTAGCTCTAATATTCCTTTTACCGGAAGACATTTTCGTTTTACACATACACTGAGAATAAATATCGCAATGAACTAAGGGTTAAGAAGCATATCATTAGCTAGGTTTCCTTAACTAGGGATAAGCAGTAGAAAATGAAGCAACTAGTAGCAAGTGACCAACCTCTCAACTAAAACGTTGTTCTTTTTTTTTTAAATTCTATTAATAGACAATAACAATTAGATATTTATAAACTATTTTCTAACTTATAATTCGGTTTATAATATATTTTTAATTAAATTAATTTATCCCGGGGTGAGAAACTTTCTTCCCGTTTTCCCGAGATAAGCGAAACGCCGGGAAATGTGAAACCCTTGCACGGGTGTTAAGGTGTCTTGATTCACTTAATAATCTTATCTTGATGTCTAAGATGTAAATCTGGCTATGATGAGTTTCACTAGTGTATACTTGGTATCTCCGGTGTAAACTTGACTAAGCGTGTCACTAGTGTTAACTTGGCTCTAATAGGGTGTCATTAGCGTAAACTTGACTCTGGTTAACTGGTGTAAACTGGACTTTATGACTTTAAGCAAGAAAACAAATTCGTTTGTTGAAAACCAGTGCCGTAAACAAGAGTTAAAAGCAAACACCATCCGTACGCTTTTTGTGCTGTGCCGTTGCTGACCTCTGCGATGCTACTCTCCACCGTCCCACCGCGTTGCTGACCTCTGCGATGCTACCCTCCACCGTGCACACCGCGGCCAATTATAATGTGTCCCTGGTCAATTCAGGCATCACGTAAACAATGTCACAGTGCACGACACATCACTCAAGCTGTCACCTCGTTTGGCGCTGAATTCCATGACGTCACGGTTAACCTGAATTCCTCAGTGTTTCCAGGTCACAGGTCACATAGGTGTGCGCGCGGCGGCCGAGACTACTTTTGTATAGGGAGATTATTATTATTATTATTATTTTATTATGAGGTTTAAAAATTTTACTTTTCCCGACCAGTGCACTTACCGTTGGTTGCCATAGGAACAGTCATGGGGAAGTCGTGATATTAAGGGTAGATAAGGGGGGGGGGGGTCGCATTCTAATTCCAAAAATGAGTAAAAACTGAAATAAAAAGTTGGAAAAATTGAGCTTAGGAATTTTATACACACAAAAATAGCTTCGACCCCCCTTCCCCTTTCCCCACATTTCTTTTAATTTAAACGGATAAGTGTACAATCCTAAACCAGTTGAGTTCAGGACAAAACCTGTTGAGTTCAGAACAAAACCTGTTGAGTTCAGGACAAAACCTGTTGAGTTCAGGACAAAACCTGTTGAGTTCAGGACTAAACCTGTTGAATTCGGGACAAAACCTGTTGAGTTCAGGACAAAACCTGTTGAGTTTCAGGACAAAACCTGTTGACTGCGGGACAAAAGTTGTTGATAAAACCTAGCAAATTTTTCCTTTTAGAATGTGTGACTCCATTCCCAGTTTGAAATGATCTTGCTACGATTGAAACACGAGCAACTATCACGCAGGCGTTGCTGTATGACTCACTGTCAGCTGTGCCAAATGTATTTCGTTATACATACAAGTTATTTCACACGCCATGATGCCACATATTTTATACATAACGTGTATCGTATGTCATAATCTCTTATATATTATATTACTCTTCTGGTGTGACTCGTGGACTGCTTCCAAATCAGCGAATTTGGTATTGAGAGTATATTACAAAATAATTCTAAATGTTTGAAAGAAAGTATGGTTCAATACTGAGTTCAATAGCGCGCAAAATATAATTCCTGATAAGTAAGATAAATGATATTTTTTTATATAACGCAACTGCGTTTGGCGCGTAATATTTTCTTTTGCTGAAAATGCAATCGTCTCAATTTAAGTATGGTGAAAAAATGTTAGGTGTAAAATTGGCTGGGACATCAGAATATTTAATATAGTTCATGGACGTGAAATAAAAAGTGTGCAGTGACGTAGCAAGGAGGGAAAGGGTGTAGCAAACATTGGGATTCTTAAAAGTGCGTAAACTTGTGTTCATGTAACTTTAGTAGATGGGAAGTTCACGCATTGCTGTCGCCAATGTTTGGCGGGCTATATCTAGTTTCAAATATTTATGCAACATAGATGCCATACGTTCACCTGTTTGAATAGCATATTTTATAAGATCAGAAACGTACGAAGGAAGGGGTGTGGAGTAGTAAGGGGGGGAGGAGGGCAACTGCTCCTAGTTCAATCCTCAGGGGTGCGCAAAAATCCATATTTTTCCTTGTTTTTTTTACCCCGAGCACAGAATTTGCTAGCTAACGAAGCTGCATACATGTTTCTTAAATTATATAACTTACATCAGTATCATATTACATAGTGAGATATGTTCAAATGTTTATTTTATTATGAAAAAAAAACCAACAATGTTACAACATGAATTCCACGAATGCCATCTGTTCTAATGTCTAATATCGTATTCTGTGAATAGCTCGCTATGGAAAAAATCCTAGACTTAACTAACTATTTTAGACATAATTTATGGGCTATGAAAGTGCACAAACTTACTTGTATAGCGCTTTCATTATCGACTACCTTCATTCCGATGACGTGCATTACACTAACGCCCGCTTACTCACAGACTCCCCCTTATCCACCATCCCTCCCCACCCCCCTCGTACATCGACTACTTTGTTGTCGTTTTTCAAGACCATCTGGTATTCTAGTATGAGGCGTTGCTTCCTTGGTAATGTGAGATTCAAATCGCTGGAGCCTCGCCCCTACTAGGCACTGGGGGCCAACACTCGACGAGCGGTTCTTAAACTGTACATCGCGACCTTCTTTGGTGAGGTGTGACCATGATGTCTACGCCAACTTTAGTTGGTATTTTGTTATATGAAATGTGTGCTACACAACGATACAGTTTTACGTATTACGGACGCCTGATTCTTATGTTGCCGGTTTAAGAAAAAATATGAAAATAAAGTCTGTAGGTGCGGTAAAAAAAAATCCTGTGATACAAATTTGGTGAAAATCGTTCGTCACTCTTCGATCTTATCTTTTACTTCGGTTAGCATTTGGTTTTGAGAGTTTGATAATTTATATAATAATAATAATAATTCTAAAACAGGAAATTTTCAACTCCTATTAAACGTATGCTTTTAAGCTTAAATTATTATTATTATTATTAATATTATTGTGTTCTTATGTGGGCGGTGGGGGAATAATTGCAAATTATGCACAAAATAAGAACCACTGGCAGCAGGCGTAAGCGTATAAAAGCATGTTTTTACTATTTTCGACGAACCAGTGGTTTCGACATACTGTGAGGTCTTTAGGAATATTTAATCCAAGGCATGTGCTGGACTCTCTCTTATTGGTGGACGTGACTCTATGTTTTTATCTTTAAATGTTAATTCAAACTAACATTCATTCTGGAAATATATACTTCGCATCTTCGTATGTTCAAGTATGATTCTTAATATTTAGCCTTCTTGTTTTATACGCATAAAATGATTAGAAACAAGCATAATCATTATTAACGAAAGGGCTACTAACGGGGTTGCAAGCCCTCCGTAAATTTACGGACAGTCCGTAAAAGTTTTCCCGACAATGACTTGTCCGCAAACATCCGTAAGAACTTGAGGATGTCCATAAAAACAAATAAGGAGGCAGGTAAATGTGAAGAGATATCGCCGCGTTTTTTTTTTAGCATGGCCGCCGTCTTAGTTGCCGTGACCCGCGTACTTATGTCCTAAATGTATCCCTAAACCAAACCTGAACCCTAAATCTATCCCTAAACCTAACCTGAACCCTAAACTTATCAATAACCTGGGTTTTGACCCATCGGAACCAGGCTTTTGACCCTATCGGAACCAGTGTCAAAACACGCAAATGACACCATGGTGATATCTCTTCGCATTAGCCAGGAGGCATTGTAAGAAAATATTTTAAATGAAAGCGGGAAATTTGGGATGACTCTCTGGGTTTCTATTTCTTCTTGCATGGTTTAAAACCTATGTGATCATACTCAGGTGTAACTCAGCATTTATGAGAGGCCATTCAATAGACAAACGTTATAATTATAAAATAGACTCATGCCTTAGATAGAATCAAAGAAACATATCTATTCGGATAATTGGAGGGAAAAAAATAGTTTCATAGCTTCCACAAGTTGGTTTTTTTTACTGTGCCGGTTCTAAAATGTTTGTATTAAACTTTGTGGACATTTTAAAAATGTATCCATATACACTTCGCGGAAACACGATGTCTGCTTTTTCTTTTTTCGTGTTCATGCTGATATTATAAAACCTTTTACAAAAAAAACCCGGTAATTTGATACTATTGGTGCCGCGATGTCTCACACGGCCGCCATCTTGATTGCCACGACACGTAAAATTAAGAATAAAAACGTTAAAAAATAATTGAAAAAAAATCCTAAATGTATCCCTAAACCTAACCTGAACCCTAAATTTATCCCTAACCTCGGTCTTGACCCTATCTCGGAACCAGGCTTTTGACCCTATCGGAAACAGGGTTTTGAAGCAAGGCATCAATAGTAACAATTATCCAACAAAACAAAACATACATTTAAATATGAATAAAAATATAATTGCACTCATCGAAATTGTTAATCATGTGTTTCTTGTAAATGATTAGCGGGGACCAGCCCTAAATTAGCACAGGGAAATTCCTAAGAGTGGGATTCGAAGCTGTCATTGTGCGATTCTGTACGCATATTTCGCCTGCCCAGCCTGCTTCCGATACGACCAAGTCAAGACTTGTAAGTGCCTGAGTCACATTGCCACTTAATACAACACTCGGCGAATCGTTTTCATTGTTGTATCATGTTAAAGATCCTGAAACAGCTGGATGTATATGTATAGGCAAACTCTTGTGTCATTTCTGCTTATATCTTGCGAAAAAAAAAATTCCCTTTACATTCAATGGGAACTTCATTTGTATGGAGTCTAACGAAAAATTAATTAAACACTTGTAACACTTTGGTTACCCGTTTGAAATCCTTTTTAAAGATTTTATTCAGAAATGGCTCGAACTGCTTTATATTATTATAGTATCTGATATATATACTCGATTTTGCCTAATTGGATTACAATGACTCGAGTCTATCATAACAGCCTGGCCCTTGATGTGTCATATAATTTGTTACTGTAGGGGTGCCATAAAAAAAAAACAAGTTAACCTGTATAAACTGTAAATTAATTGAAGGGAATGGTCCACAACGTGCAACAGTAATTACTTATAGGGGGAAGTAAAATTGTTTAAAGAATGCGGTATTTATTGACTTTTTATTATTAAATTTGGAGCCCTAGCTTCCTGAAGAAATAGACATACCGTATTTTGCGGACTATAAAGCGCACCTTAATTTTTAAACAATTTTTCTTAACAACATATTTACCATTTATATTAATTTCGAGTATAAGACACACCTGAATTTTGAGGTCAATTTTTCGAAGAAAAAAGTGCGTCTTATAATCCGTAAAATACGGTAACATATGATGTAGCTATCGTGTTCAGCAATTTACATCAGGCAGCTATACACACATTATCTTTTATATTTTAAAACGTACCATATCTAAATCTTGTAGATCAGCGGTTCTCAACCTGTGGGTCGCGACCCTTTTGGGGGGTCGAACGACCCTTTCCCAGGGGTCGCCTAAGATCATCGGAAAACACACACGCTCTACAGTTATGAAGTAGCAACGGAAATAGTTTTGTGGCTGGGGGGTCGCCACAACATGAGGAACTGTATTAAAGGTTGAGAACCACTGCTGTAGATGAATATTCCAGGTGATTTTATTATATACAGCGGAGCCGTTAAGGGCTGTTAAACATTGTATTTGACCGAGAGACCCCCGTCAGAGGCGTGACGATAATGTATAATTTAATTTATCACTTAATAGTGGACATATCAAAATCCGTTAAATGAATCTTCCCGGAAATCACTTCATAAGAATCTCTAATAGTGCGCCCCCCCCCCCCCGGGGGCCCAGGTAAGCCACTGCACACCTTTTTTTTTACTCACCTGCATTATATTAATATTCTAATTTCCCACCCACTTTTTTCACCACAGATTTATGATCATAATTACACCATGTTTAAATTGAGACTATTTCCGTAATACAAGAGAAAATATTGCGCGCTTAACGCGCTTGCGGTATATAAAAAATAAAATCTCATTTAGCCGCAGTTATCGTCAGCGGTGGTTTGGAGCCGGTTCGGTCAGCTTCGTGCGAACCGTTAGTTCAAAATAATAAATATGACTGACTGTGGCAGTGACCGATATGGCATAAGGAAGACATACTAACTGCGAACCCTTTGTTACGAATTTGGCAATACACCTCTGGTTATCGGGAATTTTATTTTGCGTGCTACTGAACTCACCACTGCAACACCCACACGTTCTTTAGAATATAGAGAAATTGTTGATTGATTATGTTTCGTGATTATCAATAATGTGGCAATTTTTTTTTACTTTTCATTTACCTAAACTTTGGCTATTTTGGGAAAAAAAAGTTACCCATCTTGATCAAGGAATGATTCTTCAATAATGATAACGTTTCACAACGTCTAGATGTCAAGTAAATTAACACATAACACAACGTTCTCATGTAATGAACAATGCTATCTTACGCACCGTGCACAGAGAAGGCGTTCATTTTGGTGCAGCGATGAAAACTTACATGAAACGTTTATGAATGGCCTAGACGCAGCGCAAGTCTCATGACCCTTTTTCATTTCTATATAGCTCATAAAAAGGGAAAAAAAGGGGGGGGGGCACGAATTGTGGCCAACGTAGGTCAACCTGAGGTCGGACAAAAATTTGACCTAGTCTATTCTGATTCTAGGACAAAAAGAGAATATCTTTGCAAAATTTCAGCCCTCGAGGTCCACTAATTTATTTTTAGTCTAACAAACAAACCCACATTGAGCTTTGTATGTAGAGAGTATTCCTTTCCTTTAAATTTATATCCAGGGGTGTAGCAACCACCCCTGTCATTTTTAGAGTATGGTAGAGTATGTAGAATAGTATAGGGTGTGGTCGTGTACAATAGTGTATGTTAGGAATGAGGGGGAGAGACTGCAATCATGTTATATGCGAAACGAAATGACCGAAACAAATTATGGGGAAACACCCCCCCCCCCCTAAAAGAAAAAGATAGCAACAGGCGAAGGAACGCGTTTAAACAAAATAAACTTTAAAAACACTTGGCTGCAATGTAGTATAAAGTAGTATTCGAGAGGACGGCAAGAGGAATGTGTGAAATGGGGGTATGGCAGTGTATGTGTAGACAGCTGAAATAGTCCAAGTTCACATTTAATTCACGGATAAACAAGTCAATACTTCTCATTAAGAGACCTTTATCAGTGACATCTTGTTCTCAAGAACCATAGAGTGCTCGTTACGCCCATTCTGTGACTGACAATGTCAAGGTAGTCTATTTTTAAACACGAATTTTTGTATATATATTTTTTTGCACTGGGATATCCCTTTAGAGACTACGTAAAGATAGCAACAGCTAAACAGCGAAGGGTATTATCCTTACGCATAAAAAGGTTTATGTTTTAGCTATAAACATCATTCGCTGTCACAACACCAGCGGCTACACATTTGGTGGGCGCATGGATGCTTGTAATATTGAACAACAATTGTGCATGATAATAATCTTTCAAGTGTTTTTTCTACGGATATACGATAAAAGGTAGGCCATTACTTTAATGAGACAAAGCAAGCAAAGTGAACAAGTACACAGACGCTTACAGCGTTGTGCTTACCTCAAAACGTTTGTGCTTGTAGCGTATTTTAAAAAAAATATATATCATACATTATTTATAAATCAATAACATTAACTGTTTATCATAAAAGTCTAAGTTACTAAGTAATTCGTTTTTAGTATTAACATCACGCGCATAGCTTCCTTCTTAGGACCAATCAATCTCAGCTTCTGGGAAGTTTTGAGAGTTCTTAAAAAACACCCAATACAATGATCTTTCTTACACACTGTCTTATAAATTGATCTTTCTTAAACACATGTCTTATAAATTGATCTTTCTTACACATTGTCTTATAAGTTGATATTTCTTACACACTGTCTTATAAATTGATATTTCTTACACATTGTCTTATAAATTGATATTTCTTACACATTGTCTTATAAATTGATATTTCTTACACACTGTCTTATAAATTGATATTTCTTACACATTGTCTTATAAATTGATCTTTCTTACACAATGTCTTATAAATTGATCTTCCTTACACACTGTCTTATCCAAATATAACACCACCCACTGCATTTACAATATCTTACTTATATATTTCCCCATTACGTCTCCAGCTTGGTTGGAATCAGTATCACTATCAGACTCGGCATTTTTTATGTAGTACTCGGATTCGAAGTCGTAAAATATTTACGATACCATTTTTACTATATCAATTATATTGTGACGTGTCTTAAAGCTATTTCATTTGTGATTTTTTTGTTTTCACCTACAACATTCTGCAGAAAAAGACGATGATTGAAAATGCTCACAAATGCAGGCAATGAATCGTGATAAATAATTCAGAATCCGCGCGACCTTTTGGCGTGTTCGTGTTAGAAAAGCTTACAAAGACGTTGTTGACATACGGTTTAGTTCTGCAGGAGACTGTAATCGATATCCAGAGTGTATCCCGTGAATAATGGCGAAGGTATCAGACAGCTGATGGTTCATGACCTTTGTCGAGGACAGTATGATCTGCCACTTGCACACTCTGCTTGCACACACGGCTTGCACACACGGCTTGTACACTTTGCTTGCACACAATGCTTGCACACACTGCTTGCACATGGCTTGCACACTCTGCTTGCACACTGCTTGCACACTACATTTGTTCATTACCGCTGCATCTCAAACCACTAGTACATGGCATTCGAATCGGATAAAGGGGGGGGGGGGAGGGACGGGGGTGGTGTAGTGACATTTAAGTCCACCAAACGAAGAGATTTAGGCGCCGCTTATTTTTGTATACGTCCTGGAAAAAAAAAAGGTACCATCCTCTTAATCCCATAGCTAACACTGATGTTTGGGCAGATGGATTATATCCACTTTCTCGATAATCATACACCCACACGTTTAGACCTGTATTTGAAACAGACAACTGACGCTTCCATAGCCAGGGCATGCCTATCCCCCACCCCCACCCTTGCAAAAAAAAAATTCCCAGAGTCCTAGGCCTTGTGAGCGTCCAAGGTTCATAGACCTCCGCAGCCATGATAAGGAAACAGTTGAACATTTCTGAATATTTACGTCATGTTTGTTGGAATCAGTGGCGTAGCTAGGGTTAATGCCACTCTTTGCGGTCCGCACCACCCACACACCCCCTAGCTACGCCACTGGTTGGATTACATGACCAAAAAAATGGACCAACTGACTCATTGCTCAATTTAATAACAGTAAAGAGAAACACGTTTCATTTTTACCCCGTTGTGGTATTTGAAACGTAATGTCCCTTTCCAAGACACACACTTGATGGTTAGTTGACACTCTCGCTCTTTTATGTTATTGCTTTATATATTTCAAATCGTTTATATATTTAAACTTCTTTCTAATTTTAAATATCTTTCCAGTTTTAAATTTCTGTCGATGCCTCAATTTCTTTCTATATTGCAATTTCCGTCCCTTACTTCCATCTCTTGGGAAGGCATTTGATATGACATTCAAATTGCAAAAATATATTAAATTTCTGTCACAATTAGCTATTAGCATGTCATAATACAAAATTTTGTAGATGGCCAATAACGAAACAACATCCCATCTGACAGAATGGTATATCGTTACAAGTGTACAAAAGGCCAAAACTAATGCCTAAGTATTCATTTTAACGGCTGTTAGGGCGGTGGAGGCGTGTCAAAAGAGTATTTATTGTGTTGAATTCTAAATATGTGCTAAAACAAATATTGTATCGGTCTTCTGAAATATCTCACCATGAAACATATCTACCACACTTTCCTTTTAGTGCCGCCCCTGTGTATGAGTGCAATGTCAAGTATCATCGGGAATAAATTCTAGAACTTCCGCGTAACACAGGGGCGTAGGAAAGGGGTGTACGGAAGTGGCAGTCTGCCCCAAGTGGCATTTTTTTTCTCCTTACATGGAATTTTTTTCGTCGAAGTGAGGTGGCACAAATCCTTGGCCCCGCCCCGTGCGTCACTCACCTTGGTTACGCCACGGGTGTCACTCACCCTGGCTACGCCACTGGCTTTGCTGTAAGTCGGTGAGGCAGTACCAGGAATGATTCTAAACTTACACATTGTTTGTGAGCAGCTGACAAAACGTTTTCAGTTGTACTGTAAACACACATTTTAATTCGTTACGTCCTTAACATTGGAAGTCAGCGGCAACAATTGCGTTTTAATTTTTGAATGTTAATGACCGGATCAATGCTTACCTGTGTCTGGGAGACAGGTGCATGGCAGGGTCGTATCTGTTTCTGGCTATTTCTAATGCAGCTGGTGCTACGGCGGTGAGGTCGTAGACTGAGTTCATGAATAAGAAGAAAAAAAAAGAGTTCCATATAAAAGATGGAGACAGTTTGCGGAATAATTAAAACTCATTAAATTAAATGCTTCTGTTGGTCACTCTATATTATGACGTCATTAGCCCTAGCCACTGGAACTTTGTTCAGACTCCCACATCGGATGTTGGATGTGTTATGAGCTGTTCATATCCCGTTTTGTCTGAGCTGATTTAAGGATAAACCCTATGAGCGCCGCTTGCTTCCAACCACCCCTCGTCGTATTATCAACAAGTGCATGCGCCCCTGGGTCTCATCATAATCATGATTATAAATAGGAGCAGCCGTCCGCGATATTCATCTCCTATCGTTATATAAATAAGGGCAGCCGCCGCGGGTATCATTCCCCCCCCCCCCTTTCCATCATCGTCAGACAAACAAGCGTGGCCGCCCCTGGATATTGCGCAGCCTGCCAGTGTTCCTCGAAGCACGAGGGCTGATATTCACAAGTTGTTCTACTGGCCTATTAAGTCCACAACACAAAGCGTCTGGTCTGTGTCGCAGCACCACCGTGGTTCTCCTTGTTGACAATGGCTTTAGTCTAAAAGGCCGGACTTGCGTTGTCTTTCTTCATTTATTGCTGTTAGTTATTTTATTATAATTTTATTTTATTTTACTGCTATCTACACATTCAGCGTTTCAAGAACCACAACGTAAGGTAATTAGAACGTTACATTTATTTTCTTACAATAAACAATAATGTACTTAAAGAGCGCATATGTGAAGACTATTATTCACACATATCTAGGATTGAGACTATATCAGCCATAGTGATATATATATATATATGTAGAAGATAGTCATTTATGTTCAAAACCTCGTCTGTAATTTTAATAACAAGCAATGGCATTTATAATTAAACATGTTTAATATAAACCGATACTTCGTCATTAGGGGCAGGCCTTTACTATGATAGATTTCTTCTTATCAGTTGTCTTCTCTAATATTCAACTCTATATTTTTCATCATTTCTATGTAATTTGAAAGCATGTATTCTTAAATCAATCTCTCACGTAGAGCCCTTTTTCACTCTGATTATTTGTACAAACTTAATTTTTCTTTTAAAAATTTACTGCAATGATTAGGCTCAGACTGTGAGAATGTATTATTTTATTTTAAATCAAGAAAATAGTATTTCTTTTTTTAAGGGTAGCATCTAGAGTTAAGGGCCCTGATTTGACACAGTTGCCACTAAAGCTGCAGTCAGGTTGGCTAAGTGTCTTCGAACGTTCTTATCACTTTTCTAACAATGAGAAAATAATCTAGTTTGATCCAGACCTCAAACGTCTCCTTGGAGAGTATGAACCCGCTGCTCTAAAGTCTAAACAGCAATAATTGAGACCATACTAGACTAGCCTGATTACCACGTCTATACCTGCAAGATTTTTTTGAGCTAAAGCCCTAGTAGGCTACGGTACTCTTTTGGTTAAACGGTGCATTTTAGTGGCAGAGTCCGGTCGTCAACTTAATGTTGACCCCCATTTCTTTGCTGATACTGGTACAGAACTAAAATTTAAAACAAGATTCCGTCCATTTGGGAGCCAGATGTCACGCAGACGTCCAGCCACGAACAACATGTAAATGTTGTATATGGATACGTCCCGTGAATTAATGCAGGACATTGTGTTCATGAAAGTGAGTGTTTGGGGGGAGGGGGTGTTTGAGTGGGGGGTGGGGGAGTGAGTGTGGGGTGGCGGAGTTAGTGTGGGTGGTATGGTTTCGACTAACGAAGTGGCTATAGGTACACGGGTACCAGAATTGAGAGGTTGGGATTAAAAAACTATTTAAAATATTATTGTTGGGTTTGTAAGACCAAATGAGGTATCAAATGAAAGATAATTGAATGTACTATACGATTGAAATGTTAATTCTTCAGTTTTACTAAAATAAACTACCACAAATGACATCCGAATAGCATTGAGCTTAATGGTACCCGGGTGCGAATGGCGGCACTGCGTGTCCGGGTCCATTTTGACTAATGCTATTCGGATGTCATTTCAAAGGGCCTCCTTCCCGAGAATTTCTTCGAAAATGCCACCCAGTAATATCTTGGAAAAAATTGCAGGCCGGTTTGGAACACACCCCCACACCCAACCTTTCCGTCCTACCCTTCCTACGCACTTCCTAAATTTTCATATATACAGAACTGTTTACCCTCAAACTTTTAAAATCATGCAATATCATCATAAAATCGTTCAATACATTATCTTAATAGTAAAACAAATAAACACACAGTATATATAATGTACACACTTCAATATCGTACAGTGTCCGCCAAAATCGTAAGAGTAAACATGTCTGTATACAATAGCTAGATAAACTCAAATCCCTCTAAATTCTTCACCCTTCGAATCTTCTTACGGTATAAATTTTTTTTTCTGTGGTTTGAGAGGCACTGTAACACCAGTCAAGAACATAATCTCAGCAACTGTCTTCAGACAAGGTGGCTGACCTTTTGTTTGACCTTAGATGAATAATTAACCAACTTCCCCCCCCCCCCTTTTACAGGAATGTAAGCCTCTCATTTCAATATGTTATTCTTCCGCAGGTCCGTGGTGAGATGAAGCCTCAAGATCTGAACAGCTGATTATAGCAGAGAATCTGTCACCTACTCCTGGGGGATTTCATTACCTCACTGAAACAAACGCACTCATATCAACATACCAAAGCAAACACTGCGCCCACAGTGTCTGTGTCTATGTTAGTGAATCATTCAATGACCGATGGAATATAATATGTGAACCACGAGAAATCTCAAACCAAGTCCCATCAACCGTTGTTCCATTGGGGTCGCCAGCATAATTGTTTTTTTGTTTTTTTTAAAAAAGGAAATTTATTTCACAAACGTGTCGTTGCTAAAAATTATTCTGTGTAGGACGAATTCATATACAGATAAACTGGAGTAAACAATGATTTTTCTTTTAAAGTACGGTCCTTAAACTGAGATAGCTCGTATTACTTTCATCTCGGTTTAAAATCTATGAGTATTTTCCAACTCATATTTAAGTACAGTTTGAAAGGAGGAGTGATAGCCATCATTAAACTGGCTCATACCGTGGAAAGGTTTGACGTGGATTGTGCAATTATTAATCTTATATAACTTCACTTTTTGATAATGTGTGAAAACAATTACCAAGATCCCGGATCACGTTCGCAATAGAGTGGTTGTTAAGCTAGCGTTGGGGACACTTCATATAACAAACGAAATATTGGACTGTAAACAAAAATATTAATTTTAAAAAATGCAGCGATCCAAGTTTTCAACGGATTGTACAACACAAGCGCCTGGTCAATACAAATGTGTTGTGGTGGGGGACGGTGCGGTCGGCAAGACAAGTATGCTTCTACGTTATGTTCACGGAGATTTCCTGACGGAGTACGCACCAACGCATTACGACAGTTTCACCGGTACGTTTGGCGCGCAGCTGTGCCACAAATATATTTAACCAAAACTTCATAGTGTTTGTAAGTAATGTAAGATTAAATAATCCATAAATATAATGTATGCTTTTCTTCTCCTCACGCGTATAATATAGTAGGCCTATAACTGTCGATGAGGTTTTAATACCTGACCAGCCCAAATAAAATTGTGTTAATGGAGGTCTGCATTTATTTCCAGTTTTAAATTCCTAAATAACTTATAAATTATATCAACTTACTTTCTTCATTGATTAGATTTGAATTTATTTATATTTATATATTTTTAAATTTCGCAGTCTCGTTGGCTCTGGGCAATGAATGGACCCCTTGTTCAATGACTCTGATTGACACAGCCGGGCAGGTGAGGAAATAATTATCGCTTTTTAAAGATTTATGCAATGGACTACGATGAGTCACTTCCTTGTTTTGTCATGTGATACGTACCAGCCACTGGTAGGCTTTCTGCTACACATAACAACACATAACAACAGATAACAGCTGATCAGCCATTGCCATTATCATTAATTTTAAAGCACAATATTTGTCTCCATCAGCGCTTCCACCAATGTTAATTAAAAATTTTACTTTTCAAAATATTCTTGAATACACGCGTTTCTTTAAATGACATTCATTAAATGTGACAATAATTATAATTCAGTTATGATTAAAGGAAGAAAGTTGTTTGAAGAAAAATTTGTGAGCGACTAGTGTGCTGCAGACAGCGCCCCCCCCCCCCCCCCCCCGGAAGTCTTACTCGTACTTACGCTTATCACGTGACAAAACAATCGACTCATCGTAGTCCATTAGTTGTTTGTGTTTTTTTTTAAGTGGGGACATTTGGTGAGCTTGTAAATGGATCAGAGGCGTAGTGTTAGTGCCGCCGGGGGTTTACCAATATTTCTCCACCGTCACCCTACGACAAAAAAACAACTCTGTATTGGCCGGAAATGCCACCCCAACAAACAATAGAAAAAAAAGGGCCACCTGTGGTGGACCACCTACACTGCCCACCCTTCCTACGCCTGTGATTTGGAAGGTGGACAACCTCCTCTGCCCACCCTTCTTACGCCTGTGATTTGGAAGGTGGACCACCCCCTCTGCCCACCCTTCCTACGCCTGTGATTTGGAAGGTGGACCACCTCCTCTGCCCACCCTTCCTACGCCTGTGATTTGGATGAAGGTATTTTGATCCTAAAATATAATAACATTTCAAAGCAGGAAAGGCAAGTAAAATGTTTTAACCAATGAAGGAAAAAAAATTGATTTCATTAATGTTATCCGCATAGATACGATGCTTACATTTATGCCCAGTTCACATGATCTAGTTTTCGTCAAATTTCCTTTTGAACGAATTATGTTGTAACACAAAATAATGCGTTCAAAAAGAAAGTTGACGAAAATTGGATTGTGCGAACTGTGCATTAGCTTCCAAATCAGCGAATTTGGTATTGAGAGTATATTACAAATAATTCAAATTTCTAAAAGAAAGTATGGTTCAATAATGAGGTCAATAGCGCGCAAAATATAATTCCAAATAACTACGCTAAATGATAATATTTTTTTATATAACGCAACTGCGTTTGGTGCGTAACTTTTTCTTTTCGGAAAATGAAATCGTCTCAATTTTAGAATGGTGTAAACAATATTCTGTTTAAAAGTGTTTGGGACATCAGAGTATTTAATATAATTCATGGGCGTGAAATAAAAAGGTGCAGTGACGTATCATGGGGGAAGGGGTGTAGCAAAATGTGGGATTCTTAAATGTGCGCTACTTGAGTTCATGTTTTGTCAAGTAACTTTAGTAGATTGGAAGTTCACGCATTGTTGCCGCCAATGTTTGGCGGGCTATATCTAGTATACATATATATATTTGTGTAAATCTAATTAAACGTTGAACTTTTATTGACCAGGAAACCTACGACCGTCTCCGTACTCTGACTTATTACGAAACGGACGTTTTCATCGTCTGCTTCTCTGTGGCTAATCCAGATTCGTTCGTCAACGTCAAGTCTAGATGGGTACCGGAACTGAAGGAATTCAAGCCAAAGTGCCCCATCATCCTTGTTGGTCTGCAAACAGACCTGAGAGACACTGGCAGCAAAGACCGCTCCCTTAACTCACGATCTTCCAGCCAATCGGTGACGTTCATTTCCTACAAGGAAGGCAAACGGTTGGCCGGTAAAATAAAGGCGAAGATGTATGCAGAATGTTCGGCTCTGACAGGTGAAGGGCTTGACACTGTTTTCTATTCCGCATTGATGTCTGCTGCATGTCCGAAAAGGAAAAGGAAATTGTGGAAAAGAATGAAGAGACTTTTTGCCGGGAGATAATATTTTCAGTGCAATACCTTTGTATTTTTCTCCCGAACATTCCATGACCATGAAGCGATATCTTGTAAAGTACAATGGACGCAGAACTTGGTGTTCTGTGTAAGTGTTGATACAAACTATTTTACTACATTTCAAGAGAAAGAGAGAAATCAACACATAGCCATTGGATAAACGTGGGCACAGTTCGAGTATTTTGTGACTGATGTGGCAACAAGAGTGGCTCACTCGTGTCAGTCAGTGCTGTATTCATGCCAGTCAGTGCTGTTGTAGTAGTGTCATTTAGTGCAGTTGTCACAGCAGATGTTAAATTGTGCAGTCTAAGAAACCAGAAGGCGTACGCAATTCTTTCAAAAAAAAACAACCAGAAGGTATATCGCCGCGTACCCCCCCCCCCCCCCCCCCAAAAAAAAAAACAACAGCACTGGTGTCAGAAGGATATCATGAAACCTTACAACGTCTAGGGCTGTTTCAGTTCCGTGTGTGTATACATTTCAATATAAGAACATATATTGTTACTTCACACAAGTTCTTTAAAACCATGAAGCTATTTGGCATTTGTGGGTCTACAGTCTGCCACCCTGCTGTCATCTAGGCTACCAAGTGCCCAAAGTTTCTAATAACAAAGGAAATTATGGAACAGAATTCAAGAACTCTTCTTGAACCGCCTCCAAATATCAGTTGCGGTCTTCATTGATTAAAAAACTTAAGATAGTAAGAATTAACTAAAAATAAATTTTTGTATGTCTGTGATGGACTTATAATATTTTTGGTGTAATCTTAAATAATGACACATTCCAATAATTATTCTTGTGTGTGTGTTAAATTTTCATCGAATTAGTTATGTCCAATTAGCTTCATTTAAAAATAATTTCTTTTATAGGTCCGTGGTTAATAAGCTGGTTTATAGCTAACGATTGTTTTTGAAAGAACAGAGGACCAAAGCCTACATTTTGTAAGGCCCGAATCAGTTTGTTAACACAATTAAGGTTTATAGTGGCCAAAGCTGGTGTGCTGGAGTCATAGCTTAACCATTGTTTGACCATAGTGATCTGCAGGCCTATTTACAATAAATATAATTTGTTATAGTTTTCACTGAGCTATAAAAATTGTAGCTAGTGGTGTGGTAAAATACCTATTTGTTTATTTAGTTTTGTACATAATTCCCGTGTTGGCTTAACTTTTTCTGAAATTGAATTCTGATATTTCAGCCACCAAAAAAAAAGTAGTTAAATGTGAAAGAAAATAATGTGTCTTGCTATTTTTTTTCCGGTCTTCTTAATCCATTATGTTTTTAAAGTATTGCACAATTTTTTTTTTATGTTAAATTCATTCAATGTAAATAGTATTTATAAAGTAGCAGTCCTTCTAGCAGAAAATTAAGTTATAAATTAGATTAAAGGGATCAATCAATTAACCTACAACTTCAATAAGACATGACAAGTATATGCATTGATAAGAAGTGTTTGCTTGAACATGGGACATAGAATAACCTTTTTAATATAAGAGTTTAGTAAAAAAGTCCACCACACCTTCAAGCAGCAAAATGTTTCACTAACAATTTAACTTAAAAACACAAATCACAGTAGGTTTAAAACAATATATATATATATAAATATTTTTATTTAAATGACAAGAGTGTCTAAGTTTTCTTTTGAATATAAAGAATATTTTGAGTCATATATATCACATAGTTTAGTAGTGAATATTTAAATTTAGCAATAATGAAAATGGAAAAATGATTCTGAAATATAAAATAAGGCATTACTTTAATAATAAGTTAAAGTAACATAAATACAATTAAAATGGTTACAGCTTTCCTAAGCTGGTGACGCTGTTCATGTGATTAAAAAGTTCATTCTCAACCAAACTCATTTTTTTTTTAAATGGTTGTTTATGAAACTTAAATTGTTTTTTTAAAGTTATAGCAATAAATACATTGTTTCATACAAATTTATAATTAAATATATACACTATTTTATTTATTTGTACAATTAAATAAAACAGAAAAAAAAGAAAAATCCAATTTTAAAAAATGTATATAATATCATAAGAAAATTTCATAAATTGCCTTTTTCTCATCTGTATTGCATCAAATTTTTTTTTAAATTTCTGATTATTTAGATATGGGAAGCCGATTTCTCATCATAATTTTCATTTAAAAAATGATGTTTTGTTTCATTTTTGTTCAACTCCAACTGATGTGTCTAATCTAAAATACAAAGACATAGTATCTTAACCTATCCTTGCTTAACTTTAACATTTAGATTAATTAATCAGAACTAATCTAGGCCTAATTATCAAATATTTCTGTCTTCTCTAATTTTAAAACCAGTTCAAATTAAAATACAGTTAAAACGCTATTAAGCAGGCCAAAAATTCAGTGTTGTCATATATTTTACTTATCTATTATAGAAAAAGTATGGTACATAAATTTAGGCCTACAATGTTCTACTGCAAAAACATATTGCACTATAATGTGTAAAAAAATTTACATTAAAATTTGAAAGGATATTTCTTTGTCTTCTGCCCTTTTATTTTCATCTATTGCTATTGATCTAATGTGCAACACATCCTAGTGTAAATAATAACTACATTTTAAAAAAAGAATAGCATTGACTCTAGAAATGTTGCCCCTTAGATTGATAGCAATAGCTGAAAATTAATAACTACTACATTTTAAAAAATATTTTTTTTTAAAAATATTTATTCTTTCACTCTTGTAAAAGAAAGGTCAATAGTTCCAAAACAAGCAATACCTTTTTCTTTAAAATTCTCAAAAATTTCATTACAAAATGGTTACTCTTTGTTAAAATAAAGATTATTTTGTCCAAGGTAACACTTGTAAATAAATATTTCTTTCTACTCATCTCCTAATGTATTTAAAAAGATTCAAACCTACAGCAGCTTTCATAATTTATTTAAAGGTTCAAACCTAAAGCAGCTTTCATGCACAAAAAATATAGACATAAAATATTGTCTGTTACTTTTGTCATTTGTTATCTAGTGTCATTGACATCACAAGTGTTTTCCCTTTGTTTAAAAGATTCTTGAGTCACATTGCCATCCACAGCAGTGCTGCTTTGTTGAGTCCCATCACTCTGCGGTGGTGCACCATGCTCTGATTTCTCCTGTTTATTTTCCTTGTCTGTGTCAATACCCTGCTCTGCTGTGATTTCATGAGTTGACTTCTTTCTGTTATGGGATTTTTCTTTGTCTGTGTTTGCTGCAAAAAAAAAAAAAAGTCTTAAGATTCTTTTTTTTTTTTAATTCATGCATTTATAGTTGGATAATCTAAATATTTTTCATAAACATATTTAGATTATTGAACTATAAATGCATGAAATTTTTAAAAAATATAAACCTCTAAAAATCTTAAATTTTGATTTTAAAATATCCAGAGGAAAAATAAAGTTTAATTACTTATGTTACAATTAATAAACATTATTTTAAAAGTGGTTTTGTTTTTTTTAATTAAAAAATCATTCCAATTTAGGTCATTGTGCAATAGTTTTTCATTAACACTATATATCTAACTATTATTTTCTTTTTTTACAAATTTATCTGGCAGATATCAACTTTTTAAAAAAAAATGGATTGTCTGATATTATCATTTTAATACCTGCGATTTTAACAAGATAAGATGCAATGATATTTAGAAACCACTACTACAGTTCTGCAGATGAGTAGATTCAAACAACAAAAGAGCTAGTACTAACATTGATTGTCAGAGTAATTTCCCTGTCGTATCTTTCTGCTACCGTAAAGCGTCATCACTGTGGTGGACGGTTGGGTTTTTCTTCCGTTTGTCTTAGAGCCTAGGGATGAATTTGTGCCCACTGACATAGTTGATGTTGGCCTTCCTCCTGCAGTGGTTGGTCGAGGACTAACTAAATTTTTTTTTTTGTTTCAACAAATAGGTAACTTTAATTTTTAATTCCATCATAAGTGATAATTATAGTTTTCGTTTTGAATGGTGAAAACAAAAATCATAACTAAATAAAAAATTAAATTTTTGAGCCGTAAAAATGTTTTCAAATTTTATTAGGCTTAGTTTTATTATTAAATATTTAAAATCCAATAATTTAAATGTCACTGTTTCTGGCTTTTAATGGACTACGATTAGTCGATTGTTTTGTCACGTGATACGTGTAAAAACAAGTAATACTTCCGGTAGGCTGTCTGCAACACACTAGTCGCTCACAAATCTTTCTTCAAACAACTTTCTTCCTTTAATCATAACTGAATTATAATTATTGTCACATTTATTGAATGTCATTTAAAGAAACGCGTGTATTCAAGAATATTTTGAAAAGTAAAATTTTAATTAACACTGGGGAAGCGCTGATGGAGACAAACATTTTGCTTTAGAATTAATGATAATGGCAATGGCTGATCAGCTGTTTATCTGTTGTTATGTGTTGTTATGCGTAGCAGAAAGCCTACCAATGGCTGGTACGTATCACGTGACAAAACAAGGAAGTGACTCATCGTAGTCCATTGGCATCAACCAGATTATACTTGAGTAAATGTGCTCGGGTCTCAATGATAAATAAATTGTTGTTTGACTTTATAAGGCTAATTATTGATAAATAATCATTTCAAAATATAAAAAGTTTCAGCGACGCTGTTTGTTGAATACAATTCTTACAAATATTTACAAATAAAATAATTTTAAATTGAAATTTGATTAAAATTTAAATTGAACTAACTTGCAGCAAAGATCTCAGCCCCAGCAAAAGGTCTGTAGGCTTTGATCAGCTGAAGTTGTGCGAACTCCTGGCGTTTCTTTATGGCCTTTAAACTGTTGGAGCGTCTCGGATCATCGTAATAGCCATAATGGTCAACAAACTGGCTTGTGCTGGTGGGGGGGAAAAAAATGAATTTTGAAATGTTTTTTTAAAAAATTAGAAATAAAAAGATAAAGATCTTCAAAGTTTTATTAATACATAATTTTCATTAGTAAAATAATAACAATACTGTATCAATAACTACGTGGGTTTCAGCCAGCGTGCTATACCAGCCGTCATATAAGAATTAATGATGATGCGGTTATGATATATCAATAGCTATAGCTTAGCTTGCATGCTGTCCCAGCCATTAGATAAGAATTAATGATGATGCAGTTATGATATATCAATAGCTATAGCTTAGCTTGCATGCTGTACCAGCCATTAGATAAGAATTAATGATGAAGCAGTTATGATATATCAATAGCTATAGCTTAGCTTGCATGCTGTCCCAGCCATTAGATAAGAATTAATGATGATGCAGTTATGATATATCAATAGCTATAGATTAGCCTGCATGCTGTACCAGCCATTAGATAAGAATTAATGATGATGCAGTTATGATATATCAATAGCTATAGCTTAGCTTGCATGCTGTCCCAGCCATTAGATAAGAATTAATGATGATGCAGTTATGATATATCAATAGCTATAGATTAGCCTGCATGCTGTACCAGCCATTAGATAAGAATTAATGATGATGCAGTTATGATATATCAATAGCTATAGCTTAGCTTGCATGCTGTCCCAGCCATTAGATAAGAATTAATGATGATGCAGTTATGATATATCAATAGCTATAGCTTAGCTTGCATGCTGTCCCAGCCATTAGATAAGAATTAATGATGATGCAGTTATGATATATCAATAGCTATAGATTAGCCTGCATGCTGTACCAGCCATTAGATAAGAATTAATGATGAAGCAGTTATGATATATCAATAACTATAGCTTAGCTTGCATGCTGTACCAGCCATTAGATAAGAATTAATGATGAAGCAGTTATGCTAGAATAATAACTATATATTAAATCGCCAAAATCATCATCCGTGAGCTTCTATTTTATTATTTTGAAACATTAAGTTACAAGTGCCACAAGATGAACACATGAACAGTGTAAAATTGTTAAGTGCTAAAGTTTCTTTCGATAAAAAAATCAGCACCAAATTAACACTACTTTCACCGTTATAATATAATATGTCCACCATAGAGTATGTCCACTAAAAATTGCACAACGGTGATGCCATGGATCCATCTCACTTACTAGTGTTGTCGCTTTGCGCTACCGTTGTTTGAGGCAACATCATGAGGATCCCTCCTGGTCTCATCCAAGCTAATGTGGTTATGGTGCCTCTGCTGTCCAACCGTTTCTGTTCTCGATCCTGTTGATGTTTGCTTCTCCAGACTCATTGTACGCTTGTAACTGTAATGGTAACCAGCCTTGGGGGCGCCGTGACCACCAGCTGACTTGCTCTAAAAGAAAATGGTTTTTTGAGTTACCCGTGACCACCAGCTGACTTGCTCTAAAAGAAAATGCTTATTTGAGTTACCCGTGACTACCGGCTGACTTGCTCTAAAAGTAAATGCTAATTTGAGTTACCCGTGACCACCGGCTGACTTGCTCTAAAAGTAAATGCTTATTTGAGTTACCCGTGACCACCAGCTGACTTGCTCTAAAAGAAAATGCTTATTTGAGTTACCCGTGACCACCAGCTGACTTGCTCTAAAAGAAAATGCTTATTTGAGTTACCCGTGATCACCAGCTGACTTGCTCTAAAAGAAAATGCTTATTTGAGTTACCCGTGACCACCAGCTGACTTGCTCTAAAAGAAAATGCTTATTTGAGTTACCCGTGACCACCAGCTGACTTGCTCTAAAAGAAAATGCTTTTTTGAGTTACCCGTGACCACCAGCTGACTTGCTCTAAAAGAAAATGCTTATTTGAGTTACCCGTGACCACCAGCTGACTTGCTCTAAAATAAAATGCTTATTTGAGTTACCCGTGACCACCAGCTGACTTGCTCTAAAAGTAAATTGCTAATTTAAGCTACAAACCACAAGTGTTTTTTCTTGGAGTTATTTTTACGATGGCTAATAAATTAAGATTTCATTACCATACAGCTGTTTCTTATTGCTAATGTTATAACATAAGGATTAGATTACTCATTTATAACTATAGCTGATTTTCATAGCAGCCGAATTATTTTTCACTGGATAAATAACTGCTTTCAAATATATTTCAGTTGTGGACCAATTTAGAGCAGAATTCTCAAATTGAATCCTTTAAACTGAAAACAATTAATGAAAATGCTCATCTTTTGAGCTGTTCGTTAGAAGTTACGATCCATCATTTTAAATATACAACTCCCCTGGGCGGGTCTGCATTTGTGCATCATTTATTGAACTTACCCCACCCCTCGATGCTGACGTGGGACCATATTGTTTTCTTCTTTCTTGTAGCAGCTTTACTTGTGCTGGTGACATGAATTATTTAGACTTTACAAAGATGGTGAAAACTAGAGTTGATCATTTAATAGTAAAACTATCAAATCATAATCATAGTTCACTAAGAATTTTTTTTCAGGGATTAATATTTGAAATTTTAAGTTATAATGAATATCAAAAATACAAGTTTATGATTTTTTTTTCCCTTTCAAAGTTCATGGGTATAATTCACATTTAAAAAAAAAAGTATAATAAGATGTCAAAAATAAGATGAAAAAGTTGTTTAGGTATGGATATGAAACAATACAAAATTAAACCTAAAGGAAATGTTGATAAGATATCATTTAAGTAATTGTAAAAAAAAATTCGGTCCGTTCCCAAGACACGCACTAAAATATACAGTGAATGTGAACGATCTTTCTCTTTCGGCGCCCCCAAACAATGAAATTATCTGTCACTACATATCTGCAATATATCAACCACCCAGGCCTTCAAAACTGCACTCAAAACACATTTCTTTAAACTCTACTACTACTACCCCGAATGGTTCCCCCAATGACCGATTAACGATGCTGCTGGCTGCCGTCCATGGCTTGTCATGTAAAAGTTATGCGGTGGGTTGGGTGAATATACATTTGTTTTTGTTTCGTAGTTATACAGCTGTTCTTTATAATATAGATGCATTTTATTTTAATGTAACGATTATGTCTCTTTTGCTAATATTTTTATGTACAGCGCGTTGAGCCCAAACCTAGGCTGGGGTACCGCGTTATATAAGACCACTAATAATAATTAAAATATGAAAAATAAGATGATAATATTATTTTTATAGCTAAATCTGTTATAAATAAGTTGTCCACATTATAAAAGAGTTATTAAAATATGAGATTCACAGAAACCATCCATTATATAGTAATGTACATTTTTTAAAAAAAAGTATTATTATTTTTTTTAAAATCTCAAGGGACACGTAAAAACTGTCTACTAAATAAGGAAACCAATTTGGCCACCGAAGCTCAAAGATGCCGCTTGGAAGTAATCTTAAAAAGCTAAATAAGAACGTGATTAAATGTGCCTCTTACCTTTGAGATAGATCTCCCATGAATCTGTCCCGCTCGTCTGTTTGTGTTGACCCTGCTGATGTTGGGTGAGGACTTTCCTGAAAACTGTTTTGTCGTTGGCGGGACCTGCGTAGATTAATGCCCGTTTGATCTGGTGAAGTTGGCGAATGGATTCTCGTTCATCTTCGTATCTTTTCACACTGGCCTGAGAAAAATTAAAGAAAGACATGAAAAAATATGTTAAGATTCATTTTATCATTTTATTCCAAGGGACACTACTTCTGAAGATGTCTCAAGGCGTGGGTTTGTGTTCGGCAGATCTTTTTTCTATTGTTCTCCGCCAGTCAGGGGCGTAGGGGACTATTTTTTTGACAGGCCGGGAAGGGGGGTGGTGGTGGTGGTCCCAACCTCATCCAGCCTTTTGATCACTCATATAATTTGGGTCATTTATTAAAGTATGTTGACGCCAGCAGGGTGGGGGGTCCAGACCACCGCGGACGCCCTCCCCCGGCCAGCCAAGCTTATACCGCCATGTATTTTTGGAGCTATTGATGTGTTAGTGGCCTTTCATTACTCAGATTTATTGAGTATTTTTATGATTGATTGACATATTTAATGTTCAATATGGCCATAATTTCTTCCAACAGCTGCTTTCTTTTATGTCAATTTATCTGCAAGGAGATTATTAGTCAATTCTTCAACTGATTTATTATGTATTAATTCATTTCATAAAACACATTAAGATTGTAACGAGCCTTAATTGGGGATGAAGCGTGCTTTTTATGAACTTTATTATTATTATTATATTTCATAAAATTCCATCAATTCGTTTTGCAATGGAGCAAAAAGATTCTAGTTTCTGTATCACAGTTCTTCCGTTTTCAACACCAGGGGATACGAAGCTATAACAACTGACCTGAATGGTCTGGATCAGCATAGTGGGTCTTGTTTTCTTCTTTCGTTGGCTGTTGAGCTGACCACTGTCCGTCCTCTCAACATCTGTGTAGTCCTGCTCATCGTGGCGTTTCCTGGATGAGACGAGATAAACATCCAGGACAATGTCAGATCAGCCGCGCACAGTTATAAATATATTCATTTCGACTATGGGCAAATATAAGCTTAATGAAAACTGGATTTTGGATTAAATTAGATAGCCAGTGCACACCACCTTAGAAAATAGGGTGAGGAAATGCGAAAATATAGAAAAGTATTTCACAAAAAACGTATGTTTCTTTTAAGTGGTACAATTAACAATGCACGCCATACACAAGTAATTATAAACAGGAGATGTCGCGAGAGTATTGTAAATGGTTGCAGGGTTTTGTTGTCTTGCAAAGATTATAAGGGGTTGTTTGCAAAAAACGTCACGCTCGGGGGGGGGGGGGGTGATAATTTGTGACACTTTCTGACGGGGGGAGGGGTGGGGTGGTCAAAAATCTGTTACGTCTCAATTTATTATTTTTTTTAATCTAAAACGATCTATTTAAAAACTTTATTCAATTAATTTTAAAATCATTAATTTGAGGTCGAAATTGCCTCTGTTGTTATAGGTACCGTGAACCTCGGTCGTGCACACCTTCTGCGCATATCGAAAAAGGACGCAAAAACTGTTGTGGCCATTTCACATTCGGCTTGTGGATGACTTTGTTGTTTCGCGTCACAGTTTTTTAATAATACTACATCTTAATCCGTTATGGGGAAATCTTAAAGAATAAAAAAAATTCTTAGTTTAGTTATGAAAATTGTATGCATGTTTTGTGTTTTTAGGTGTGACGTGACACTGGGGGGGGGGGGGTAGGTAAAGAATTTGTTACACCTTGTAACAGGGGGAGGGGGGGGTCTAAAAAGCTCATTTTAGCGTGACGTAATTTGCGACCGACCCCTAAACAGTGCTGGTAAGTTTGTATCACAAGGAGACAACCTCATACCAGTTGTGAACCGTGGGGTTAAGGAACCTGACTAGTTCGTTGTCTCAAAAATCCCTACACTGTTAGCAGAGAGTTGACTTCTAATTCGTGTTTTGATCTAAGAATACTTTTCAATGAGGAGTTGAATAAATCATATCCTTAGGCTTGGTGTTACTGCGATGACATAATTTATGTCTCTTTAATTATTTTTTTTAATGAAATGGATCACATTAAAACAAGAGTAATCTGAACTCTTTGGCTTTGGCGTTAATTTCTCTTACAGGCCTACACATCTGTGGGGTTTTTTTTTAGTTGTCGTTGTTGTGAGGTTTTTTTTACATTGAATACACTCTTTGAGACTAGCCCTTGCATTAATCACTAAGTTGTAAGGGTTGAATGTATCGTTTTGCACAAGCGATGAAGAATTGTCTAAATGTTAGTATAATGTGTGAACACTTCTGGCCAACCTCAGCTGTTCGGTACTTCTACATTGTTGTGAGCGAGTGAGTGGGTCTTAACCAAGACGAAAACATGTTTACAAGTTTATTTTACGAAAACTTTTCACAAACAAATTGTTCCTGCTATATACGTGGAAATACATTGTCAGAAGCTATGTTTTACACATACAAAAAAATGTCTAAATATAGAAGCATTACGTAGAGCGATGTCACGTTTTCCGGTCTTAGAAATGACAAGAACTTATTTTCTAAACGCGGATCCACCAATTTAAAAAAAAAAAATAAAAAAATAATAAAAATTATAATAATAAAATTTAAAAAAACGTACCTTTTGTAGAGCAAAACTGGTTCCTTTAGGAAATGGTAAAGTTTATTTATAAAACACATTATATTCCAATTTTATTCTAGTCTAAAAATGATTTAATTCTCTCGAAGCAGTATGTACTTTTTTGTAAAACGTTAAATAATCTTGAAAATCAGCTCTTCTATATTTTTTATGCAGGGATTATTAAAAACTAAACCAATCTTTGATTAAGTATGATTAGTATTATTTTTAAAAATTTGCGTTAAAAATAAAATAATTAAAAATAATGTAATAACCTACTTTTGTCGCTGGTCCTCTTTGTTTCCACCGGCAGAGTCGACATGTGTGTCATTTCCATGACTACCATCACTGTCGGAGTGCAGATCATCAAAGCTTCCGTTTGCTTTAGGTGGTTTACGTGGCGAAGATTTTCTGGACTCCGCCTGGTGCGTTTCTGATTTTGGATCGGTTCGTTTCGAATCTCCGTTCTTCTCAATCGGCGTTAACTTATTCTTTCTGACACTTTTCAAGTCGTCGTGATCCGACAGTGCTGGCGCCGAAGACTTTTTATTCTCTTCCCTCCCGCTGTCGGTTCGTTCGATGGGTTTTAACTTCCTGGGGCTCGGCTCGCTTTTCACGCCCGTTTTTCTAACACTCTTTGGCGTGGTTGGTGCATCCCTGCGGCCATTTTCTTGTTGATTATTTTTCGTTTTTGTCCTTACAGGATTTTGTCTTCTCCTTCCGTTTGCTGTTTGCTTCTTTTTCAAAGGCACCGGTTCTTCCGGTGCTGCGGTCGATAACGGTGTTTGTTCGTGTCTATGGTTTTGCACAGCATTTGGATCTGTCATAGCCCCACATGCAGCACCCATCTCCGAGTGGGACAACGAGTCTGATTTTCGGCGCGAAGAAAGAGTGCCCCTGGAAGACGGAGACGAATCTTGTGCGGTTACCCGATCATCATCGCTGCTAAAACTTGTAGTGTGCTCTAAACTTTTATTTGTTTCGTCCTCTTGTGAAAGTTCGTGCAACACGTGTTGCTGGTTAGCATCGTGTTCTTCAGATTCGAAAGTCGCGTTATTATAGCGCCAGGAACTCTCCTCCGATGATGATTTAAGATTCGGATGTTTTCGAGTAGATTTTCCTGTTGGTTGCGCTGCGTGCTCGTACTTTGGAGTTTGTGAGGCGGTCTTAGCCACAGAGCGTCCACCGCGGACTTTATGTGCCTTTCTTACTTTGTTCCTCAGAATCGGGTCACTGCTGCAGGACTCTATGTCCGATGTGTTCCCGTGCGACGTGGACCTCTCGGAATGCGTTTCGCCTTCCTCCGAATAACTTGTGTTCTCGTGCGACGATTTTCCTTTACGGATCAACTTTCGTTTATCCCTTGTCGTCGAATAAGAAGAGTTCCTTTTTGAAGACGGTCCAGGAGAACGTCCCGAGACCCGATCAAGTTCCTTTGACTTCAGTTCGCCGTGTTTCTGTGCATGATCCCCGTGGAGTTGCCCATTAATTCTATCATCGTTTAATGCTGAAGATGCGGGTGGGTTAACAACTTTCCGATCAGTGTCTGCGCTAATCTCTGTTGATGTTAACTTTGGGGCTCTCGCTGTTGTTATTTGCGTCGCTTTGTCCACGTATTTCGGGGCGTCGGGTTCCCCTGAATCAACTGCAGTACCTCTCTCTCGCCCTAAGATATCTTTCGCGGCAGATCGGTGAGTTGATTCGGTCGCTGGTGTAGGATCCACCCCAGAAGTTCGCTCTGCGTGCTGTCCGAGCGCTGCGGCCTCCGCTGCTGGGGTCCCCACGGGTTCCGCTGACGGGGCCTTATGTTTGACGTGGTACCTGTATTTCACTTGGATCGTTCCCGCCGCGTGGTCGGTGACGGCTGAAGCCGGCCTTCCGCTGTGGGCGAAGAGGAGGTCTTTGGCCTCCTTGTGACCTTTGATCAAGGCGGCGTCGTAAGGTGTATAATACTTGTCCTATGTGAAGAAAAGCAGGTGGAGCAATTATTGCTGGTCATGTTGAAATACGTAACCGGAAATTTGATCGAAAGAAATTTCGTCGACGGAAAATTGATCGACGGAAATTTGATCGTACGGAAATTTGGTCGAATCTTTTTTTTAGTTTACACGTAAAAATTTTGCGTCAAATTTATTTTTGAACGCATTATTTTGTTTTACTATATAGTATAGTGCGTTCAAAAAGATATTTGACGAAAATTTTAACGTGTGAACTGCAAAAAAGATTCGACCAAATTTCCGTTCGACGAAATTTCTTTCGATCAATTTTCCGTCGACGAAATTTCTTTCGATCAAATTTCCGGTAACCCATGAAATAAGGTCAGTGAGATGGTCAGTTTATTGGGTTATCACAGCAGTTCAGTGGGCAAGGCGGGGGATAGAGATTATATGCTTCAACTGGTTTTAACATGTCACTCTAATAAACGAGAAGTTTTGCGCATAAGATCACAATTATAATTTTTTTTAAAAAGTTTACAGCTATCTCCTCAAGGAACAAATTCATGTCTTTAAATCTAATCATACCAAACAAATCATTCTTTTAACAGATGTGTTGTGATTTTTTTACAATGTGATGGTGCCCCCCAACTACCCGCCCCCGACATCACGCTCACCATATAACCCATCCCCATCACCACGCCCCCCAACAAACACACCCCCATCACCACGCCCCCCAACAAACACACCCCCTCCATAATTAAAACAGTATTAGCTATATTGAAATATTGTGGTCAGGAATGCCTTTTTGTATACAAAGTAGAGGCCTTTATCCTCTCTTGAGCCTATCTCTCAGCCACACTACACACTTTAATAACGGCCTTACCGTTCCCAAACTAATCGATAGCAATGCAGGATACAAAATGTCTATGTTGTACAAGCCTGAATCAGGCCAAACATTAGCTTATTGGAGCAAACGTTTCCTGGCCGAACTCTCAGCCCTTGGTTTAGTATGGTGCCGTCAACAAGGGAGATAATGAAATACACCTTACGGTAACCAGGGGAAGTAATGTTTCCGTACCTACTGTAACTTGACATAACATTCTTCATGATTATATTATACATATACTTGTTGGTATCAGGCTTATTTCAGAATTTTGGTAATAAAATGACAACGGATTGTATTTATCAACCTACAGAATCTGTATTAGTGACAAGTGACATTTGTATTACTGACAAGAGAAATTTGTATTAGTGACAACAGATATCTGTATGAGTGACAACAGATATCTGTATTAGTGACAGGAGAATCTGTCTGTGTTGGTGACAAGAGAATATGTGTTAGTGACGAGAAAAATAGGAAATAGTGGCGACACTTTGAAGTGCTAGACCCATGCAAGGGTTGCCAAAATATTTTTTTTTTTTTTGGTAAAGATGTTTGTACAGGGGTAAAAATATAGTGAAATAATTTAAGTAGGTAATTAACTTGTCAATGTAAACCAGTGATTCCCAAAGTGGTCTATATCGACCCCCCAGGGGTCTACGACAACTTGCAAGGGGTTCTATGGCAGCGCAAAAAAAAAATTGGGGGTCCATGAAATGAAAATGAGGGTCCATGAAATGAAAATTGGTGTCGACGATAGTGGCTCTCATGTAAGAAGGTCAAGACTTCTATTTTTGGCATTTTTTAATTTAAATTTAAATAATAAATGTATAAAACTTAACCATTGGGGGCTGCCCCATTTTGATGTAGGTATTATGAACAGTTAAGATAGAACTGCAACGTTTCATTCTGAAATAAGAAGGCGACAGGTATAATTACTTTTTTTTTTAGTTATTAACATTTTTTTTTATTCACTAAGAGATAACGGAGCAGGAACTGTCATACTTTACAACCCAAATTAAGTTACAGTACAAATCAATAAGAAATGTACAAAGGGCAGAGGGAAAAAAACCTGAATAATGGCAACAGCAGAAAGTTGTTTCGACCAAAAAGACTTCGACAGCAAAAAAAACACTTTAAACAGAGACCAACACGCGTGGCTTGTTGTAGAGTTAGGTCGTTTTCCTCTACTCTTTGTATATTTCTTATTGCTTCAATCTGAACGCAGTCCTCCCCGTATTTCTAGTAAAAAATATATATAATTTGTTTAGAAATAATCATAATACGTTTAGATTTTATTTTAAAATAGAACACACAAAAAAAATAAATAATAATCTTGTACAACATTATATAAATACGATTTCTTTAAAACAATCTTTCACCTTTGCCTATTTCGATAGTATTTATTTTTTTGACGATACCCTTGTAGCGTTTATATTTGTTGTTTTTAAACATTACGACTTACATACGTTGGTAATGATATGTTCAAATCTTCCTTACCCCAGCAAGTGCCTGCCTCAGAATTCAACACCCTGGCGACCGCAGAGAAACCACTTTTGAATAAAGGACACGTTGACAGGTTTGTTTCAGATCAGGTCGGAGATTGCCCCGGGGGGGGGGGGGGTCGGATTTTGGTTTAAAGATCTTTTATGCCCGACACCTGGTTGAGCCATGGATCTGGTTAGTGAAATGTATCACGCGAATCAATACAACAAGCTGGTAGTGTCTACAGTAGGTTTCTCCGTTTGCGGATTAGGTATAGGAAAGGGGGACTAGGCGCTCCATGTAATGGGTAGCGAATGAGAAGGTCATCATTATGTACGATTCGGTCCTAAGTTGTTAGATAAAAAAAGAAGGGGGGGGGGGGAAGCTTATATCTCTTAATAATATATTTTATTATTTTTATCTTATAAGAAAAAGTTTGAAGGACCTTTTACTGTGATGAAAAGTATATTTTTAAATATAGGCAATAATAATTATTTATGTGTGTGTGTGTGTGTGTCTGCGTGAAAGTACGTGTGTGTGTGTGTGTGTGAAAGTACAAAAAATATTCATTTATAAGTATATAATATATTAAAGTTACTCAGCTTACTGAAACCTATGTCAAACTATGTCAAAACTTGTCATACTATGTCCAACTTTGTCAAACTATGTCCAACTATGTCAAACTATGTCCAACTATATCAAACTATGTCCAGCTATGTCAAACTATGTCCAACTATGTCAAACTATGTCCAGCTATGTCAAACTATGTCCAACTATGTCAAACTATGTCCAACTATGTCAAACTATGTCCAATTATGTCGAACTATGTCAAACTATGTCAAACTATGTCAAACTATGTCCAACTATGTCAAACTATGTCCAATTATGTCAAACTATGTCAAACTAAGTCAAGCTATGTCCAACTATGTCAAACACAGAATTTCAATCACATGAACTGGGACATATTCAGAATAGAGAAATAATTTTATTTTCATTGAGACAGCAAAACTTCCACAATGGCATGGTGAACAAGGCAAGAAACAATATGATGCTATCGATTAAACCTACGGAGGGGAGTCTACACCTTTGGGGGGGGGGGGGAGCACCCGCTGCCAATCTGAGTTGGGGGAGAGATTAAATGTCCTAATTAAGGCTGAGTGGTGAAAAGAAATGGGTGACCCCCCCCCTCCCCTTTTTCCTGAAGGGGTGTCAAGACTTGCATGAATTTAACTAATGTTAAGCGAAAAAAAAGTAGGGGTGGAATTAAAACTGGCCCTGGTCGTCAATATGTACTCATTCGGCGCCGATAGATACACTGCTCAAATACATCCAGAATTTGCGAAAGTCCACCAAGCGATTTTTTAAAAATATATTTCAAAATTTTACCGAGAATATTTAATTTTTGCATGACTTAAAAATTTAACGATTGGGTTAAAATTGTTTCGTGTACCTGAACTGCCCAGCAACAGAGTCACGCTATACGGGCAATACTTCACAAACGTGAGGACTCGCTGACTAAAACTGGAAGCAGTCCCTAATTGAAATAATTCAACGTAACATCTGGACTTGTGAGCATTAGTTATTTCTGAGTTTAGTCAATGGCTTTAATTTATTTATAGGTGGTTTTTTTTTAATCACTGAACCAAGGACTACTACACTCGCACACACGTTGCTAGAAACCCAAGTTTAAAATATCAAGAAAACTGGCCCTGTTGTTACACGTGTTCATATATCACTAAATATTCGACTTCCCTTGTCGACACAAACATTCAGCCTTGCATACATTATCGGCATCGTTTCCAGAGTCGACGCAAAGCACGGCGCAAATGAACTGACGAATCGATTAGCTATCACATTTGATTTGATCGATGACATAGATGTTTGTTGTTCTTACAAATGAATTTTTTTTTTAAAAATAGGTTATAACGGTGGTAGAATTTGTAGGTGTATTTGTTTTACGATATATGCAGTGGCGTAGCAAGGGTAAGTTCCCTCCCCCCTCTGGGTGGTCCAACATTTCTTTTTGCATCTCTACCCCATGGGAAAACTCTGCAGTTAGCTGAAAGTGCTACCACAAAATATTGTTACACAATGTTATACGTAATCTGTTTTAAGATTTGGCGTGTTGGAGAAAAAAAATCGTATCAAAGGGCTGAAATCCAATACACAAAGATAAAACTGTACCAAAGCCTGTTATATTAACAATTATCAATTTAATCATACTATTTAGTCGCTGTAAAAATACAAAATCAAATATATCGAAATAAAAAAAACTATATTAATTTACAGCAAGTGAAAAAGTATAAATCCGATACTAGAAAGGTACGAATATTAATGTACACACACAAACACAATGGAAAATCTAGTAAGTCTTTTAGGGCTCCTATTAGTCTGGTAAGTCTCGTAACTCTGCCGGTCACAGTCGATCGTCGTATTTATAGGGGATGTATGCCATGGTTCCACACCACGCAGAGTGAAAAAAAAAGGTCAACACACAGGCTTTAACAAAGATAGAAAAAAATCCTGATTGGGGCCCCCTCCGCCGCGCCCTGCCTACGCCTATGGGTCACACATGACTTCAGCATTTTTTTTTCTTACCTATTATAACACATTTGAATGAAAATCCAACAGTTCTATTGATCTAACTACGATTAATCATATTTGAGTTAAGCTGATCAACAGCTAAATAAAAATTATCACTGTTCGATGAAGACTTGTATTGATATTTGCTTGAGTTTATCATGCGAAGACATTTTTTTTTTTGTGTGCCATATTCTAAACTCGGGAATACGACTTCTAACATACTTGATCGAGCTACAAAATTTATGCACGTTTGAGGCCCACAAAATGGTTACAGGAAATTTGTTTGAAAGAAATTTCGTCGACGGAAAATTGATCGCCGGAAGTTTGATCGAACCGAAATGTGATCGAACGGAAATTTGATCAAACGGAATTTTGGTCGAATTTTACTTTCAGTTCACACATTCAAATTGTCGTCAAACTTCTTTTTGAACGCACTATGCTATATAGTAACACAAAATAATGCGTTCAAAAAGAAATTCGTTCGATCAAACCCCCGTTCGATCACATTTCCGTTCGATCAAACTTCTTTCAAACAAATTTCCGGATACGCCACAAAAGTACTCCTGTGATATGTTCATTTATTGACTGAGGGGTTCAGTTCAGAGACGAAAATGAACATCTGACAACAAACTAATTTTTAAAATATGTTTAGTTGTTGTTCGGCAATAAATATGCCAAATGTTATACAATAAAATCAGTCTGTGAAAGAGTTTGTAAATGTAATGTCGGATATAAACGTATTTCTAATAGTGTCGTCAGTCTTTGAAGGAGGTTTGAGCCCACCTTGTAGTGTCTGATATAAACATATTTCTAATGGCGTCAGAACGCGAAAGAGCTTTGAGCCCACCTTGTAGTGTCTGATATAAACATATTTCTAATGGCGTCAGTATGCGAAAGAGTTTTGAACCCACCTTGTTCATCATAACAGCGTTGACGTGAGCGTCCCTCTCCAGTAAGAATTTACACAGCCAGACGTTGTTGGTGAGGGCGGCGATGTGGAGGCACGTCCGGCCGTCGTTGTTCCCGCTGTCGATAACGTTAGACTGCCCGCCATATGAATGATCGAGGAGATACCGTACCACTTCTGTTGGATGGAACAACAGATACAACGTTGGAGGCTTCTGGTTTCAACGCAATATGACAGAGGGATCCAAAATACTCTCTTTGACAACAATCTAACACTGGCACGGCAATCCTGGTCAATATATTACAAAGTGTATCAAACCTCGTTTATCTGTTACTGATTTCTATGCTTTTCAACTCACCAATGTGTCTAATTGAACTATTTCCTGTCAACCGTCCAATGTTTCTAACTTAACTGTGTCCTGTCAAGCTGGCAGTGTGTCTAACTGAACCCTTTCCCGTCAACATACCAATGTGTCCAGATTGAGAAGCTTCGTGGATGGGCTGGTCCCCTTTTAAATTCCTGGCCCACAGGTCCACTTTGTATTCCTTCAAGACCTGCAGGGCTTCCGTGGACCCACTGACAGTAGCACAATGGCCTAATCTGTGTGAGAGAAGAGACATTTGTTTGAGGGATTCGAGTTAGAATAGAGTTGTTATTGAGAAATACAGTGTCGTAGCATGGAGTATGACAGCCAGCAGGGCCATCCTTAAAATGGATTCTCGGAAGTGCATTCTACTTTCTACGAGTAACTTTTTTCCGTATTCATTTTAACTGTCAAGTCCTACGTGACCCCCCTCCCCCATCTTTTTCTTTCTTTTTTTCTGAAGAAAATTAAAGCACCTGATTTTATTGGGTAACCCCCTAATTTCATAGGTGTACTGACACATTTCATAAGGATACCATCTGGTTTCATTGGGGTACCATCTAGTTTCAATGGGGTACCATCTGGTTTCATTGGGACACCATCTGGTTTCATTGGGGTATCATCTGGTTTCATTGGGGTACAATCTGGTTTCATTGGGGTACCGCAGTTTGCCTTTTTATAAAGCTGGCCATGGGTTTAACCATAGTCGACAGGCTTATCTTCCCCCACCCTCAAACACACACACAAGGGAAGCCACTAATCCACACGGCTTCCCACACAATGTTGAAACGATTAGAATCCAATCGGTGGCTCTACGTCGGTTTCCGTTCCGATTACCCGTATCACCGCATGTGATACTGAACAATAAGTTACAGAGCCATGAGATCAATCCCCAATTATACATACATGTTTAACAAACAAAGGGTCTTCGATTGTTTGAAGTGCTAATGGCTTGAAGGGTTGAAATATTGTAGGAGGCACAATAATTTTCAATTTCATGACTTCATATTTATAATGTATTTTTGTTAACAATTTTATTTGTTGTTGTTGTTGTAATGTCAGTAGTAATGTTTAACTGATCAATTTGACAACCAATTGATAACATTGAATGCGCGACGTGACATTTAGGAATCGGAGTCTTGCTTGTATTTCCTACTCCGCCTCGCTGTTGTAAAATGATTCCTCCACAAATCCGCTGTACCATTAACTGCACACAGTGCCACAAAGACGTATTTTACACTCGATGTCCGCTGTACCACAAATTCTACACAAGTGGCACAACGACGCGTGTGCACTCGCCGTATCAACATGTCAACGCGTGACAATCAAAGAGATAAGATCCTTGTCAAACGTATATTGAAGGGGTTCTCTTCCCCTGTAACGACGGCTATCATAACCCTTTCGGCATTGTAAACGTTGCTGCCTTGAGCTTAAACCCAACCATTGAAAGGCTGTCAAACACATTGTAAGATTATTAGCAGTAGCGTACCCTGTAAGGAACGGTTATTTACTTAAAGACCAGGAAGTTATAGAAGCTCTCCTGTAAGCAAGTACACCGATGGAGAAATGATTACATTTGAACGCAATCAAGTGAACCATAGAGTTTCATATCGCCAAGCTGTGTCTATGATTTGACTGAGAGACATTTCATGCAATCTTTAATTTTAGAGATGATTACCCCCCCCCCCCTTTTTTTTTCGACATTAACCCGGGAAACATAACCACCATTGCGTGCCCCGCGTGGCAGACAGGGGCGTGCATGGTAACTGCTGGAATAAACAGCTCCTACAGGGCTGCCACCTGTGATATTTCACAGAAAAGGCAGATACAGGGTAGGGATCATGATTACAAGTTGTCAAGGTATATGAGGCGAGAGGCTGTGCTGGAAGTCTCTGGCCGATGATTCTAGATACGCAGCCCTGAGAAAGCTGCTCCTAGGCAACCGTTTCGTCCCAGCTATTTTGCAAATTAGTTGCCAGGTGGAAACCCTCTGTATAATCCCTCTTAGATGGCGTCCGATGCTTCCCCGGGACGGGCGGGGGAGATATTAAGACGTTAATATAACTTCCCTACCCCTGGGAGAGTGGACTGATGACGCTTTAAACGCAGCGTCTTCGGTCCACCGGACGGGGAGGGTCTCCATCAGCAAGCCCGATCGAGCGGTTGCTGGTGGGGGCGGTCTCTGGCGTATCCCCGCACGGTCCAGCATCGGAAAACCCGGCGCCTGGCTTGTGTGGGGAAGCGCCAGGGAGGGCATAAGGAGCGCGAGCTCGACGGCCCGCTGATGCCAATGAGATATTTCAGAGATGATTACACCAAAACGTAAATAGTGTGATAAATATAAAATTGGATGAAAAGACCAATATTGATGATTATATATAAATATTTATATGAGCAATTTAATTGAAGATTTGACTTAAATTTTTAAAAATATAATTTTAGTCTACTATAGTATATAGTAAAAAAGGGAAAAAACAAAAAAAGAAGAAGACAATAATTGAATCCGCTCTCGAACTCATGGAAGACGATTTGTTCATTCAAATGACACTAACACAGTCTCTACAATATCATCATGGCAACATGTTCTAAAAGTTGTACCAGAAATCTAACTATAAATACTACTTTTATTTAAAACTGTGATGTCAAATACAGGGAAATCAGTTTTCCATTGAGAATAATTTTTTTTTATGCCGACCAACGGCCAAAAATGGTTCAGTCGGTGTTTAAACAGATCTCCTAGGCTGATCGCACTCTCTTACTCTAACAAATTTGCAAATTTCCTTAGAGATGCATAACCGCCCTGGGTGAAATGCAAGCAGCTTTGTTTGAGAACTCTCACATCCACGGCGTCACGTGTTTTAGAGCAGAATCCAGAAATCAATCCATCTGGGTTTGTTTTTTTCCACGTCTTGTTTGCACACTTCAGTTGCGAGGTAGCACACCGCGCCAATGTTTCATTTTATTTAATGGAAGCTATGAGAAATATGCCGTATCCGGAAATTTGATCGAAAGAAATTTCGTCGACGGAAAATTGATCGACGGAAATTTGATCGAACGGAAATTTGGTCGAATCTTTTTTTCAGTCCACACGTTTAAGTTTTGCTTCAAATTTCTTTTTGAACGCATTATTTCGTTTTACTATATAGAATAGGGCGTTCAAAAAGAAATTTGACGAAAATTTTAACGTGTGAACTGAGAAGAAGATTCGACCATATTTCCGATCGATCAAATTTCCGTCGATCAATTTTCCGTCGACGAAATTTCTTTCGATCAAATTTCCGGTAACCGAAATATGCACATTGTGGCCACAGTGGTCTGTGTGTGTGAGTCTGTGTGGGTGTGTGTGGTGGGAAGGGTGGTCATATTTGCAGATATTTTAGTGTAGCCAGCGCCCGTGAAGGCGTGGAACAGCCTCTCAAGGTTGCCACCCATCAGGGAATTTACATACATCCCGTTAATAATTAATATAAAATTAACTGCCCGTAAAAGTCCGTAGGGACGTCAGGGTGTCTGTAAACATGAGAAATGATCCCCAATGATTGGGAAACGAAGTAAAACTGAAATTTTTTGCATTTGTGGTTTTTAAAGAAAAATCCTTTACATTAACTTCGCTTTTGCTGGTGGCTGGTTGGCAAAAATCTTCGGTCAGCTAACTGACCCATTTCCCTTCAACCTATCGAGCTACAACTTGGCACATAGATACGTTGCCGATGACAACCCATTCGACCAAACTTTTAGCCCCATCACAAACCCAAATCCCCAAACCTAACACATCTAATTTTTTGCTGTTTCTCAAGAGGAACATGAAGGAAATATTACTGGCAACTGCGCTAAATGATATTCTTCTTTTTTAAAAAATAATATCGCAAGTGAGTTTGGCGCGTTATATATATATAATTTTTAATACTTTTTTTTTGTTGCAAATGTTGAAATAAATCTGCGGTATAAAAGCGGGTGGGACATTATAATATTAATATGAAATAAAGTAATTTTAAAAATGTATATATGGAATTTATACGAAAAGATTTGCTTGTAGGGGTTGTCTCAGCTCCTTGCTTGCTTTAATCTAAAGCAGGCTTCATCGAACACTGCTGAGATGCCACGCAATAAACTCGCGCCACAAAGAGTGCTTTGAGCCATGTCAGACAGCTTTAATTTACATACTTGATAGATTTAGAGTCACACGCACGCCACGGGCACTTTTATTGTTTTTGCTCTCTAATTTAATTTTTTTTTTAAATAATTTTTTTTTAACACATATTAGAGATAACGCGCCCAACAATGGCGGCGGCAGTGCGTGAATTTCTCATCCACTAAATTTACTTGACCAAACGTGTTTTCAAGTAACGCACTTTACATGAATCCCAATGCGTGCTAACGTCCGGGAATTTTAATTTTTCGCGCATGTTGAAAGCAGGGTTACAGCCTTACATAATTATTTAGAGAATTATTGTATTTTGATACGCAAAACGTGTCCTTGGCAACATTTGAAGATAGGTCAGTAAAATATATTTTTATTAATTTGAAAAACTTATGCTTAGGGGCTACTCGATGATAAGAGCGATGAAACCAGTATGTTTTGCGAAGACACTGAGTAGACCAGGTTATTTGTTGGGGGGAAGGGGGTGATCTGGTGTGAGGATGAGGCACTATTTTGATTTTTCGGTTTGTTGCCTATGGTTCTATGGAATTATGGATTAAGTTGCAAGAAAAATCTCTTCGAGATCAAACTTCAGCCGGAACGCATTACATAGTTATAATAAATGAAATTGCTACGTAATCCTCCGTAGTTCAAGACAGTAGCCATTGTTTGTGCGATTGCTTTAAGCATTAAAAATGTGCGCTTCCGTTTTTGCTTCCAAATATAGACTTCCAGTAATTTCCCAAACTACTCATAAACCCTAAGAGCTTCATCTTCACGAGAAACGAATCTTCAAAGGGGCTTAACTTCTGGTAAATGAGTTCAATTCTTTTAAGAGAAATCCATTGAATCTTGTTTTGTGTGTATATTATTCTCCCTTGAATAGACCGGAAATGATGTATAAAAACACAAAAAGCCATTCATTGGAACTGTGTCTATTATACACCAATCGGCAAAAGGCGGCCCTGAGTTCACGACATGATAATGAAAGTCTCTAAGTAAAGTGTGAGTGTGTGTGTGTGTTTGGGGAAAGGGAAGCAAGGTTGAGTGTCATAATTTATTATTATTATTATTAGTAGTAGTAGTTTTATAAAGCGTGGTACCTCAGCCCAGGGCTGGGCTCACCACGCTGTACATACAATTTAACAAACATAATCATGAACTTAAAAATTAACATACGTTAATTAAATAAAACAAAGCAAATGTGTATTCGCTCCACCCATTCCATAACTATTTACATGTCAAGCCATGGACGGCACCCGGCAGCATCGTTTATCGGTCAGAGTGGGGAATCAGTCAGGAGTTTAAAGAGATTAATCTGTAGAGTGTGCTCTGTCCACGTCTAGCAAAATGTGTCATATTTTATAGATGATCATATCCTTATTATGTCAGGTATCCGTTTGAATCCATGCCCGATATTGTTTAATTATCGATTGTATACAAACATTCGGGAAATTCCCGATGTCCGTGCCACGTGACCTACTTACGTTCTGCCCCTTGTGTCCGTATGTTTGCTATCTGCCCCGAGATCTAGTAGGACTCTCATGCACTCGATGTGCCCCAACGTTGTGGCATAAAACAGAGGCGTGCACTGGTTCTTATCAACGGGATCGACCTCTGCCCTGAAAGAGGGGTGGAAAGATGATTAAATGTGTCGCTACGACGAGGCTTAAGGCGGTGGTGGCATTCAAACACTTCAAGAACCGTTCCGTTGCCCTGGTGCCCGCTTTGAGTATGAACAAAAAGTTAAAAGATACACCTGAATTTAGAATATTATCTCATATAGTAATTACTTAAATAAGAATAATAAAAGGTGCATACAAAACATGATTTTGTTAAAAAGAAAGAGTTTAAATATTAATGTACAATTATTAAAGAATCCCTGACGAAACGAAGTACCCGCCTAACATTGTTATTTAGGTAATTCCTTGAAACAACAGCACGCTGAACTCAAGACAAAATTAGGAAACGATTCAGTCGAAACGTTGCATAACAGCTCAATCAAATCATCGGCTTAAAGTATAATTTTTTTAAAATATAAATCGAACTTTTCAAAAAAAATACTTTGTTATGCAGAAGACGCGTTTACGTCATCGTTGCCCGGGAATGAACTCGAGCTGGCACCAAGCTCGGAACCGCATCTAGGTTGTGGCTAGCTAAAAATTATCTCTCTTGGCCTTGTTTACAGCTAAATAAAATGAATAGTCTGTTTCCTTAGAATTATGTAAAATTATCTGGAGAACTCTGGAAACTACGGTCTAAGGTCTCTCTAGAAAGATCAGTATAACAGACTCTTTGTTATGTACGGATACATGGTTTTGCAAATTTAATCCTTTTTAAGATTTGGCCCGTTTGTTGAACAATACGTAACCCAAAGGACTTAAAACCAGCATACAAAGAAAAACTATACCACATCTATTGATACTAACAATTATACAGAAATAAAAACTATATTCATGGCAAGTAAAAAGGTATAATTCTCGAAAGATACAAAAATTTAAATACAAACACACACACACGGAGTACAATCTTGTAAGGCTCGTAAAGTAGAAAAATCTCTTTTTTTTTAATAGAAATAATGTTGGAAAATCCCCCCCCCCCCCCCCACAAAAAAAACACCCCAGAAAAGTAATTATAGAAATCAGCATTTTAGAAGACTCAATCGAAATGACAAAAGTGTAGCGTGCGTCAACACTAAAATTACGCTCCACAAGAAGGAAATGCGACTATAGCGGATGTCTTTAATAAAAAATAAAAAAAGAGAGCTGAGAATCTACTGACTGGCAATGTTGTATCAAAGTTGTCACGCAGCTGGCGTGACCCCTGCTGGCTGCACAGTGCAAGGCTGTCAGGTCATCCTTGTCCGCCCGATTGACGTCGGCGCCAAATTCGACGAGAATTCTACAGGCTTCGTCGTTACCTGAAATAAATACGTTAAAATAATTAAACATTGTAGGCCTGTATGGTCATCTTGAATATAGTAGGCCAGTAAGGTCATCTTGAATATAGTAGGCCAGTAGGGTCATCTTGAATATAGTAGGCCAGTAAGGTCATCTTGAATATAGTAGGCCAGTAGGGTCATCTTGAATATAGTAGGCCAGTAAGGTCATCTTGAATATAGTAGGCCAGTAGGGTCATCTTGAATATAGTAGGCCAGTAGGGTCATCTTGAATATAGTAGGCCAGTAGGGTCATCTTGAATATAGTAGGCCAGTAGGGTCATCTTGAATATAGTAGGCCTGTAGAGTCATCTTGAATATAGTAGGCCAGTAGGGTCATCTTGAATATAGTAGGCCTGTAGAGTCATCTTGAATATAGTAGGCCAGTAGGGTCATCGTGAATATAGCAGGCCAGTAGGGTCATCTTGAATATAGTAGGCCTGTAGAGTCATCTTGAATATAGTAGGCCAGTAGGGTCATCGTGAATATAGTAGGCCAGTAGGGTCATCTTGAATATAGTAGGCCAGTAGGGTCATCTTGAATATAGTAGGCCTGTAGAGTCATCTTGAATATAGTAGGCCAGTAGGGTCATCGTGAATATAGTAGGCCAGTAGGGTCATCTTGAATATAGTAGGCCTGTAGGGTCATCTTGAATATAGTAGGCCAGTAGGGTCATCTTGAATATAGTAGGCCAGTAGGGTCATCTTGAATATAGTAGGCCAGTAGGGTCATCTTGAATATAGTAGGCCAGTAGGGTCATCTTGAATATAGTAGGCCTGTAGGGTAATCTTGAATATAGTAGGCCAGTAGGGTCATCTTGAATATAGTAGGCCAGTAGGGTTATCTTGAATATAGTAGGCCAGTAGGGTCATCTTGAATATAGTAGGCCAGTAGGGTCATCTTGAATATAGTAGGCCTGTAGGGTAATCTTGAATATAGTAGGCCAGTAGGGTCATCTTGAATATAGTAGGCCAGTAGGGTTATCTTGAATATAGTAGGCCAGTAGGGTCATCTTGAATAAAGTAGGCCAGTAGGGTCATCTTGAATATAGTAGGCCTGTAGGGTAATCTTGAATATAGTAGGCCAGTAGGGTCATCTTGAATATAGTAGGCCAGTAGGGTTATCTTGAATATAGTAGGCCAGTAGGGTCATCTTGAATAAAGTAGGCCAGTAGGGTCATCTTGAATATAGTAGGCCAGTAGGGTCATCTTGAATATAGCAGGCCTGTAGGGTCATCTTGAATATAGTAGGCCAGTAGGGTCATCTTGAATTTAGTAGGCCAGTAGGGTCATCTTGAATATAGTAGGCCAGTAGGGTCATCTTGAATATAGTAGGCCTGTAGGGTCATCTTGAATATAGTAGGCCAGTAGGGTCATCTTGAATATAGTAGGCCAGTAGGGTCATCTTGAATATAGCAGGCCTGTAGAGTCATCTTGAATATAGTAGGCCTGTAGGGTCATCTTGAATATAGTAGGCCTGTGGGGTCATCTTGAATATAGTAGGTCAGTAGGGTCATCTTGAATATAGTAGGCCAGTCTGGTCATTTTGAATATAGTAGGCCAGTCTGGTCATTTTGAATATAGTAGGCCAGTAGGGTCATCTTGAATATAGTAGGCCAGTAAGGTCATCTTGAATATAGTAGGCCAGTAAGGTCATCTAATTTATATAAGTGAAATAATAGTCTTTTCAGCCTTAATTTGTTTTAAATGGATAGAGCATAAATAAATGTATACTACTTGCATTTTATTTTACTTAAATGGGTTTAACTTTTAATATAAGTGTAACAGCCGAAGTTCACCTTACTTTCACTCCCGGAAACCGTCATTTGGACCCTTCATTCCCTTCGGATATTTAAGTGGAACCCAGGTGTGACGTGGAAATAATTTAAACTTTTAAATTTGAATGTACGGTGCACAAAACAAGAAAGTGGCAGTGGCATGGGGGGGGGGGGCCTCCTAAAGTTGTGCGACAAGGCTCTGTACACTTCGTGACCAAATAGTTGAATGCCTTATTTCTGCGTTATGGGGCACATTACCTGCCCTTGCTGCCTATATCTATATCAATGGTTAGTTTTGCCCTGCCTGCACTTGCTGCCCAATATCATGGGCTACTTATGCCTTACCTGCCCTTGCTGCCCAATATCATTGGCCATTTATGCCGTACCTGCACTTGCTGCCCAATATCATTGGCTACTTATGCCTTACCAGCACTTGCTGCCCATATGATTGGGGTCCTTTTGTCTTTATCCTCAGACTCTGGGGAGACTTTGTTTTTCAGCAGTGTCTTTAAAATGAGTTGGTCGCCATCAACTGTAAAGATATTTGTGGGGTCTATTAGATGATTCAGTGGGGAGCCTGTTAGATGATTCAGTGGGGAGCATATTAGATGATTCAGTGGGGAGCCTGTTAAATGATTCAGTGGGGAGCCTATTAGCTTATTCAGATTCTTTTTTTTTAAGTATTCAAAAGCCAGATTTAAGCCATGCTCTATAATCTACATGTAAAATGTGCATACAAATTGTGCTTTTCGGTGGATTACTTGTTTATGTACAACGTTGACTTTATTTTGATATAGTTAGTTTGTTTAAGCTTCTGGGGGGATATACATTAATTCGAAAGGAAAACTATTTTGGTTATGCATGGGAGACAATCCCATATAGAGATGGACTTAAATCGATTAGAAACTTTCGTCATTTAATGATAAATCAGTTTGAGACATTAGTGTGGATATGATGGGTGGACTGGATATGATGGTGGTCTGGATAGGATGGTGGTCTGGATATGATGGGTGGACTGGATAGGATGGGTGGACTGGATAGGATGGGTGGACTGGATAGGATGGGTGGACTGGATAGGATGGTGGTCTGGATAGGATGGTGGTCTGGATAGGATGGTGGTCTGGATAGGATGGGTGGTCAGGATTTTTGGGCTGATCTGGATAGGATGGGTGGACTGGATAGGATGGTGGTCTGGATAGGATGGGTGGTCAGGATTTTTGGGCTGATCTGGATATGATGGGTGGACTGGATAGGATGGTGGTCTGGATAGGATGGTGGTCTGGATATGATGGGTGGTCAGGATTTTTGGGCTGATCTGGACAGGATGGGTGGTCTGGATAGGACGGTGGTCTGGATAGGATGACTGGTCTCGATATGATGGGTGGTCAGGATTTTTGGGGCTGATCTGGATAGGATGGGTGGTCAGGATAGGGTGGCTGACCTGTATAGGGTGGCTGGTCTGGAGAGGGCGGGTGGTCATTAAAACCCGTGACCCCATCTAAAGCTTACTCTTTGAACTGTCTTCAATTCCAACTTTCGAGTTCATCTGAGCAGCGTAGTGTATTGGGTAGGCCTGATGCTTGTCAGGCGTGGACAACTCTGCCCCGCTTTCTAGCAGTACATCCAGCACATCAGAGTGACCGCACACTGACAAGGCACACCAAAAAATAAAAATGGGAGTACACGTGAATGTCGCTTGCAAACTAGAGATTATGATTTTTGTTATATCTATACTGAAACTGGATTTGCTCTGTAAAGAAGTGATCAGTAGATGGATTGTTAACAAATTAGATTTTAAGTTAGTGAAAACGATATGATCCCAAAACAGTTGCTGTCCCCGTGGAGCTCCATACCTGTGGCCCAGTGGGCTACTGTGTGTTTCTCGTTGTCGACGGCCTTGAAATTGGCCCCTCTTTTCAACAGCAGCTTGATGAGAGGAATATTCCCCGCAATGACCGCCATGTGCAGCGGCGCGAGACCCTCTTCGTCGGCCGACGTCATCAAGGACGGAATCGACCGAAGGATGTACTCGGCACACCTCGTGTCTGTGTTTTCCGCGCAGTGATGCAAGGCACAGCGGCGATGCTTGTCTTTATTTGCAACAGGGGCCTGAAAACAGAAAGTAAAATAATTTCATACAATAATTATTTTTTTTAAATGGCATCGTTTTATTAGTAATTTACAGTATTTAATCCAAACCCAGTTGTTTTTTTCTGGTTTAAAAAAAATGAAATACCAATCTAAAAAAATTAATGAAGTTTATGAGCAATAGATTTACACACATTTTTATCTTTGTCCTACTACGCCAACTTTTTAACCTTGTGTATGTGTGCGTTTGCATGTGTGTGTGTGAGTGTGTGTGCGTGTGTGTGTTTGTGTGCTCATTTCAAGTTTATATTTCTCCCCGTGGTTCTCGGGTTATTTCTTGCAACAGCCTATTTGGTTCAATAAAGTCACCGCCAGGGCGCAGTTGAGTACAAGCGCAAAAACTACACTACGCCAAAATTACGCTACGCCAAAACTACGCTACGCCAAATACGATCTTTGAAAGCAACAGGGATCTTATTTAACAAATCTGCACCCCACCCCCCTCCCCCCAAATACCGGATGGCGGATGTGAAAATTCCCCTTGTAACCCAAAAAGCTCTTGGTTCCCGTTCTTAAACTATTAACTCAGTACCATGCAGCCATGAACTCCAGCCTTACTCCAAACTTTGACCCTAATCTACGCCAGCCACAAATTCCATTTCACCCCAGCCAGTACCTCCACATTACCGCAAAGAAGTAAAACTCCTTCTCACTCCAGACACCGCCTACACCATCTTACCGAACGCCATCATCACCACCTTACCCCAGCCTCCACCAGCATGCGAAGCTGGTCGATGTTTCCGTTCTGACAAGCCACGATGACGGGCGTCGCTCCCTCGCTGTCCTCCATGCGCAAGGCTCTGGTGGTGTCAGCCGAATCTCTCCGCAGAATCTGCTCTAAAAACCACGGGTCCGAAACGGCGCAGCAGCGGTGGACGATGTTCGTCTCTCTGTGGTCAGTTTTCGTGAGGTCAGCACCGTTGCTGGAATCAGATAAAGTATCTATGTGTTACCACATAACCCATAAATGTTTCGTTCTGTTGTTACTCAAAACTATTGTCATCGGCTAAAGCATCTGAATCTCATAAAGCGTATTCAAGGATTTGTCAGCATTCCATGTGCCATAATTTCCTTATTTAAAAAAACACCGACAAGAATGTTTCGTTAATTGTAAAAGTTTATGAGAAAAGATTATTCGCAGTCACCGGATAGTTGCATTTTGGGCAGATGCTGTGCAATAGACTGGCTGGAAGTAGGATTTATCAAAACCAAGATTACACAACAGAAGGAGATCATTTAGTTGTTTTTTTTTACTGTGCCCCGTTTCTTGTCGCATTTTCATTTGTCCTGTTTGCTGAGGAAGGCTCTTAGCCGAAACGTTCACATCTTATGGTCCTGTCTTTTGATTCAAGCTTCCACATACCTTGTCCTACTATTTCATTCACGCAGATTGAACGCAGTCTTCATTTATTATCAACATACAAAACAAAACAGAGCTCAAATGTCAGCATACAAACAGAGCTCACATGTCAGCATGCAAACAACAGAGCTCAAATGTCAGCATTCAAACAACAGAGCTCAACTGTCAGCATACAAACAACAGAGCTCAAATGTCAGCATACAAACAACAGAGCTCAAATGTCAGCATACAAACAACATAGCTCAAATGTCAGCATACAAACAACAGAGCTCAACTGTCAACACTAAATAAAAATAAAAATTAATTAACAAGACGCGTAAATCACGTTCACAGAGACGTGTCGTCCTAGCAACGGCGCTATACAACTGATCGAACAACTGATATGCCCGTGTGGGGGGGGGGTGGATTAATCTCTCGCGCTGGCCACCTGTATCAAGTGGTGATCTGTGCAAGGATGGGATTAAGGGATGGAAATAGGTTAGAAACGAGACATGAAAGGGCGGAACTGCAAAAGAGGAGGGGATGCAAAAAAAAGGGGGTGGGGGTATCTGGGGATAGAGGGACGACAACTTAATATGAAAAAAAAACAACTCATTCGCTTTTAAACCTTTTAAAATGAAATGTATTTCTTTGTTAAAACTGTTAGTATCTGGAATATAGAGGAAAAGAGAACAATACAACGAGGGCTGTGATCTCCCACCTCCGCAAAAAAACAAAAACACACACACAAAAACACAATATTTTGCCATCTCCGTCCGCCGCCATCACCCCCCCCCCCCTCTTTTGGCTTTGCTCAATTGTATCTCTTTATAGCACTCTAATTAATCGAATCTTTAAAATTTTATAAATGATCATTAAATCAAAGAATGAGTCTATAATCATCAGTAATCACCAGTAATCACCATTAATTACCAGTAATCATCAGAAATCACCAATAATCAGCAGTAATCACCAATAATCGTCGGTAATCACCAGTAATCGTCGGTAATCACCAGTAATCACCAGTGATCATCAGGGAGTTAAAGAGGGAAAAAATGGTGAACATTTTTATTGTGGTTTCCTCCAAAGAAGGAAGCAGTATATCCTTCCACGTCATTGGCCTTAATGCCAGCACTAAAAATGGCGAAAATAACAATGCATATAAAATAAACATAAAAAGTAAGCTATAGAACTGATCTAAAGTGGACCCAAAATGTCGCCACAAAATGTCGCCTCAAAATGTCGCCTCAAAATGTCGCCTCAAAATGTCGCCTTCTTCCGCCCAACTCTTCCTTTGCCCGTGCCTCTATATTCCCGCTGTGCACTTACTCTCTATATTCCCGCTGTGCACTTACTCTCTATGTTCCCGCTGTGCACTTACTCTCTATGTTCCCGCTGTGCACTTGCTCTCTATGTTCCCATTGTTCACTTACTCTCTATGTTCCCGCTGTGCACTTGCTCTCTATGTTCCCGCTGTGCACTTGCTCTCTATGTTCCTGCTGTGCACTTACTCTCTATGTTCACTCTAAGCCTCTATGTTCCCGCTGTGCACTTACTCTAAGCTTTTACTTTCCAGCTGTGCACTTACTCTAAGCCTCTATGTTCCCGCTGTGCATTTACTCTAAGCCTCTGTTTTCCCGCTGTGCACTTACTCTAAGCCTCTACGTTCCCGCTGGGCACATACTCTAAGCCTCTATGTCCCCGCTGTGCACTTACTCTAAGCCTCTGTTTTCCCGCTGTGCACTTACTCTAAGCCTCTATGTCCCCGCTGTGCACTTACTCTAACAAATATTCGAAAGTGTCTTTCGTCTTCAGGTACAGGCTGTAGTGGAGTGGAGTTCTCTTGGAGGACCGCTCCTGTGCGTTGACGTCACCGCCCGACGTCACCAGCAAGTCGAGGAGGTCAGCGTCACCTTTCTCCACGGCCGTCAGAATGGGCGTGGCTCCGTTGTCGTCATGGCGGTTGGTCAGCTGATCAAGCAATTCAATCACACAAGTTATCAAACAATAACATAAAATCAGTTATCAAAAAAAATTTTTTGCAGATATTAAGAGAGTTTTTGATCTAATATGCAACCGGATGAGTTTTATCTGCTAAATTGACATTTTTAATTATTTTTTTTTATTTCCTCATATATGATGAGATTTTTCTCCTAAAATGATTTATTAGATGAACTTCAAGGATGATGGTGTAAGGAAAAGGTGTACCAGGAAAGTCGCAAAATGACAGTAGTATAATGACAATAGCAAGAGGACAATGGCGTCATGACTGGAGTATAAGGATAATAAATGAAAGGCATCGTTCAGGCCGTGTGAAGGAAATTGTGGAACAAGGCAATGTGGAAGCTTGAAATAGAAAAAGACGGGACAATGAGAGAAGAGCGTAGACGCTCATTTATTTGTAGGGAGATTGGACTGTTACATAAACAATTGTGGACTTGTGGGGACAGTGGACTTGGGGGGGGGGGCAGTGAACTTGGGGGGGGGGACAGTGGGCTTGGGATGGGGGGGGGGGGGGACAGTGGACTTGTCCTTTTTTTTAAGTGTTTGATTTAAATATTTCAAAAACAAATACCCGGAGCCAATAATATTATTTAGACTGATTAATTCTATAAAATGTTCGTTAGCTATGTCATTTAACAACCGTGAGACACATTTACTTCCAGTTGCCGAATACGATTACAGTTAAGGACAAATAAAAAAAAAAATCTAGACCGACTAAATACATTTTATATGTATATAAGGATTTATTAAACGTCTATTTTTCACAACTGAACGGTTAAAAGTTATATATGTATTCTTTCACATCTCAATGAAAATTATTTACAGAAATTGTCATATGAAATTGAATTATTATAAATTTTAATTAAACAAAGTAAAACTAGTGTACGCCTACGAAAATATTAAAATTAATTTTTTTCTGGTCCATTTAGAAAGAGGCTCTAGTCGGCATGTCCGTCCCAAAAATGGCATGTCGGTTAAGAGGCGTTTGCCACAAACCCCCCTGAAACGTTACCCTGGGTACAGGATCACCGTGTAGGGGACCTGCGCTAAAAGGCAAAGGTAACGCACGGAAACTGCGTTAGAAAGAGCACGGCTGCATGGTCTCCTACCAAGTGCAGTTGAAAATAGCGCAGAAACAGGTCGGGACATGATTACAGTTGCCGTATGGATATGAGGTGAGGGAACTTGGCGACCCTCACCGATGATTCTAAATATGCAGTCTTTAAGGGTACTGCTCCTAGGCAACCTTTATCTCTCCCAGCTCCGGTGTGAGTTAGTCCCACCGCATAAAACCATGTAAAACACCTGCATGTCTCCCTGGGGTGGGAGTTTAAGGGGGGGGGGGAACATTAGAGACGTAAAGTTCATCCAACCAAGCCCAAGAAAGTCCGGCCTGGTTGCTATGTGAAAGCAGCACCCCGGCCGGCCAGGCGTTCCTTCTCTGGTGCCGCCCCACTCGCATAGTCAATCGAGTGGAAGGGTGGGTTAGGCTGTCTTAGGGGCAGAAAGCCCCCGGCGTGCCGCTTCGTGGCCTGACTGGAATAGAGATCACTGGGAGTATGGTTGAATGCCGGTTGGGAGTGGCGAGGGGTGTGCTGGGGAAGACTTCGTGAGCTTCGACGCGATAGTTTGATGATTTTCTTAAGTAGATTTGTTAGAGAAAAATATCCCATTTCTGATACGCCTTTTCATTCCAGATCCCAGATAATTCAAAAATTTGTTGTTTGTTTGTCCCCTTATATTTTCAGCCATATTATACGAAGATGCAACTATTTTTTTGCATCGCCCTTTTCGTCTTGTAGTTTTAAATTAAATAATCCTATAAATATTGTCTTTGTCTTGTGGGTGTGAAATCAACGATTCCTCTCAGCGGCAAGGACATTCCTAGTCGATTAATTTATTGAAGAAATCGATACAACAGTAAAGAAAAGCTAATCGAATAATCGATTCAAGGCTATAAGCAGAAAGCGGGGGAAAAAGGATAAAAAAAACACGACAACTCGATCTGTGTGCTGACAGGCAGAATGGTAACGGACTCGATTTGTTTATATTTCCTTTAGAGCTTGGTTAAAAACCATCGGAGATCGTCAATGTCATATTAAAATATCTGCTCATTTGTTTTAAGTCTTATAACCCATAACTTTATATACAATGGGGGATTTAGGGTCAGCCCTTGAATGAAAAAATGGAGGTATGTGCCTGTTTGATTTGGGATGGTGGTGCAGCAATCTACAATAATATTTTTTTTTTAAATTGCTACCTACCATTTATTGAGCCTTTGGAGCCACCAATATCTCTGGAAAAGTATCTGGATGATACGGACAGTCCGTGGCATAGGAAAAGGACGTAGGGGCGGGCCACCCCGGGTGGTATTTTGTTTTTATAGAGGGGTGGTATTTTCGGCTAACTGTAGAGTTTGGCTCCAGCTTTAGAAGATAATATTAACCAATCATTGACAGACTAGCTAAGCTGGGTGTGGGGGAGGCTTGTTCAGGTTACTTTACATGTTACCAATCGCATACAGTTATTGAATTGCAGTAGTGCAGGTTGAGAATGAAAAATACCCCAATCCCATCATACTACAGCAGGAATAAGGCCCGTTAGCTTATATTGTGGGAAAAGGTCATGGCTGACCAACACCCATCGTATTACAGGGAGAATAAGTCCCCACAACTTATATTCTGGGAAAGGACATGGCTGACCCCATCGTATTACAGGTAGAATAAGTCCCAGCAACTTATATTCTGGAGAAGGTCATGGCTGACCAACACCCCATCGTATTACAGGTAGAATAAGTCCCCACAACTTATATTCTGGGACAGGTCACTGACCTATAAAGGGATCCTCGTGATCAATACACCATCGTGTATGGTCCTACCAGTACCAAGTGGTTTAGTTAATGTGGCAATCTCTGGTGGGATCTCTGGTGGGATTTCTGGTGGGATTTCTAGTGGGATCTCTGGTGGGATTTCAGTTCCGATCCCATTGAATGATACAAAATAACATGGGGGAGTGTCTTTGTTTTCAAAATTAATTTTTTTAATAGCATTATATCTCTCAAAATATGTTCGTGTGTCTGCTACGACCATTCCCAAATAATTTCAGTTTTGGCTTAGTTATAGTTCAGCTGTTGTTTAGTTTTGATTTTGTTATGGTTCATTTGCGGTTACGTTATGGTTAAGTTATTGTTTAGTAATAGTAGAGTTATGCTTTTGTTATGATTTAGTTATGGTTCAGTTATGGTTCACTTATTGTTTTGTTATGATTTAGTTATGGTTCAGTTATGGTTCACTTATTGTTTTGTTATGATTTAGTTATGGTTCATTTATGATTTAGTTATCTACACTCGACGGTTTGTTTTAGCCGTGGGCCAAAAAAAAAGGGGGGGGGGTGGATAATGAGTTAAAATAACTATGTGAATAACGAAGCCGCCATCTTCCGATAAATTTTCAATCTCATGTTAACGACGCTACGTGCAGGCTCCACCCCCCCCCCCTTTTTTTTTTTCTCCCCCAGACGTGATAGAAATCCTTTACAATGAGCTATTGTTAGAAACCAATATTTGATTTCGTAGAGTCAAAGCGGGCATGACAACAAATGATTATGCTTCAAAAAGGCTTGGACTGAATTGATCAGATTACTTTAATTTGTTTTGTGCTGCGTTGCGTAATTCCTAGGTAATTTTTTTTTTTACATCTCCTAACTCCTATCCAATCACGCGTGATTTCCCATAAAAATACGATAGGTTGACAGATCATCTCAGAGTTGTCTTATAAGAAAAGTTGATTAGCGTGCCGAGTAATATTTAATTGGGAAGTTAATTAACTATTGGGATAAAAAAAAACAATAACATATTTTTTTTTTTAAACTTTTAAAATCCAGCCGTAGAATGTGGCAGCTGTTAATTTGAAACCTCGTCTTAATTAATAGTCGTCTTATATTTCTCCGTCATATTTGCTAGATTCTATAATAGCGGACCATATTCCTCAGTTATATATGCTAGATTCCATAATAACGGACCATATTTTTCCGTCATATTTGCTAGATTCTATAATAACGGGCTATATTTCTCAGTGTTACATGACATATTCTCTCATACGATTCTGTTATAAGAAAAGTCCTTAGACTTGAGTTTATTTATTATCTTTGTAACGGTCCACCGAGCCCTGTCCATCCCGTGCTAATCTTCTATTTGTTTAAATGATCCTATCGTCCGTATTCGGATTGAATAAATTAAAAAATCCAATTAGTCCAATGTTATTCTAAATCTTAAAATTTATTTTGCTAATTGCTCAAGTTTTTATAATGTTTTTACAACCAATTAACAAACATTACAGAATATGATTCATTCAATTCAATTAACGAAAGAAATTAATTAAAAATGACAAATATTCATTTTTAAAGATTGTTTTTCTTTTAGAAAAAAATAATTTAATCATTAAAACTTAATTCAACCAATATTTTTTTATTATTTTTTTTACAATAATAATATTATCATTTTTAAGAACTGAAGGTTTGTAAGTAATTTAATTTTAAGACCCGTGCCTACAATAGAGTGCCAATGTCTGCTAGTTGTATCTTTGATGGCTGAATAACTCAGCCTTCAGTCTGGTGTCTACATGGGAGCTACAGAGTTCGGGTGGTTTAGATGGCATTTCATGGGGTGTCACCTGACATTTCAGGGGGGGGAGCCGACATTGCAGTGGGTGTGAGCTGGCATTTCATTAGGTGTGAGATGGTATTTCAAGGGGGTGAGATGGCATTTCAGGAGAGTGAGATGGCATTTCGGGGGGGGGAGCTGGCATTTCAGGGGGTGTGGGATGGCATTTCAGGAGGGGTGAGATGGCATTTCAGGGGGTGTAAGCTGACATTTCAGGAAGTGCGAGGGAAAATTAGTCATGTCTTTTTTTTATTTATTTTCTTCATTATCATTTAATGGCTCTGTCTATTCACCATCTTTTCACACAAGTATGCTCACCTCTTTATTGTGACCAACAATTAACCGGACGCACTCGATGGCTCCGATGTTGACGGCCAAATGAAGAGAATTGAACCCCGATGCGTCCGCTATAGATGGATCAGCACCGTGGTCAAGGAGTAGGCTCGCCAGTTTACCATTGCCAAAAGCGCATGCCCAGTGTAAGGGCGTTCTGCTCTGTGAATGCAACAATCAAATATCGAGTCAAACTTATCGGCTGTCCAACCCTCTGTCCTATCTACTGAATATCAAGACACCAGAAAGTATGATATTATGAACGAGACACACAGATCAATGTAGAGAAGGTTTGCCATTTAAAAAGCGTTATATAATATTATGTAAAGGACACAAAGAAACAATCATTGGCTGATGAACTGTATTCTAAACCATTTTTTCCCAAACTTTTAAATTTAGCGGTGAATAAATCTGTTTTTCCTATTGAACCACAGCCGGCTGCCAGATTTATTAATTCAGAATTTATTAAGATATTTTTTTTAAATATTATTTGCGGTTTGTCTTCACCAACCGTGGGGTCCTTGGCGTTGACATCACATCCATACTTGATCAACAGTCTGCAGCAGTCAAGTATCTCTTCGTGTTTGCCGTCAGAGCCGTCCCCAGCTTTCTTGATGCACTGCACCAGGGCAGGCACAGGCTGGTCGCTGTAACATGTACAGAGGTGGAGGTTAAAGGTTGGGGGGGGGGCATTGTAAGGGGGCGCCAAGGATAAATGTTAAACTAATCAGGGTACAACGAGGTCAAGAGAGTATAGAAATATTATTGATGTGGAGGTTACTTGACACGAAAACGAAGATATCGACCACATGAAATCTACAACGAAGAGCCGTTAAAATGCGATTCTCCCTAAAAATCTAACAAGCTCTATCCGCTCGCTGTCTTTTAAACTGTTTTTCTAGCGGTAAAAGTAAAGACCAGGGCCGCCGAGGCTGTGATGTCCATGTTATCCAAGGTCAATCAAAACGGGGGGGGGGGGGCATGTTAGCCTAAACTTACCTGTAACACTCATCGATGGTCAATTAAAACGGTGGGCGGGCATGTTAGCCTAAACTTACCTGTAACACTCATCGATGGTCAATCAAAACGGTGAAGGGGGGCATGTTAGCCTAAAATTACTTGTAACACTCATCGATGGTCAATCAAAACGGTGGGAGCCATGTTAGCCTAAACTTACCTGTAACACTCAGCGATGAGCTTCTTCGCCTCGGCCGCCCCCAACTCAGACAGAAGGGTGGCCAGCAGTTTGGAGTTCTCACTGCTGACCAGCTGCCGGAACCTCTCGTTGCCGTCCATGCGGTCGACCTCCCCTGGCATTATGTCGGAGACACGGTTGGAACTATCTGCACGGGTGGGTGGAGAGTTGAAATATGAACATGTGTTAGATTAACAGATAATAAAACAGTTAACAAAGCAATATTTTACGTGGAAAAATACTGAAATACTGAAATACTGAAATACTGAAAAATATAAGAAATGAAGAAATACTGAAAAATATAAGAAATGAAGAAATACTGAAAAATATAAGAAATGAAGAAATACTGAAAAATATAAGAAATGAAGAAATACTGAAAAATATAAGAAATGAAGAAATACTGAAAAATATAAGAAATGAAGAAATACTGAAAAATATAAGAAATGAAGAAATACTGAAAAATATAAGAAATGAAGAAATACTGAAAAATATAAGAAATGAAGAAATACTGAAAAATATAAGAAATGAAGAAATACTGAAAAATATAAGAAATGAAAAAATACTGAAAAATATAAGAAATGAAGAAATACTGAAAAGAAAAAACATTGAGAGACGATCCACTAAATGAAAACGTGCTGAAAGATGCTATATTAAATGAAAACATGATATTAATTCCCAGATTAAACATCGTAGAAAAATTTCACATGCCCAGCGAGATAAGAGCTCTCTAAATGTCACAAGGACCTAAAGCTAAAGTGCTGAAAGCAGCTAAAAGACGCGACTTATTCAGGTTTGTTCTGCCGTCAATGTCCCTCTACAAATTAAATGTCTTATTGCTTGTACGTCCAAACAATTTCTGGTTGATTACTAAAATTTCAAGTAAAAAATGTGTCACAGATCATTAACATACGATATTATTTGATTGCTTTAAGCGAACAAATAACGAACGCCCTTTTTAAAGTAAAAGAAGTAAAGAAGAACTAGAGAAGAAATAGGGAAGAGAGAGGGAGAGAGAAGAAATAGAACAGAAAAGATGGAAGTTGTTACTTTACTATGTCAACGACATATATTTCAGAGGTCATTCTTAGCTAGCACCAGGCGCTGATACGATTGTTGATAGAATCGAGTAAGCAGGAAGAAGAAATACAAAATAGTTCGAATCAATCATATTATATTTATGGAGACCTTGTTTCAAATGATGGGTGCATGTAATGGGGAAATATGAAGTCTGCAATGCATGACAGAAATAACCCAAGGGTGAGAAACAGAAGTTTGAGAAATAAAAGGGTGAGAAATAGAACGGAGGGAAATAGAAGGGGGAAAAGAGAAGGGTGAGAAATAGAGGGGTGAGAAAAAGAATGGTGAGAAATAGGAAGGTGAGAATTAGAAGGGTTGGAAATAGAAGGGTTGGAAATAGAAGGGTTCGAAATAGAAGGGTGAACAACAACAAAAAACGATGAGAAAAAAATTAAGTATGCTTTAATTTGTAAAACGTTTAGGAATATATCACGAGGACATTCATTGTTACATTTGGGGCTTATCATTGGACACATTTTATAATGTTACAGCTCTTTAAAGTAACTTTTTTTTTCAAATTTCGACCATTAAATTTTGTTTATTACAAAATATATAGGTCAAATGACTTCAGCTCACATCGATACTCCACGTCAACGCATGTTCACAAACTCGTCACAGCAACGTATGTACACAGACTCGTCAAAGCAACTCATGTACACAAACTCGTCATAGTAACGCATGTACACAAACTCGTCACAGAACGCATGTACACAAACTCGTCAAAGCAACGCATTTACACAAACTCGTGACAGCAATGCATGTACACAAACTCGTCCCAGCAACGCATGTACACAAACTCGTCATAGCAACGCACGTTCACAAAATCGCCACAGCAGCGCACGTTCACAAAATCGTCACAGCAACGCACGTTCACAAACTCGTCACAGAACGCATGTACACAAACTCGTCATAGCAACGCATGTACACAAACTCGTCACAGAACGCATGTAAACAAACTCGTCACAGCAACGCTGTACACAAACTCGTCACAGCAATGCATGTACACAAACTCGTCTCAGCAACGCTTGTACACAAACTCGTCACCGCACCACCTGTACACAAATATCGCCACAGCAACACATGTACACAAAATCTCGCCACAGCACATTCATGTACACAAACTCGTTGATTTCAAACCCCAGGGAACACGTGAAAGTCATAAACTGACAGGTCTGTGGATTGACAACAGAACTCCTTGCGAACATGAGTAGAGCAAATAACATACGCACGGGACTCTATACCTTTTTATAAAAAAAAATTTAAAATGAATAAAGGACAAAAGACCAGGCGAAACCATCTCGCCAATTTATCAGTGTCTTTCCTGCCCAATTTGCTATCTCTTTGTTCAGTCTGTCAAGTGCAATTTAGGTGGCAATCTCTGCAGGCAATATCGATCCACCTTGGTTTTTTTTGTTTGTTTTTTTTTTGCTTAATTGTCACCAAGAATTTGCTCCAGGTCTTTCTATAAGCTTCGATCAGTCGGCCAATCATGCACTCTGTTCGATCATTGATTTTTGGGATGACATTTTGTTGTTGTTGTTTTATTCTTGGTTTTTCTCTGAGTTTTTTCTGGGTTTTGTTCTGCTTTTTCGAGGAACTTAGCGCATGCAACGCTTTGTACAAACAAAAAATTGACGGAAGAGATACAGAAGGAGTAGGTGAAAATTGAAGCATATCGGGTGACCCCCCCCCCTCCCTTTCCAAGAACCCCCATTGTTCCATCCCCTGTAGTAGAACAATTGTTTTAACGTTGATGATAATAAAGGGGGGGGGGGGAAACACGTCTAACATTCTGTTGAGCCGCTGATCAAATATCACTGTACGACTGATGACAGACATACTTCCACGAACCACCGTGGCATTTATTGCTGTGTCAGTGGGTGACATGGATCGTGTACCCCGATCACACTCAAAAAATTGTCAAGGTAGAGATCAATGCTCCTGAAATAATTTTTGTCTAGGCACCACCGCCCTTCTTTTATCTATAAATGTATACACGGCGCCCCGATCATCTTCCCGTTTTCATTACATAAAACCTTTATATTAACTTCGTTTTTGTTCGTGGTTTTCTTTGTAGCTGGGTGGCAAAAATCTTCGGATGGCTAATCGACTCACTTCCCGTCAACCTATCGACCTGAAACTTGGCACATGGACTCGCTGCCGATGACAACACATTCTATCAATTTTTCAGCCTCAAACCTCAGCGCCAACCGACAACAACAAAAAAAAAATCAGTTTTTCCTGTTTTTCAAAGGGATGATGGAGGAAATATGACGCCACCGGTTTCATGAAGTAAAATTCCCGATAACTGCGCTAAATGAGATTCGTTTATAAAGTAAAAATCGCAAATACGTTTGGTGTGTAATATTTCTTTTTGTTTTTTCCTGCAATAAATTTGCTTTGAAGAAGCGGGTGGGTCATTAGAATATAAATATGAAATAAAAGAATTTTAAAAAATGCATATAGAGGATTTACACCCCAAAAAACTGTGCTTTTAAGGTTTTTTTTAATTTTTAAATTTTTTTGTTTATTGAAAACCTTGGTTTCATCAAACTCTGTCGGAGAACACTGGCAACACTTACCGTGTAACAGATTAAATATGCTGTTCTATCTAATTTGAAATACTAACCCAATTCCAAGTGAATATTTCACTTCTTTTTCTCTTCTTTGTTGTTGTTGTCCCGGCTGATATACGTACAGTGCGTGTTTGCTTTATAAGGCTGTGGTTTGTTTTAAAACTTTATTTGTTAGTCTTTCGAGTCAAATTCCTAAAACGATTATTTAACGAACGTGAACAGCTCAGCCGTTTGGCTATAGATTTCAAAACAAAGCTACAATGTATATATATTTACATATCTTATATATATTACGCTTCTGGTGTGACTCGTGGACTGCTTCCATTTCCGGCTGCATCCAAAAAATCGTGTCTGCTTCCTAATAAACGAATTTGTTATTGAGAGTGTGTAACAAATAATTATAAATGTTTGAAAGCAAGTGTGGTTCAATAATGAGTTCAATAGCGTGCAAAATATAATTCCCGATATGATATTTTTTTTATATAACGCAACTGCGTTTTGTGCGTAATATTTTCTTTTCGGAAAACGCAATCGTCTCAATTTTAGAATGGTGTAAAAAAAATATTCGGTTTAAAAGTGGTTGAGACATCAGAATATTTAATATAGTTCATGGGCGTGAAATGAAAAGTGTGCAGTTACGTATCATGGAGGGAAGGGGTGTAGCGAAAATTGGGATTCTTAAATGTGCGTTACTTAAGTTCATGTTTTGTCAAATAACTTTAGTAGATGGGAAGTTCACGCATTGCTGTCGCCAATGTTTGGCGGGCTATATCTAGTATATATAAATATATTATATAGATATATATATATATATGACATATATATAAACAAATTTGGATGTTCGGAGGATTTTATATTATTTTGAAAATTCACTTTATATGAAAAATAGCACACTCTCAACTATTGTTCCACCACGATTTATTTAAACTTGTTTCGGAATAGTGATGATAAAGAGAGTAAACTATTCAAGTGTTTTTTATCAGTTTAACAACCCATATAAACAAAGTCTTTCGTATAAATGAAGGGCTGAGTACTTTTTCTACTCGGCCCTTCAAATGCTTTTTAAGCATTTATTTTTTTTTTTTTAGTTTACATTTAAATTTTAAATGACCCACCCGCTTCTACACCGCATATTTATTACACCAACTTTCCAGGAAAAAAAAACCAATTAAAATATTACGCACCAAACGTATATATTTTTAAGAGGTCTCATTTAGCGCAGTCATCGGGAATTTGATGTCGTGAAATCGGCGTCATCATATTTCCTTTATCTGCTCCTTGAAAAACAGGGGGGAAAAAACAGATTTTTGGGAAGTTTGGTGGATGAAGGATGGGGCTGAAAATTTTAAGGAATGTCCTGTCATTGGCAACGAGTCTATGTGGCAAGTTCCAGCTTGATAGGCTGGCAGAAAGTGGGTCAATTAGCGGTCCGAAGAATGTTTTCTACACACCGAGCCAGAAAGACGCACGAACGTAAGCGAAGTTAGCATAAAGGATTTTTAACATATAACAGAAATTATAACCCAGTATAGGACAAAGGTTTTTTTACGACGTCTTTATTTCTTTAAGGTGATTCTCACGCCATGGTCATGTGAACACACACGTGAAGTTGTTGGGTTTTTTTTTTTTTTTTGTCGTTTTTTAAGGATTTTTCACAAATATCTACTTAGGAAACATTATATTTTTTTGTTGAGTCAAACTGTTGATGGCTTTCACAAACAGACAGTTATTGGTTTCAGAGTTACATGTACTTTAGCCCTGGCGTTATCCTCGTGATACCAGTTACTTTATTATTTATTTATTTATTTATTTATTTATTTATTTATTTATTTTTTTGGTGAAGGATGGTGGAGGGCTACTAGGTTAATGATGTTAAGGCAAATAACATTGATTCCTACTGACAAAAATCAATAGCGGTCGTGTCTTAATGGTCATTTTTTTAAATGAATAATAGAACAGCAGAAGGGGACTTGGAGCGTGTTAATTGAGACATGAGTTTGGAGATTAAACGAGGGAGACATGAGTTTGGAGATTAAACGAGGGAGACATGAGTTTGGAGATTAAACGAGGGAGACATGAGTTTGGAGATTAAACGAGGGAGACATGAATTTGGAGATTAAACGAGGGAGACATGAGTTTGGAGATTAAACCAGGGAGACATGAGTTTGGAGATTAAACGAGGGAGACATGAGTTTGGAGATTAAACGAGGGAGACATGAATTTGGAGATTAAACGAGGGAGACATGAGTTTGGAGATTAAACGAGGGAGACATGAGTTTGGAGATTAAACGAGGGAGACATGAGTTGGAGATTAAACGAGGGAGACATGAATTTGGAGATTAAACGAGGGAGACATGAGTTTGGAGATTAAACGAGGGAGACATGAGTTGGAGATTAAACGAGGGAGACATGAGTTTGGAGATTAAACGAGGGAGACATGAGTTGGAGATTAAACGAGGGAGACATGAGTTTGGAGATTACACGAGGGAGACATGAGTTGGAGATTAAACGAGGGAGACATGAGTTTGGAGATTAAACGAGTGAGACACAGATAAGGAGTGAAGGGAAATGCATTTTTGTTTCTTTGAGATTTACCATGAAAGGGGAAGGGGGTGGGTTTTTGGAAATGATTTTTACATATGAATAAATATATATTTTTTTTAAAATTTGCGATGAGACAGTGACTTAGAGAGAATGAAGAGGTCATGTCATTGTGATTTCGTTTGGGATGCTATGATGATGTCATCGTGATACCATGGTGATGTCATCGTGATGCCATGGTGATGTCATCGTGATGCCACGGGGATATCGAGAGGACACCGCTGTGTTGTCTGGCTTTTTCTATTTATTTATTAGGAGGTAGGGGCGTGGGCTAGGTGGGTGAAATGTGTCTAGACTGAGCATTGTGAGCATTGTGTAGCAACAAGTAAGAGGAATGCGTTCTTTAATTTTTTTTAAAAATTTATAATAGAACATTCCTTAACGCTATAAGCGACATTGTGAATTAGTCATGTAAATAGGTCATGTGAATCAGTTATTTGAATAAGTTATTTGAATAAGTCATTTGAGTGAGTCATTTGAATGAGCCGTATGAATAAGTCATTAGAATAAAATATTTGAATGAGTCATTTGAGTGAGCCATTTGAATAAGTCATCTGAGTAAGTCATGCGAATAAGTTATTTGAATAAGTCATTTGAATTAGTCATCTGAATAAGTCACGCGAATAAGCCATACACAGATAAAATCAGAAAACATCTTTTCAAACCCGACTCCTCGGTCGTACGTTGTCCGCGGATGAGGGCGTCCAGCCGATAAGTCCACTGTGTTGTGTAGCTCGCCACTCCAAGCTTATGTAAACCTTTGACCTCAAAATATGAGGAGACGCATTTTTCTTTCAGAATAACTTACTTTATTGAACTATTGCAGCTCACCTGCACCCCCCCTCCCTCCCCCCACCCCCAGCCCAAGCCATTACTGATCACTGAAACACCACGATTCCAAAATATAACTAGTTTTACCATGGTCTCACAATAGTCTTACCATAGTTTTACCATAGTTTTACAATAGTCTTACAATAGTCGTACCATAGTCTCACAATAGTCTTACCATCGTCTTACCATAGTCAGTGGAATGTAAAATAACGTGTGGGGAAAGATGACGGCGTATCAGTCGGTCAATAATGAAGGAAATTAATCTCATACAAGTACCAAGTTTTGCTGGGGGGAAGTAGCCTGCTTAACTCCACGAGTAATGTTTGCAGTCGGAGGAATACTGTGGAGTTTTTTTGGGGGCGGCAGTGGGTGGGTGGGTCGGTGAGTGGGTGGGTCGGCCCTTGTATTGATTCAAGTATTAGGAAGGGGGAAAAAACATGATCTGCTTGAATTCAAACACGTGACGTCAGATGGTATCGGTTGGTTTCAAATATCAAATAACATGTACTTCGCGTGGGGTTGTTGTTGTCAGTAACGTGAGAAATCGTTTTTTCGTGTATATGTCCATGAATGCTAGAATGCACATCATAAACCACAACTCACAATGTCTACATACATAAATACACCATCATATTCATCAAAATTGTTTTTTTGTTGTTTTTTTTTAAATAGATTCCAATTAAAATTGAGCATACTCATAGTGCCCACTACGTACGGCTGCATGCCTACACATTGTCTAAATACTTTCAACTGCCAGTGTCACTCACTACCTGCTGCTACACACCCTGCGGACGCATCGCAGATTCTATTGGAACTCGCAATTTCCATATTAGAACAACAATGATTTTTTTTATTTTTTTAAACATTAATATAGGCTAAAAATTTGAATAGGAGCAAAGCTGATACAACTCAAACCATTCATCGCTTGTGGTGATTTCAACATTCAGAACCTGAGCCGAGTCGTGTTGCGTGATGGCACGGCACTCACTGTTATCAATAATTGAACAGACCCTCGCCAGTCGCTCGTCTTTTTTAATGAGGAAGGAACTTGGATCGGGGAAAAAACGGACGTTGTCTTCCCTTGACTTTCCGCCATGTTAACCTAGATTGTTCAGTCCTATTGGCCCATTGGCAATGCAAAACGTCTATATAAACTCACATGAACCGGGTTTTAAACCTATAAACCTCGACTGGGGAAAAAAAATCTTGAAATTCATTGGACCAAAAAAAAAATGAATAAGATTTTCAGTAAACAAGAGACTTCTCGGTATATCCCGAAGACAATGTTGTTGTTGTTTTACGTTTCAACAAGTCGCAGCAGATTTGTCAGACGTTGTCGCAATGAGTCAAGGCCTATAATATATTGAATTGTTAAGCTCAGCAGATTTACTACACATGATCTTAACCGTTTTCGAAGCACGGACACATTTATCTATAAGCAAAAGGACGCCTACTGTGACATGATGAAAAATATGCTTTTAAATGGGATAAATTCTAATCTGTTTTTATTTTAAAACACCCTTTTATAGTTTAATTCAATTACAAAAACAGTGTTCACCTCAAAGGATGTTGACCATGTTGATCATTTCCTTTAGTAGATACACGAATAAGAGAAAGAAAAAAACTTGGGAGGAAAAAAAAGGGGGACGGGGGGGGGGGGTGAAATCTGTGCCAAGCTTTCATTGATAGTTGTTCTAATGGGTGCCACACTGCCACACTATAAACTGCAGTGATATTTTTTTTCCTCCCTTGCTGGATTAAACTCTTTCCTCTTTGCATAAAATAAACTTCCAAAATCGTTACAAAAAAATTTAATTTGAGATGAATGAAAAAATAGACACGACATATAATGGCAGGCCTAATGAGATGTTGATAAAACTGCACCGAAGTATAAGAAGGTGCAATCAAATGTACCGCCAAGAGGCGACACCATACGCTTCCCACAGGATCCTCACATGAGTCGGGGCTTACCGTTTACAGGGCATTTCTTTTTCCGCTCGGAAATTGATTTCATTTACAACGCTTACTCCACCCACCTCACTCCCAAAACACCTAGTATTGATGTGTGTTCTCGTCTTTAAGGATGGTGTGGTGGGGGCGGAAGTTAGGGGTGTGGGGGGGAGGTGGGGCAAAATGACGGGCTTTGGAACATCCCCCAAAAAAATGCCACGTAAATGTTAATGATGGGACATATTCACTTTTCATCTGACATCCGTTAACCGCATTCAGTTGTCATCTGACATCCGTTAACCGCATTCAGTTGTCATCTGACATCCGTTAACCGCATTCAGTTGTCATCTGACATCCGTTAACCGCATTCAGTTGTCATCTGACATCCGTTAACTGCATTAATTTTAAAACATGGTCCCCCCCCCCCCCACAACAGTGTCTGGCATTTCCTTCTCGTTCTGCCAGTCTCTGAATGTAAAAGAGTGGGAAAGATGTGTGAGCCCGAGAAGGGGTGGGGGGGGGGGGGTCTCAGGGTCAAATGCAGGACAGATTTGTAAACGGCTGCGTCATTGTAGACCCGTTTCACAGACTCCCGCGGTTATGATTCTACTTTAACACAAAAACACGACTGTAGTTTGATTATTTTGGGTACGTCAAAGCGCAGCATGAGAAAAACAAAGTTTATAGAAAATCTTATTCGATCTAGACCAGTGGTTCTCACCCTTCCTAATGCCGCAAACCTTTAATACAGTTCCTCATGTTGTGGCGACCCCGAAACCACAAAATAATTTTTGTTGCTACTATATAAATGTAGATGATATGTGTTTTCCGAAGGTCTTAGGCGTCCCCAACGAAAAGGTCGTTCGACCCCCCAAAGGTGTCGCGACCTACAGGTTGAGAACCGCCGATCTAGACGATAAGAGGGAATCTGACATTTCAATGATCTTGATCTTGATGATTTTAAAGATCAATAACATTTCAATTAACTCGTTTAGTGTATTTCGATTTCCAGTGTATCACATGGGAGGACCACTCTAAATGTCATCACTTCCAGCGTATCACTTGAAAGGACCACTCTAAGTGTCATCACTTCCAGTGTATCACATGGGAGGACCACTCTAAATGTCATCACGTCCAGTGTATCACATCGGAGGACCACTCTAAATGTCATCACGTCCAGTGTATCACATGGGAGGACCACTCTAAATGTAATCACTCACTTTTCCCAAAGCCTCAACGAATGATTATATTATTTTAAGCTATTGTCACAAGAGCAGGTGACTTAAGTAAGTCATCTTCAGTAAGACAGCTTCACTTTAAAAGCTTCACTGAAACAATTTCACAATGATATATTTACTGAGACAGCTTCACTTTAAAAGATTCACTGAAACAATTTCACTATATTAGATTTACTGAGACAGCTTCACTTTAAAAGATTCACTGAAACAATTTCACCATGATATATTTACTGAGACAACTTCACTAAGCGTCAGTTCACGCGATCAAATTTTGCGTCAAATTTTTGTATGAGCGCATTATTGTTTGCGTGGTTTCTTTCTATTTTTTAGACAATATTAGGAATTTGATCAAATAGTAATCACAAAGTTCTTACAAGGCTTCATACAAACATCGCATCAAATGCATGATCAAAAATTTGATCGTGGGAACTGACGCAAAGACTTTTGGTTCTTAAAATTGGAAGGACGCAATGAGTCCTCTCCCCTCTTTCGTTCGGGGGGGGGGGGGGATTCGACGCTCTCGAATATTGGCCCCCTCCGCCGGGCTAATCAATGTGACAACAAGTGGGTGAAACTAAGCTAGGGTCAAAATATACTATTGAGCGCACCACAATGGAGTGAATTTACCTACAGCTATAATGCTTAATTTGCTGATAGGTACCTTGCCAAAAAACCCCACACCAAACCGTAAAAGACCCCCCTCCTTAGACACCTATACACTTTCGCTCGGGAGCCATCAGCGCTCTCGACTTCTGTCCAACTCTCTAATCAAAATTACTGTCGGAACCTTTGCATCTACAACAACAACAACAAAAACACAACAACAACAAATACAACACTGTATGATAGTAATTGAGATGATTATCTTGAACTGACGAATGATTATTTTCCTTTCATCCTGTACCACAAGACCATATATCCAGGGGTGAAACTTAGTTGTTGCCAAAAGCATATCCTCAGGGGTGCGACTTAACTCTAGATTATGTTGAGGGGGGGGGGGGGTGAATGTGCGGAGTTATAGTTGGCCCTGTTCACCGGTACACCTAATTTTGGATCCGACAGATGTACTGCTCAGTGGCGTAGCTGGACTTAGTGTCACCCTGGTAGGGCAAGTATTTTTTTGACTCCCCCTTCTTCCGCGAGAAAAACTCTGCAGTTAGCCGAAAGTGCCACCCCTCCTTATAGAGAATAAATAAGATCTGAAAAGGAGGGGGGGCGAAGCGCCTCCTCCCATAACCCTTTCTGCGCAACTTGCAATGCCCCCCCCCCCCGAACATATGAAATGCCCCCACCCCAGAAAAAAACATTGAAAGAAGCACTGCTCATAGTATTGTTGCATCTACACACACCCCCCCCCCCCCCACACACACAGACTTTAATTAATTTTATGATGGTTCGTCCAATGACAATAATTGCTATTGATCCGGTTATGGATTTATAGATGGCTTTAACATGTATTCAAAGGTTGAAAAAGTGGACAATAAAATTCATATGGATGGATTTTTTGTTGTTGATTTTTTTAAATGAATCGATGCCCGTCTTTGACCTGTCTTTGACCTGGCTCTGATCCTTGTCATGGAACCTGTTGACCTAGTTTTTCGCTGTTTAGCTATGGATTAGCTGTGATCACTGTCCCATTATTTAAACAGATTACACATCAGGGAAGCCCCTTTATATCTCTGACTCTTTGTATGCCGAAAAAATCTGAAACACGATGTCATACATGAAGTTTTACAATATTCTCGCTCCTACAATCTTTAATGTTTCAATTTTGAATAAGTTGTTTAACACTGACCCCCCTCCCCCCAAAACCAAAAAAAACGGATCCCACCCTTTGACTCCACACCAACAAACTCCATGACGCCAAGCCGACAACCAATACCTTCCCCTCTCCCCTCCCAGGGAGCTGTTGTACATCTAAGGTCGTTCAAACTCCATACAAGATGAGCTCAACGTATACAACGTAGTTCAAGCTTCACGTACAGCTTTTGTTGTCGTGACTGCTCAGTGATTGGATGTTCCTCGGTTGTCTAGCGAGACTTGCATTGACTCTAATTATACTTTGTCTTAAGTCACGCATCAATTAAAAATAAGAAAAAAAGTATTAATTAGTAAATTTAAATCTTAAAAAATAAAAAAATAAATGTATCTTGTATGACATTATCATCATCAGTGGCGCTACAGCCCATGTAGGACCATGGCCTGCTCCGCCACATCCTTCCATTCGGATCGATCCATGGCTAACTGGTGTAAATCCTGCTCTAAATCGTCGAGCCACCTCAGCCTTGGGCGACGGTGAGTCGTCTGTCCTTAGGTTCCTGCCTGTATATCACTTTTGCTGCTGTATATTACGGCATCCTTTCAATATGTCCTGCCCAGCGCGGTCTGCCTTTATTTTATTGTTACGTCTATGGGTGGGTCTTTGCACAATTGGTATAGCTCTTTTTTATCTTTATGAAGGGGAGGGGGGCGGCATTTTCTTTCAACTGCAGAGTGAGTTTTTCGTGGAAAGGGGGCGTCAAAAATCTAGATCCGCCCACCATCCAGTCGGGGTAGGCCTATAGACATTGCATCGATTCGCAACACAAAACTGCCAGCAAAAAGCTTCTTAATAAACGAATCATTCTTTTAAGAAGTAATCATGGCTACAGCCAATCTGTAATTCAACATGTTTAATCATCAAATATTTTTTTTTATCTGCAACTCGATTTCGCTTATCAAAGTCTTTTGAATTCGTTCCGATCTTAATTATCTTTTTTTAAAAAGTAGTTTTTAATGATGACGTCATTTATTTGCTACTTGATTCGATTTTTGAGTCAACAAACCTTACTCTCAGACCGCCTGTATAGGTTTATCAAGAAACACTATCACGTGTCTAAGAAAATGAAAATGAAAAGAAATAAATGAAAATGTTATCTTTAGTGAGAAGATTTGACTGAAACAAATTACTATGGCGTTTCAATCATCGCGTGAGATCGATACGTTGTGATGGATTGGTGAACGAAGGACCAGGCTAATTTGTTTCCAAAATAACTTTCTTGTAACTCGGCAAGTCTTCAGAAAAGTCTCGTCCTTAAGTTAACGTCTAATAGATTCCCTACTCTGTTTCTCTACTCTGCACATGTTTTTAAAAGGTGGCATGTTCTAAATCATTATGTTTCCTTGTAAGTTACTAAGAATGCCTTAGAGCAGTGGTTCTCAACCTGTGTGTCTTGGGGTCGCGCGATCCTTTCCCAGGGGTCGCCTAAGACCTTCGGAAAACACATATACTCTACACTTATGAATTGGCAAAAATAAATTTGTGGCTAGGGGTCGCCGCAACACGAGGAACTGTATTAAAGGGTCGCGGCATTAGGAAGGTTGGGGACCACTGCCTTAGAGCTAATTTGATTACATTAACGTAGCTGATGGTGTATCGTTAAGCCTTGAATTATTCGTGGTAAATTAGTATGGCATTGAACGGTACACTAAAACCTGTCTGAGATATTCTATAGCAGGCCCCGGCCAGCAATCCAAACATATGCTTTTAGTTAATGTATTTTTTTTCCCTTGAAGCCTAATAGGCCGGTCATATTGAGATTTGGGAGGGTGGCTATCAAGGAGAGGTCACCCCGGGCATAGACAACATCAAGTGCCCATTGCTTTACGTATAAAGTATTCATGTGAAAGGCATGCGTAGTTCTGGGTCTTAGGCCTCTTCGAGCCTCGCTGACCCAGGGCTAGTTGGCTCACCTTGGCCTATGGACAATCCGGCCCTGCCTCCAGGTCACGCGCCTCGGGCCATGTGTGAACACAATAATAATATGTCAACAGATCGATGTCTGCGCCATCATACTCCCCTGAACCGTTCTTGGAGTCTGAGTTCTTGTCAACAAGGCATACCGCGTCTTCAGTTTGTGCAGTTTGGTCGTGGGAGTTTGGGGGGAGGGGGGTGTGGGGGGTTGTGGTGTAAACTAGTTAAATTACTTAAACGAAGATTCAATTTTGCTTTCTTTTGAATGCTGGTAGCAATTGTGGTAGCAAATTTTGCGAACTTTTCCATTTTTATGCATGATAGATGAGTATAGTTGCTATTAAAAAAATCAACAACAAAAAATATTTAAAAAATATTAAAATAGAAAATAAGTTTTTAAAAAAAAACTCATACATATTTCACAATGGTGAGGAAAGGATGACAATGTTGAGGAAATGATGATAAAAGTGAGGAAAGGATGGCAATGGTAAGGAAAGGATGATAATGTTGAGGAAATGATGATAAAGGTGAGGAAAGGATGACAATGGTGAGGAAAGGATGAAAATGGCGAGGAAAGGAGGATAATGTTGAGGAAATGATGATAAAAGTGAGGAAAGGATGACAATGGTGAGGAAAGGATGATAATGGTGAGGAAATGATGATAATGGTGAGGAAATGATGATAAAGTGAGGAAAGGATGGCAATGGTGAGGAAAGGATGATAATGGTGAGGAAATGATGATAATGGTGATGAAATGATGATAAAAGTGAGGAGAGGATGACAATGGTGAGGAAAGGATGGCAATGGTGAGGAAAGGATGGCAAATGAGAATTTGGTTTCAACCAAATTAAATAATTTCCGGGTACATCACATACATAACAGAAGGGGTTTACTGGAAATAAAGAATACATTTTATAAAGCCAGGCCATCATTAAAATAAAAGGCTCCGTTGCAATAATCCAACATGGCGCTGTTCACCCTACAACAACATGACCAATCGAAGTACAGTGAATGTTGTAGGAAACGCCAAATATCGTCGTCGTCATCCCAACACAAGCTGAGACCGACTGGAATCGTTAAAATACGCTTTTCATCAACATTTGTAGGAAGAGCCATAGTGATGCCTTGACTGGCTTTGGGGACATGCATGCACGAATCCCAAGCCGAATCAGCGGGGCACAACGAAACAGCTTGGGTTGCTGTATAAGTATAAGTAATGTTGTAACTTGTAAAACTGGAGCGCGGCCCTGTGTTCTTTGTTGCTTTTTGTTTCATTTTGGGATATTCTAAACCAGCGGGTCTCAACATGTGGGTCGCGATCTCTTTGGGGATCGAACGACCCTTAAATAGGGGTCGCCTTCGGCCATCGGAAAACATATAATTATGAAGTAGCAACAAAAATAATTTCTATGGCTGGGGGCCCACCATAACATGAGAAACTGTATTTAAGGGTCGTGGCATTAGGAAGGTTGAGAAGCACAGTACTAAACCTCTTGACATCAGCACGAAGTGTCCAGCACGTTAAGATAAACTTTGAAAGGTTCAATGGGAGAAACTGGGAATGTTTTCAAACGGGATATCACAGGGATCTGCAGGGCGTGATTAGAACAATGTAAACGCTATATTCGGATGTGTAGTTTCCTGGTCAGTTGTTCATAGCTGCTGTCCCCCGGATGTTTGCTGCGACGGTTGAGGGGACTGGGTTGAGGTAAGTTTTCGCCCTTGGAGTTTTCCAGCAAATTACTTATCGCACTTCTGAGAAGTCTTGCTTTTCTTATTCAGTCTGAGAAGTCTGCTTTTCTTATACAGTTTAAGCAGTCTGTATTTTTTTACTCAGTCTGAGCAAATCTGCTGTTCTATACAGTCTGAGAAGTCTTGCTTTTCTTATTCAGTCTGAGAAGTGTTACTTTTCTTGTTCAGACTGAGAAGTGTTACTTTTCTTGTTCAGACTGAGAAGTGTTACTTTTCTTGTTCAGACTGAGAAGTGTTACTTTTCTTGTTCAGACTGAGAAGTGTTACTTTTCTTATTCAGTCTGAGAAGTGTTACTTTTCTTGTCCAGACTGAGAAGTGTTACTTTTCTTGTCCAGACTGAGAAGTGTTACTTTTCTTATTCAGTCTGAGAAGTGTTACTTTTCTTGTCCAGACTAAGAAGTGTTACTTTTCTTGTCCAGACTGAGAAGTGTTACTTTTCTTGTCCAGACTGAGAAGTGTTACTTTTCTTGTCCAGACTGAGAAGTGTTACTTTTCTTATTCAGTCTGAGAAGTGTTACTTTTCTTTTCCAGACTCACGGTTTGACCGATAAATATGCGCACCATCTGCATCATAATCCCAAGGACAAAAGGCTACTCGAGTGTGAGTGGGGGCCACTGGTGACCTAATGATCATCACGGGCGGGGGAGGGGGGCTGTTACTGTACAATGTTTCAGCTCGTTTGGAGATCATGACGTGGGTCAAAAAGAGTTGCAAGATTTGACCCATACAAACCGTCAAACGAAAAGACAAAAACCCGTCAAACGAAAAGACAAAAATCGCCAGCTAGGTAAAAAGAGTGTTTAAAAAAGGATCGCGAAGCGGAAAGATGGTCTCCGGTCTTTAATTGGGTCAATGGATGTGGGCGTACACATTTGTAACCCTTTGTTTACCACAACATTCCCTGGTCGCCACAGTACAGAACTGTGCCACATGGTCTCACGGTACGGCAATGGGAACTACGAGTCTCGAGTATCACTTAAATATGAGTCCGCCGTTTCAGGGATCACGTTACGTGAACATGTCCCGTAATCACATGAGAGCGTTACCACGGGATTATAATAACTACCAGCTTACCTTTTTAGGAAAAACACGACCACATTGTTGTGAATTGGGTTTCGCTCAGGTGACGTATCTATCACACGCAAGAATACAGCTGAGTCGATACACAGGTAAACATGAGGGACTGCTGGGACACAGGTACTGTACCTGGTGGGCTGCGGCTGCCAGCGAGTGCTGACAACTCTTGGAAATCAATGACGGTTCAGCAGAAGACGAAAAAAAAAAAAGGGGGGGGGGGCAAACAAAATATGTGGGACAAAAGAAAAATAAGCAGGCATTTCAAAATGGATGGCGGCATTGGAAAGCTAGAGTTTGTGATGCGTGGGGCGTTAATTGACTTTGCGCGCCTCATTCACGAGCACAATGAAACCTACACAAGAAATATATACACCAGGCCAGTTTATGGTGTATGAAATTGACAGAAAATGCTATCCCAAACTTAAGGAAACCCCATTAAAAGGACACTCGCACGAAAGGACACCCCAACTAAAAGGACACTCGTATGAAAGGACACCCCACTAAAAGGACACTCGTATGAAAGGACACCCCACTAAAAGGACACTCGTATGAAAGGACACCCCAATAAAAGGACACCCCACTAAAAGGACACTCGTATGAAAGGACACCCCACTAAAAGGACACTCGTATGAAAGGACACCCCAATAAAAGGACACCCCACTAAAAGGACACTCGTATGAAAGGACACCCCAATAAAAGGACACTCGTATGAAAGGACACCCCACTAAAAGGACACTCGTATAAAAGGACACTCGTATAAAAGGACACTCGTATGAAAGGACACCCCACTAAAAGGACACTCGTATGAAAGGACACCCTAATAAAGGACACCCCACTAAAAGGACACTCGTATGAAAGGACACCCCAAAAAAAAGGACACCCCAAAAACATTCCCTTTCCTACGCCAGTCCCTTTGTCGAGTGTTGGTGTGACAACATATATGTATAAATATGAACGTTGAGGCCATCACAGACTTGTGTTCAGTCATCTCTGCGTGGATCGCGTTCATTGGTTTGTTCTCGGGGGTCGAGGCAATCTCCTAACACAGCCGCCAGTCTCCTCTTTTTTTCGGTTACAAAATTATCAAAACATTTATCAATTATTTCTAATACAGCTGGTTGCTTTATTTTTCTTCATCCCCCAGTTGAACTTACTTGACATTACAATAACAATAGCCAAAAACATAAAATATTTTTTAATAACTTTTATTTCCCAAACCCGAAATTGATCTCATTTGTCTATAAACTACTTCTGTAGTTGTGGAATAAAGAAATGCTTGCTTTCATGGTATTTATTTTGTTTTAAGTTTTTTTTTTTTTTTAAAGTGTTTGGAGAGGGGGGGGGGATATTGGATTCTTCACGTAGGGAAAGTTGGTAAGTTATAAATACCTTTAGCAAGTATGAGATACGTCTATAAGCAGGTCAGATAGAAATTAACCTCTTTAGTAAAATTTTAAAAAAGCCGTCATTGTAACTCCCGAGAAAATCAATGGTGTTGTCAGCCAATGCGCCCTGTCCGCGTACTTCAATTCTTCAAAGCCCGCCAAGTCTCAAGTCTGGCACTGCGCAGTGAGTTCCAGGTACATAGCCACATGTGGCAGGTGGGGACAACTCTGCTAAGTGTTCTTGGTTATATCTCAAATGGAATGTGATTGCAAAAGAAGGGTGGGGGATGAAAATGAGCCAATTAATTGCCACTTTATAATAAGTACAAGCGACAGCCATCTTTATTTTTATTTATATAGATTTTTTAAAATATATTTATTTGTATCTTGATCTTTGTTCAGCGAGCAATTGTGATAATGCTGTAAGGAATATTATAGCAATCTGATAAGACTTTCTTTGATAAGAAACGTTTTAAATCAGCTGAATAATCGGACTCTGCATTGTTAAGTGACCAATCAGAGACTGTTATAAAGTGACCAATCAGAGACTGTTATGAAGTGACCAATCAGAGACTGTTATAAAGTGACCAACTACAAAAATAACTTTAGTTATATAGCATAACTTTGACACAATCTAAATAGAGACACTTTTAGAGGTGTAAGACACATGTTTGTATATATTCATTTGCCATTATCAGATTCATTTTCTAGTTATGACATCTGAGAAGTTATTACCCATCGGTGCTTAAAGTGTGATCGATATCGGGTAAACTAAGATTCATAGACACAAAGTTACTCCAGTGTCGGCGCCTAGAAGGTAATAGATAACCCACAAAAAGTCAATTAATCAGAAGAGGTTTCTAGCGTTAGTTCATAAAGTTTGTTACGTAGTAGCGGCGTTGTTGAGAGTCTTTCAGTGAGGGCAAACATCGTCGTAAACTCGAACATCGTCGTAAACTCGAACATCTTCGTAAACTCGAACATCGTCGTAAACTCGAACATCGTCGTAAACTCGAACATCGTCGTAAACTCGAACATCGTCGTAAACTCGAACATCGTCGTAAACTCGAACATCGTCGTAAACTCGAACATCGTCGTAAACTCGAACATCGTCGTAAACTCGAACATCGTTGTAAACTCGAACATCGTCGTAAACTCAAACATCGTCGTAAACTCGAACATCGTCTTAAACTCAAACATCGTCGTAAACTCGAACATTGTCGTAAACTCAAACATCGTCATAAACTCGAACATTGTCGAAAACTCGAGCATTGTCGTAAACTCAAGCGTCATCGTAAACTCAAACATCGTCGTAAACTCGAACATTGTCGTAAACTCAAACATCGTCGTAAACTCGAACATCGTCGTAAATTCGAACATTGTCGTAAACTCGAACGTCGTCTTAAACTCAAACATCGTCGTAAACTCTAACATTGTCATAAACTCAAACATCGTCGTAAACTCGAACATAGTCGTAATCTCGAACATTGTCGTAAACTCAAGCGTCGTCGTAAACTCGAACATTGTCGTAAACTCGAACATTGTCGTAAACTCAAACATCGTCGTAAACTCGAACATCGACGTAAACTCGAACATTGTCGTAAACTCAAGCGTCGTCGTAAACTCAAACATCGTCGTAAACTTAAACATCGTCGTAAACTCGAACATTTTGTCGTAAACTCAAACTTCAACGGGGGGGAATGTCAGCCACATGTCTAACCCTACACCTGATTTCGGTCAACAGCAGAGCTGTCATTCCATTGGCACGCAAGCGATTTTAGATACCGGGGTAGGTATGAGGATCAGCATCGACACCTAAAAGTTTCCCCAAAGCTGCCTGGCCGCAGTCAGCACCCGTGATACCAAGTCGTATGAACGGTACCTCTAGCTCAGTGGTTCCCGACATTTATTCATTCCAAGCCCCACCTGAGCATCCAAAACGGGGTAAAGCCCCATTGGGCAACATTACTCTGTTTTCTTAAATACCAATCTAATTAACAACAAACAAAACAAAAATGTGGGGGGGAGGGAAGCCCACCGCATTGAAAATGTTCATCAATAGGTCACGACAGCTGTTTTTTAGCTGGTTTGGGCTGTTTTTTAGCTGGTTTGGGCTGTTTTTTAGCTGGTTTGGGCTGTTTTTTTAGCTGGTTTGGGCTGTTTTTTAGCTGGTTTGGGCTGTTTTTTAGCTGGTTTGGGCTGTTTTTTAGCTGGTTTGGGCTGTTTTTTAGCTGGTTTGGGCTGTTTTTTAGCTGGTTTGGGCTGTTTTTTAGCTGGTTTGGGCTGTTTTTTAGCTGGTTTGGGCTGTTTTTTAGCTGGTTTGGGCTGTTTTTTAGCTGGTTTGGGCTGTTTTTTAGCTGGTTTGGGCTGTTTTTTAGCTGGTTTGGGCTGTTTTTTAGCTGGTTTGGGCTGTTTTTTAGCTGGTTTGGGCTGTTTTTTAGCTTGTTTGGGCTGTTTTTTAGCTGGTTTGGGCTGTTTTTTAGCTGGTTTGGGCTGTTTTTTAGCTGGTTTGAGCTGTTTTGAGCTCTATTTAGCTGGGTTTTGTCTTAGCTGTTTTCCCCTTGAAATTACAGATTGCAAATTAAAAATAAAAATCCAAACTGATGAATAATATGCTTTCGAAATTCGGGAAAAAAATTGTTGGTTAGTTTTTTTTTTTAAAAATTCATAGAATTGTTCAAACTCAAACAAATGTAGATCGTGATTCCTTGTTATGCTGCCATGGCTTAGATGTCCAATTCTTTGAATCGGGGCTTCAAATTTCCCAGCAAAAGCTCGTGTTCACTTTGTACTGCACGCTTCGCTATCGATCGACTGGCGTCGTGTCGTTAATTTTTTTTTTTTTCCTTCTTTATTACGGTTTCTCGCGGCTCTCGCATACCTCGCTTGGCAACCGTTTGTTGTTCTTAGCAACTAATAACATCCGTTGGCGATTGTTCCTGAGCACAGGGAGCTATAAGGAAATAAATAGAATCCGGGTAGAATCTATAAAATTTGGAGTTGAAGTCAACAAGCAGAGCCGTGACTTGAGTTACTTAAGTGTCCTTTAGTCTCTCCCTTATTCTCCGTTATTTCCTATTTCTTCTCCGAGGTCCATATCAAACGTATAACACTATCCTCAACAGCTGATCTCCCCCACACCCCATCCCCAACACAAATAAGCCCCTTGACTCTACCTTTCTCTCACATCTCTTCCCTCCTTCACCCCCTAGCCTTTTTACTAAGGCTTCCTCTCACTATTCTACCCTTTTGCCCATACACACTTTTCTCGCTCCATTCGCCTATTAAGGCCTCAAAAAAACCATGAGAATAGAAGCCAGAAGTATAGAAGCCAGAAGAATAGAAGCCAGAAGTATAGAAACCATGAGAATAGAAGCCAGAAGTATAGAAGCCAGAAGAATAGAAGCCAGAAGTATAGAAACCATGAGAATAGAAGCCAGAAGTATAGAAGCCAGAAGAATAGAAGCCAGAAGTATAGAAGCCAGAAGAATAGAAGCCAGAAGAATAGAAGCCAGAAGAAAAGAAGCCAGAAGTATAGAAGCCAGAAGAATAGAAGCCAGAAGTATAGAAACCATGAGAATAGAAGCCAGAAGAATAGAAGCCAGAAGTATAGAAGCCAGAAGAATAGAAGCCAGAAGTATAGAAACCATGAGAATAGAAGCCAGAAGTATAGAAGCCAGAAGAATAGAAGCCAGAAGTATAGAAGCCAGAAGAATAGAAGCCAGAAGAATAGAAGCCAGAAGTATAGAAGCCAGAAGAATAGAAGCCAGAAGAATAGAAGCCAGAAGTATAGAAGCCAGAAGTATAGAAGCCAGAAGTATAGAAGCCAGAAGAATAGAAGCCAGAAGTATAGAAGCCAGAAGTATAGAAGCCAGAAGTATAGAAGCCAGAAGAATAGAAGCCAGAAGAAAAGGAACCATGAGAATAGAAGCCAGATGTATAGAAACCATGAGAATTGATGCCAGGAGAATATAAGCCAGAAGAATAGAAGGCAGTAGAATAGAAGCCAGGAGAATTGAAGCCAAGAGAATAGAAGCCAGGAAGTTACTTTTACAGATTTAAACAAAAACATTCAGAAGCTAACAAAGGAATAAAGTATTTAAATAGTAAAGTATATTTATGTATTTTATGTTATATTCACAATGCTCGAACTAATTCATCACTTCGTTCGCCACTTGTTTTGATTGACGATAGATTGGAAAAACCCGTATCCAGAGCTAGAGATCCTTTCGATTTCGTTTTTCTTCACTCGAGCACGAATGAATACTTGTCGGACTTTTCAGTAAGAAAGGGGCCCCCCGGGGCTCTAGTCGGCATGCCCGTCCCATAAATGGCATGTCGACAATGAGGCGTTTGCCACGAACCCCCTGAAACGTTACCCGGGGTACATGATCACCGTGTAGGGGACCTGCGCCGAAAGGCAAAGGTAACGCACGGAAACGGCGTTAGAAAGAGCACGGCTGCATGGTTTCCTATCAAATGCAGTCGAAAATAACGTAGAAACAGGTCGGGATATGATTACAGTTGCCGCATGGATATGAGGCGAAGGGGTGTGGCGACCCTAGCCGATGATTCCAAATATGCAGTCTTGAGGGTACTGCTCCTAGGCAACCTCTCTTTTTTTTATTATTTCCCAGCTGCGGTGTGAATTAGTCATGCCGCAGAAAACCACGTAAACCCTATTAGAGGGCGTCTGTTAACACCTACGAGTCCCCCCGGGGTGGGAAGGGGGGGGGGGGGGGCTTTAGAGACGTAAATTGTATCCACCCCAGCCCAAGGAAGTCCGGCCCGGTTGCTGTGTATGCATCACCCCGGCTGACCAGGCGTCCCTTCTCTGATGCGGCCTCACTCGCATAGTCAATAGAGTGGAAGGGTGGGTGGGGCTGTCTCAGGGGCGGGGAGCCCTCGGCATGCCGCTTCGCGGTCTGACTGGAATAGAGACCACTGGGGGAGTGGTTGAATGCCAGTTGGGAACGGTGGAGGTGTGCTGGGGAAGACTTTATGAGCCTCGGCTCGATGGTCTGCTGATTTTCTTAAGTAAGTTAGTTAGTAAGAAAGGGGAGGTGGAAAAAAACCTGAAATTATTATTTTTAAAAATTGTTTAATGCAAGATATAATATAAGAAATAATAAATCTCTAGATATGTATGTATGGTTGTAACTCTGTGTTCAATAGGTGGGCGAAATGAATCTTACAAGAATTTAGCAATAAGTGTGTTCTTATTTCATGTGCGGTACTCGAGTACATGTGTTTCAAGTCACTTTAGAAGATGAGGAGATCACGACTTGCAGCCAGGGGCGACATTTCGGATGGGGCCGGGCCGGGGGGGGGGGGGGCTAAAACTTGGTCGGCTAGTTAAGTTCTTTTTTACTGGTTGCGTCATAGTACATGACCAATTAAATAAAAACCTACAATTTCAGGGGGGTAGGGGTGGGGGGGGGGGGGCAAATGCTCAACCCGGCGCTACCCAAATAATGTCCCTGCTTGTAGACGACGTTGTTTCGTGGATTATTTCTGGTAACTACTATATTTATTTCATATACCCTGAAACTCAGCTGAAACTCAGCTGAAACGAAAATTGCAAATAGCCTGCTGCAACGTCTTTAACATTTTTTGGCGACGATCGTCTTTATTACATTAAAAGTAAGTCAGTTGAGAAACACGGAATGACTGCTGATGTTGAAGGCGAGCTGAAGAGGTTCTCAACCCTCCTAATGTCGCGAACCTTTAATACAGTTCCTCGTGTTGCTTTGGCGCCCCCAACCATAAAATTATGTTCTTTGCTACTTCATAAATATAATGTGTTTGCCGATGGTATTAGGCGAACCCTGCGTAAGGGTCGTTCGACCCACAGGTTGAGAATCGGCAACTAAAGAAACACAATAGCTAAACAATTGAAACTGGTAATTTATTTTCCAGGCGAGACCGATGACAAACTCAAAAAAAAAATTATAATAAAAATTAAAAAAAGATATATGCCTCCCCGGCGGGGAATCGAACCCCGGTCTCCCGCGTGACAGGCGGGGATACTTACCACTATACTACCGAGGATACAATAACCATGAATTTAAAAGACTCAAAAATAAAAATGCTAATTTCTAGTGCTATCATTGTTTCTCTCTACTCTCTTTCACTCAGGGCCGGATTAACCTCTAGGCAAACAAGGCACGTGCCTTGGGCACCAAGCGTTTGGGGGCACCACAAGTCCTCAAGAATTATTTTTTTTTTGAACAAATTTAAGTCCTGAAACAACTGAAAATGGATGAAGTGATATGAAAATGAAGAAATACATTATAATAAAAATTTCCGATACCAGATGGGAAGCACATGCTGTTGCAACTGAAGCTATCCTAAAGTCTCGTCCTCAGATTTTAAAAGCAATAGAATGTATACAAGAAGATCAATCACATAAAAGAGACACCAGAAGACAAGCAGAAAACATTGCAAAGAAGATTCAAGAATTAGAATTTGCTTTCATGCTTGTTTTTTTGGGAAGAGGTATTTCAGCATTTTCACAGGGTTAGTCAAGCTCTACAAAATGAGCATGTGAACTTGAAAACGTGTTCTGATTTGTATTCTTCACTAGCAGATCACTTGCATAAATCTAGGAATGAATTTGAAAGATTTGAAGAAGCTGAAAAAATAATAACACCAGGTGTAGATTATTAGTCAACTTTGACCCGTAATCGTAAACGAACGAAAGCGGTCATTGATGGTGATGCCCCTGAGGTATCTCTGAATGCCATAGACAAATTTCGTATATCTGCATTCTACACTATTGTTGACAAACTTGAGACAGAAATGAGTAGACGAGGACAAGTATATAATGATGTAGCAGTTCGATTTTCTTGTTTGGTCGATGCATCACTATCACAAACATCTCAGTGTTCTGAAGTACTAATAAATGCTTATCCTAAAGATCTGAACAATAATTTATATACTGAACTACAACAGTTTCATTCATATATTCGCCACAAGTTTCCTGCATCAAAATCGGAAAACAACACGTTCAATCATTGAGAATTATACAAAGTAATAGTTAGAGACAACATCGGGTGTGCCTTTCCAAATGGTGAAATCGCCTTGCGCATATTTTTAAAATTAATGGTTACCAACTGTTCAACGGAGCGCTCTTTTTCTCAGTTGAAACGTACAAAAAATCCAAATAGATCAACAATGAAACAAGAAAGGCTCGATTCCTTATCTCTGCTTATGATCGAGGCAGATGTGTTGCGCAAAATTAACTTTGACGATATACTCAAAAACTTTGCAAGATGTAAATCTAGAAAAAAAAACTTTAAAATGTAAATGACAATATCTTTTTGATTTTTTCATCTAATAAAAAATATAGTATTTTTATCTATTATTATTTCAAAATTTATGAACTATTAATTTTAACACAGAAATACTTAATTGTAGGTTTTATATAAGTGATAGTAGTACAAACGACAAACATATTTGTTAACAACTGTTTTCTTTGCATAATATTGAACATACCAGCGGTCACAGTCAGTGAAAGATCAGAGGCCCCTGGCAGAAGGGGGCACCCATGTGGGTTTGTGCCTTGGGCACTAAAATGGCTTAATCCGGCCCTGCTTTCACGCTTTGTTTTTCTTTCTTGCTTCCTCTCACTCACTATTTTCCCTCCCTCTCTATCTCTCTCTTTCCTCTTTCTTCGTCTATTTTTAGTCGTGTTCTAGCTTTTTTTTTTTTAAGGAAAGCAGAACAAATGTTACATCTCGGGGGTAATTACCCTTACTTACCGGTGGTGCTCAACTAAATTTTAAGTTTGGTTGTTTCAACTTCAGCTGTCACAAACCTTATGAGATTTATCTCCTCCCTCAGCTGTCACAAACCTTATGAGATTTATCTCCTCCCTCAGCTGTCACAAACCTTATGAGATTTATCTCCTCCCTCAGCTGTCACAAACCTTATTAGATTTATCTCCTCCCTCAGCTGTCACAAACCTTATTACATTTATCTCCTCCCTCAGCTGTCACAAACCTTATTAGATTTATCTCCTCCCTCAGCTGTCACAAACCTTATGAGATTAATTTTTTCCCACCCCAATATTCCACGGAAAAGAAATAAGCCTCTCCATAACAGTGGCGTAGCGAGGGGGGGGGCAAGGGGGTATAATGCACCGGGCGCTACTCACAAAGGGGCGCCAAGTGGTATATTTTACATATAATATTGTATGGTTTTAGATTAGAGGGGGGGGGGGCACTAAAAAGGTATTGTGCCCCAAGCGCGAGTTAAGCTCGCTACGCCACTGCTCCATAAATAAATAATTGCCATTTATTGCCTCTTGTGGCGTATTGCCCCCTTCGCAACACCCAACGTGTAAAGTTTTGTGAATGTAACTGCTAAACTTTATACGTGCATAAATGGTAGAAAATATTTTTGTTTTTGTTTTTAAAAACAAAAATCAAAGTAGATGAAGTCGCGAATAGTTTGATATCTGGAGCGGCACGTATGCTTGTTTGCCAGAAAATTAAAAAATAAGGATCAGAAGCGATCGTTTCAATAAGTCATAAGCATTATATGAGGTTTGTGACAGCTACGCCCCTGGAAACACAACGTATTCGTCGGGAATAATTACGGAAGAAGGAGTTTATCAAAGAAATATGAAGAAATAATATAAGGTATAAAATTATAATTAGTTATTATTACAGTGAAGATAATAATTTAAAAATAGTTGTGTGTGGGATGGGTAGCTATGGTTCTATTTTTATATTTCCTACATTATATTCTTTGAATAGTGGTTCCATCTGGAATTGGAATCTTTCACGCAAATTATAAAAAAAAAAAAATATTTCATTTCCAGTAACAGGCTAAAATATATCGGGGTAGAATTGTTAGTTTAGAAAAAAAAATCACTTTAAAGTGCATGCACAACTCACACGGTAAATCATTTTTAACTTTAAGAAATACAATAGAAGAGAATCCTTCTTTCCCTTTTAACTTAGTGCACTTGGTCATTTTTTAGGTCCGACCGAGAAAACTGTGTTCGATAAATCTTGGGGGGGGGCCGCGGCGTTGCATATGAAGGGGCATAATCAGAGAAATCTTTTATTTGGATTAATCGTTGAATGGTTTGTTTCCCTTGTTTTAGTGTCGGCATCTCTTTATCATCATTATCAAAACACATAATTATCAATGTAAAAATGACAATAACGCCACCAGATGGCGCTGATTTCACTAAATAAAAGTTAATTATAGTATTGTTTCCTATGGAAATAATTGGTTTATCAAATCAGTGGTGTAGAAAAGGAATATCTTAAAGAACTGATTTATAAACATGTATCCTTAAAGAACCTGCGGTCTTCAACACAGTCCTTAATGAGAGTTCCCAGTGTGGATGGACTCAAAAAAGTGTCATACTGAGTGCGGTCATCAACACAGTCCTTACTGAGAGTTCACAGTGTGGATGGACACAGAAAAAATTCATACGGCGCGCGCTCTTTTGAAGCGATAGCGCCGAAATTATGGAACAGTTTGCCTCAACCTTTGAGGGAAATTGAAAATGATGTTAAGAAATCATTTAAGAAACATTTAAAGACGTTTTTCTTTAAATAGATTTAAGAACATCAGAGGGCAGTGAGCATGCTAAATCAATTAGAATATTAATATAGCTCAGGGGCGTACCCGGTACCGGGGGGGGGGGGGTGGGAGGTAGCACTAATTGCGAGTCTTATAAAGTATCTTACTTGGATACATGTTTTGTCATGTAACTTTAGTAGATGGGGAGTTGGGTGGGCAAGGGGGAGGGGGTTAGGTGGGCAAGGGGGAGGGAGTTAGGTCGGCAAGGGGGAGAGGGGTTAGGTGGGAAAGGGGGAGGGGGTTAGGTGGGCAAGGGGGAGGAGGTTAGGTGGGCAAGGGAGAGGGCGTTAGGTGGGCGAGGAGGGGGAGTTAGGTGAGCAGGGGGGGGGAGCTAGGTGGGTAGCCTTTCTTTCCAAAAAAGCCACAGTCGTGGCCAATGAAAAGTAGCATTCGCCACCAGCATCCAATGCCTGTGGCGTTACAGCCCATCCAGGACCTTGGCCTAGTTTGTACTGGAATCCTATTTATACTGTTATTACGAATAAGCTTACACTAACAATTATTTTAAAAAATAAAAACACACCCTCGTGATGTTGGAAACAGGGCCGGACTTATGCCACTGCAACCTATGCGGCCGTAATGGGCCCCCTCACTTTCATAGGCCCAGCCCCGAATTTATTTTCTAACACAAAATCTTAATTTTCACTTATTATCCTTATCCTCTACCAAGAATGGGCCCCGCGCAATCCGTTTCGCGTAGGGCCCCGAAATTGTTAGGGTCGGCCCTGGTTGGAGACATTCAATTACCGTATATTACCGCGTAATGCGAGAGACTTATGGTTTAAAAAATGTACTTAAAGATGAGGGATCACATTATATTCCACGAACGTGTCAGAAATAGTTAACTAAACGATAGATAGATTCGTGTACAACCAAAATATGCACTTGATCCACTGGCATTGGAGCGCGCATCCTATCTACGAGAATTGAATACTTTGTTGGAACACTATGACCGGTCGTTATAAATGTATTTATTTTTTAAATTACAAGATATCATATAATTACTATATTATATATAGTAGATGGATAAATATTTTTATCATAGAAATAACTATAAATATTTTTCAAAGAAATTATTATATATATAATACATAGATTTCCTAGAACAAAAAAAGAAGTAGAAAACAATAAAAGGGCTGAAAAATCTTTAGCTCGGCTCCGAAACATTTATTTAATTACAAGTGGTAGAGGGGAGCGGCTGGGCAAATGTAGAAAGGAAAAAAGGGCTATACAATACCAGCTGAGAGTGTTCATTTGTAAGCTATAGATTATAATAACCGATTTATTAAACTGTGAGATAAAGTTTGAACATGATGAATGACAAAAAGGCGGGACATTCACAGTCAACGGGAAACAAAAATGAATCTCCCCGGCGGGGAATCGAACCCCGGTCTCCCGCGTGACAGGCGGGGATACTCACCACTATACTACCGAGGACACAATGTGGTAGGGAATAAAATGGAAAATGTTGGTGGATAAAAGAAAATAAAAAAAATTTGTATGTGTCGAGTTAGACTAGCTGTCTCTAAAGTCAGTATCTTTTTGACATAATTTTTTAAAATGTATTTATTTATTTATTTTTTTTTTGACCAGTGATGGGAGTGCGAGACACGCCCACGAATTTTGCACGGTGGGTTGAATGGAAAATTAGCACACAAAAAAAATTACAATTTTGTTTTTTTTCCGAAAAACACTTCAACCGTAAAATCTCACCTACTTCATGCTTTTTTTTTTTTGTTACGTTTTTTCGCGAAATTTGATCGTGTGAATCAGTGTAAACTGAGGCTTAGCGTCAGTTCACACGATCAAATTTCGCGTCAAATTGTTGTATGAACGCACTATTTTGTGCGTGGTTTCTCTTTTGGGTAATTTGATCCAATAGTAATTTGAAAGCTGTGACAAGGCTTCATACACGAATTGCATCAAATGCTTGAAGGAAAATTTGATCGTGTGAACCGACCCTTAGCGTATTTTCAAGAAAGCAATTTTGACGTAAATATATTTTGGGTTTATAGATAAATAGTGTTCCCTGGCCATTGCTCTATATAAACTCCATTTTAAAAGCTTAACTGCATCGGAAGAAGATTGGATACAAAATAGAAAATCATGTAAGCAAAATCTGCTTTATGGCTATGGCTCTGGCAACCATTTTCATGATGTTTTTGCCAGGGTTCGAAAGGGGAATAATTCCTTTTGGTAATATTAATTCAGCAGTTGTCTACCTTCCTTTATAAACGCACAAGTCAAGTTGTTTCTTACAAAACTTACTTGACGTAGTAGTATAAAGGAACTGCACCGGCCTCCCATTTTCTATTCCTGATTAATGAATGCGTCTTATTTTAATTTGATTTTCCTATCAGCTTACATCATTTAAAATACTGATTCAATTGGGGAGGACAAAAGGGAGTACATTCAGATATTGGGGTGGGGGGGGGGTGTTTTGCATTCACAGTCACGGGGAACAAAAAAAATACTCCCCGGCGGGGAATCGAACCCCGGTCTCCCGCGTGACAGGCGGGGATACTCACCACTATACTACCGAGGACACACTACCACACAAAGATTAAAATGTAAAAACTTTGTAGATTTTAGTAGCTTAGGGAACGCTTCATGTTAAATATTGTAAAGTGATAATAAATAGTAGGATTAGTATGAGATTCAACGTTGAAAAATTGTGACTTTAATTTTAGTGTGTGTTTTGGCTGCCAGTGCTTCCATCAGGTGTGTAATACTATTACGGACCGTTTTAAATGGAGAGTTTAATCTCTTAATTTTAGACTATGGCTCGTTCTAGAAACAGTCCATAATAAAGGACGATACCAACGTTTAAAAATAATAACAAATAAAACGACAATCAAGGCCAGAGCTAATTACAATTAATAACTTTTTTAATTTGTGAACTTCAATTAAATAATAACAGCAAGTGAAATATGATTGAAATTATAAACTTACAGATTTGCTGGTACCGGTACTGTATATAAAAATACAATGAGCACAAAATTGTATGAGGAAATAGAAATCTCTACACACAACAAAGTATAATGACACACAGCATGCCTCGTAAACAAGGAAAGGAAAATCTCTACCCCTCTCTATCGGTCAGCCCTTTTTATAGGCAGTTTCAGATGATCATTCTGGAAATGGAATACACAGTCTTACTGCTTCCCGCATTTTCTAGATCGTTCTATCATGTTCGACAGAAACGGGCGATAGTAAACAAAAGTATCAACAAAGGGATATTTTTTTCTAGCCGCCCCAACACGGGACCGACTTGAAAGAGGTCATGCACGTGGTGTGGAAGGCGGGCAATACGTCATCCCTCATAACAAATACTCAAAGGAAAATGATATAATCGGGCCGGAGCTCAATGTAATATTAATATAGCCTACATTGAAACATTCATTGTATAAGAGAAGGGGATGGATAGTCGTTGGCATAGTCGTTGGGAGAGTCGTTGGGATAGTCGTTGGCATAGTCGTTGGGAGAGTCGTTGGCATAGTCGTTGGCATAGTCTTTGGGAGAGTCGTTGGGATTGCCGTTGGGATAGTCGTTGGGATAGTCGTTGGCATTTTTGTTGTCGTTGGGATAGTCGTTGGGATAGCTGTTGGGATAGCCGTTGGGAATAGCCGTTGGGATAGTCGTTGGGATTTTCGTTGGGATTTTCGTTGGAAGAGTCGTTGGGTGAGTCATTGGGATAGTCGTTGGGAGAGTCATTGGGATAGTCGTTGGGAGAGTCGTTGGGATTGTCGTTGGGATAGTCGTTGGGAGAGTCGTTGGGATAGCCGTTGGGATAGTCGTTGGGAGAGTCGTTGGGATAGCCGTTGGGATGGTCGTTGGGAGAGTCGTTGGGACAGTCGTTGGAATAGTCGTGGTCTTTGGAATTTAACATTTTAAAGCCAGTATCTTGACTGACGACCTTTCCAGCTGGCCAACAGCAGTGTGGGAAGGAGTCAAGCAGGCAGAAAATGCACAACACGAAGATCTTGGGACAAAATAAAAAGAGCATTACGGAAGGCCAAATTTAACCAGGAGTCAAGGTTGTCCTGCGAGAATTGCAGCAGAGAATTGTCATTCCAGGATCGGCCCCGTCAGTCATTTGATGAATTGTCCACAGCTACCCAATCGTCTCGAGTAGACGGAAGGATTTCATATATTGTATATAACCCACGAAACAATGGCGTCTTTGCGTGTTCTGGGGAATTTAATTTTCCACGCCTTTTGAACACAGCGTTACATCGTTATATGAGATAAAATTTTGACTATAGGCCTCAGAATAATGGCGACGGTTGTGGTAATTGTCTCTCAGATCGGAACTTAATGTTAGGCTTCACCAAACATCCACGAATTTCTGAAGCTTTTTATTATATGGCAGTAGATTTCGGAAGCTATTACTTCAAATAACAAGCTGTAATTATGTCCTTTTTACTTCGTCTTACTTACTGTTATAACAAAAATGTGGCGGTTGTGGCAAGTTTGCGCGCTTCCTTTGAAGGTTATCGACTAAAAAAAAATGTGTTGAAAAGATTGGGAAACAGCTGGTTAGAGAGTTGCAAAAGACGTTATACTTCAGATGAGGATGCTCATATCTAGATATAAGATGTAGCAAGCAGCATGCTACAGCAGTGGTCGGCAACCTGCGGCTCGCGAGCCGCATGCGGCTATTTGAGCTTTCTCGTCCGGCTCTTGGACGTTTAAATATTTGCCAAAATGGTTTCATTTTTAAAATGTGTACGTTAAATTTAAGTTTGGTTAGAGATTATGGCTGCTTCTTTGGTGCTACGGCAGATACGATCGGTCTCTTAAATCAATTAACAGTTTTAAATGCGAATCAGGAATTTTACATTTTATTTAACTCTATCAAATTATACTGCTTATTTTATTTTTATTTTATTTTTTTTGGTTCTTCCATTTTTTTAAAATTACATTTAAAAAACAAAAAAATCTAAGGCAACTTTGCCGTGAAAAGATTCACGGCCCCTTATTTAGTGGCTCAGTCGGAGATGAAACGCTTAGAGGAGTTAAACATCTTAGAGGAAGCCGCCAATACACGTGTTTTGTTGGCGAGCAGACAGCTAAGATACGTTACAAGGATCCACGTGTAGGAATTAGGGGGTGGTAAACGGGGAAAGTTAAAAATATGGGCTTTTTAAACGTTTTGTCTACTTTACCAATCAATTTATTTTACACAGCAGTTTGTTTTAGACCAGGGGTCGGCAAACTGCGGGTCACGGCCTGAGTGCGGCCTCGTCCAGTCGGCCACAAATCGGGTTTGACTCCGAAGAGCATGGTTCTTGACAGGTTCTTGAAAAGAAATTTAGCTCTCAAAAAAAATGTAAATCGTCCTGCTTCTGTTTTGAGGTTGTTTTGGCTTAGACCTAAAGCTTTTCGCAATGCTTAAAGAGCTAGCCTCGTAACAAAATGATGGTCGAGACACTTTAATCTTTGAGTGATAACTATTAATTTCTATCACTAATTGATAAATATGGATTTCTATAACTGATTGGTAATTATTGATTTCTATCACTGATTGGTAATTATTGATTTTTCTCATTGATTGAAAATCATTGATTCCTATCAGAGTTTTCTAAAAACCATCTCTGGAAAGAGGCAAACTCATCTTTAACTCTTCGCTAAAAACTTATTTTTTCTTCTTTTCTTTTCTTTTTTTAAATTTATTTTTTACAGTCATTATTATTTTATTTTTTTAAGCCAGGCTGACACTGACTGCACTGTTTGCTATCTCCATGACTAGGCATCGGTCCTAAAGCTAAGATCCCGTATCAAAGTTCAACTCTCACACTAATGTGACAGTGTCATTCTTTGAATTACTTCAATATAATTGTCAACATCCCTATAGACATAATTTTTTTTATCTCCCGTTAGGCCAGTGGTTCTCAGCCTTCCTAATGCCGCGACCCTTTAATACAGTACCTCATGTTGTCACGACCCCCAACCACAAAATTATTTTCGTTTCTACTTCATAAATGTGTTTTCCGTTGGTCTTAGGCGACCCCCGTGATAGGGTCGTTCGACCCCCAAAGGGTTCGCGACCCACAGGTTGAGAACCGCTGCCGTTAGGCTCACAAACTAGTCTGCTATGGGCATGCTCCCGTGCCATCATCCAGCGTGCTTATCGCTCCCGACAGCGGATCCTCAGTAATTCCATCGCCGCTTCATCGAGTTCATTTTTTCTTTTCTTTGTCTTTTGTCCAATTAATGGCTCTTTAAACGGGGCTGTTTGATTTACATTTCATTCGATCGCCATTTAAAAATTGTCATTTTTTCCATAAAGAAGCCCGAACGGTTTGATTTACACGTGAGTTACACAATCCAGCACCCCCGGAAGTGGTTGTCACGTGATCACGCTGGCAGCCTTTTGTTGGGGGGAAGTCTAGGATGTTTAGTCGTGATGATTATAGCCGTGCCGGCTGTAAGTCGCCTAGAGATAACGTCAACCCCCCCTCCACCCTACCACCACCACATCCCCCCCCCCCCACTTTTTTTTCCCCTCCCTCGGACAGATGATTTTTGATAGGAGCCCACAATCCGGCTGGAATAAAAGAATTGTGTGCTTAAAGGTGGCGTAGTTTTGTTTCACCCCCGTGTGTGAAGCTCTCCTGCCTAGTGGCCGCTAAAACAGTCTAAACAAGCCGCTGTGTCGGCTCCGTGAGGCGAGCCTGAAGGGGGGAATTACCGTGCGTTTTTTTTTTTTAGAGGTGTTGATTTAACGTGCAGCCCACAAAACACGGTAAACTAGGGACAAATTGATGGGTAATATTGATAGGGATACGATATCTTTCCAGCCGAGAGCCAGGCGAGGTCAAGGAATGAGCCCCGAAGTGATGAACTTCCTATAGGAACGTTACATGCGAAGCTGAACTTTTTTGCGTAAATGGCGGAAAGGATTTGAACGGGTTCCGCTAAGCTTTTTGGGGGATGGCGTGCAGCAGTAAGTTTGGGAACCACAAATAATGGTATGTCTTGTAGGGCGATTAAGACCGCGGACAGAAATGAGACCAGATTAAAGAAGATGTTTACATAGAGAACTGACATGAAGACCTGTTTGTTTTTATTGTTTTTTATTTTGGTTTTTGGGGTTTTGTTGTTGTTTTGTTTTGTTGTTGTTTTGTTTTGTTGTTGTTTTGTTTTTTTGTTTTTTTTGGTAGTCGGGTCAAAAAATGATCATTCTACAGTTACACAGATTGTTTCGTCAAGAGTAGAAAACATTGTAGAAATTAGAATGTCCGTTTTCGGAAAGGAGAATGTGTAGGAGGCGGTGCGCCCCTGGTGGCAATTGTATTCCTCATATTTGGGGGGCGTAGCATATTCGGACAACTGAAGAGGGGTTTTTTTTTCCTTCGTGGATGAGAAGCGGGGGGGGGGAAGCTCCCTCCCCAGAGAGGCACTGTCCTGATGCTACGCCCCTGGGGCGTGAAAGGAATTATCTGGTTGGCTACTGTTATAACACAAAATAAATAAAATATTCTCAACGATAAAAGTATTTGAACTTTATAAACGAACCGTTACGTCCATTCCAAGCTTCTATTTATTAGAATATACTACCATCAAATAGCAGATCTTGCCTTGTAGGAAAATGAAATCAATAGAACTTCGATTGTATTTGGTGTGAACTCAACTAAACTTTCTTAAATTTATTTCCAAACTTCTTACGTTTGACTTAAGAGTAGCCCTGAATTGTAAAGTAATTGGTGTACGTCCTTCGCACTCGAAGGTAACCAAGGGATTAGTAGCCCTGACTTGATTAGTAGCCCTGATTTTTTTGGAAAGTGAGGGAGAGTTGCTCAAATCGTCAGCCTCACTCTCTCGTCCTTAGCTGTTGGATCCAACGGCAAGACTTGGTCTAGACGACTGGAAATAGATCAGGATCCGATAGATGAGCAGCAGTGATTTTTGTCTTTCCCCGTGCGTTCTACGTGTCGATGTCATACCGCCTACGGGACTCCATCTCAGGGTTTGATTTCAGAGTTTGACTTCTCTAGATGAGTATCTATCCAAGTAAACGTGGATCATCCAACCTAGAGGGGGGGGGGGTGCTGGTCTTGGGATCGAACTCCGGTCCACTAGCTTGGGATTGACTGAGTTTAGACCACGCGGCCACTCAGGTATATACTATACTAGGGATCAATTGGATACAGTTTTTTTGAACAGGGTCCAGGTGTTTAAAAAAAAAGAGTTCAATTCTCATTCTCTATAATATATGCCAGCGTTTAAATAATAGTCCTACAGACAGTCCTACAGACAGTCCTACAGACAGTCCTACAGACAGTCCTACAGACAGTCCTACAGACAGTCCTACAGACAGTCCTACAGACAGTCCTACAGACAGTCCTACAGACAGTCCTACAGACAGTCCTACAGACAGTCCTACGCCATACCCGTAGCTCTTTATTGATTAATATAATTGTCGCCTCGCACTAAAGAAAAAGCAATTCCACCTTTTTACCCGAGTTCACCAGTCACGCATGACGTCACGCATGACGCTCGCTGCGTTTTTGCACTCAGAACTGTTAATATAAAACATGTTGAATAGGGGGAGGCCCGGTTGTGGAGAGGAAGCAGGACACACCAGAAGCAAAATATGTAAAAGAGACTGTACATGAATCCTTTCTTATTTAAGAGATCAAAGTTGATTTTTATTGATGGCCCAAATGTTGTTTTTTTTTTTTTTTAAATTAAATTGAAAAACTCTGTAATGCTCAGGTCATCTTGATACACCCAGCATGCAAAGCGTGCATTCATATGAGTCCATTCGATGTATGACTACCGTTCTTACACTACAATATTCATCATCTAATGTTTTCACCACGGCCAGGAGGCAATTTCTGCTCTCCGGAATGTTTAGAGGTTGATGGATTCTAGCAGCCATTACTAGCAGATGTAGATGCCTTGCCCATTAAACGCTGCATGCATTAACAGTGAACATTTTATGATTATGTGCCTCTATCTATTATTCATTAGTCTATGGGATGGCGGTTGTGGGTGTGTGGGGATAAATGGTGCAGCAAGAACAGTGGTCAAGGGCGGAGAAAATTCTAAGCCTTTCAAGAGCACAATCCCACTAAATGCCAGTCATAACATAAAGACCTGGGTCTTTCGTTAAATAGTTTGGACAAAATATTGATTTAATGGAATGATAATAGTAAAATTTTCAAAAATGTTGACGTGTAAAATGAAAGCAAAAAAAAATTGCATTTCATCCAAGTTGCACTGGTCATGCAGTTATGTAAAACAATTGTAAGATAAAAATAAATATTCGATAAAATTAAACTTCGAAGAATTCCATTTGTTGATTTAAAAAAACAAAATCATTCAAAATCAATAATAGTTTTAAAACCTTTTTCATAAATAAACTATAAATAATCACAGAGGGTGATAAATTATGACTATTGACAGAATGATATAGAATAATAAATTATTAAACATAAATCAACATAATAGTTTGTGTATTTTTTTTTGCAGAGACTTGTTTTATTATTGGTTCAAAGTCAATGGTCTTAAGGATGCCATTCAAAGTCAATGGTCTTAAGGATGTCATTCAAAGTCAATGTTCTTAAGGATGTCATTCAAAGTCAATGGTCTTAAGGATGTCATTCAAAGTCAATGGTCTTAAGGATGTCATTCAAAGTCAATGGTCTTAAGGATGTCATTCAAAGTCAATGGTCTTAAGGATGTCATTCAAAGTCAATGGTCTTAAAGATGTCATTCAAAGTCAATGGTCTTAAGGATGTCATTCAAAGTCAATGGTCTTAAGGATGTCATTCAAAGTCAATGGTCTTAAGGATGTCATTCAAAGTCAATGGTATTAAGGATGTCATTCAAAGTCAATGGTCTTGGGGATATCATTTTCCATGCACATAAGTGAAAGCCAGTTCAAACGTTGCTGGCTCAATGTATTGCGAAGCTGATTCTTTATGAGCTTCAATCTTGAAAATGAACTTTCCCCTGTACATTTGGTTATCATGAACGTTCCCCTGTACAGTTGGTTATCAAGATCGTTCCCCTGTACATTTGGTTATCATGAACGTTCCCCTGTACAGTTGGTGATCATCATGGACATGAACACTCTGAGTGCAATATCAACATTAGGAAATACAGATTTCAAGTTGTCTGTAATTATGTGTTCATACAAAGCAGCCATCTCGTGGGTTAAAATTGGGAATTTTAAATCCAATTAATTTGTCAAAATCTTTCAATATTCATTAAAAATAAGTAAAGCATGATGCCTCTATAAGAGTGCGTCTCCTAGAAACATGGGGCCCCCTACAAGCGCGGGGCCCTGTGCCAGTGCCCACTGGGCACATACCTTAAGACGGCACTGGTTACGGAAAGCTTGATATAAAGAAAATCTGGTTAACGGAAATTTGCTTGAAAGAAATTTCGTCGACGGAAAATTGATCGACGGAAATTTGATCGAACGGAAATTTGGTCGAATCTTTTTTTCAGTTCACACGTTAAAATTTTCGTCAAATTTCTTTTTGAACGCAGTATATCATATAGCAAAATAAATTAATGCGTTCAAAAAAAAAAAATTGACGCAAAATGTGAAATTTTACTTACTAACTGAAGAGGTCCCTTTGCAAAACTTGCAAAAAAACTTCTGTTTTGATATTGGGAATAAACTAGGTTTTTTTTTCCTTGTAAATTATCTTTATTTAGCGAATAAAGCATTTATATTTTTGTTATGACGGCACTTTAGACTTTAATGAAGCTTTTTAATTCATCAAATGCATAACATACCGTAGATGACCCTTTAATAAACCAGCCAAAATACCGTAGACGGACCCTGTAATAAACCAGCCAAAATAACGTAGACTGACCCTGTAATAAACAAGCCAAAATACCGTTGACTGACCCTGTAATAAACCAACCAAAATCGAGAACTCATTTTATTCCACCAAAAAAATGACTTCGCGGGTTTTGCAAGTGGTCTCCCCTTCTCAACTCTACCTTAATCTTTGTCTGATTGTTGTTGTTTTTTTACTTTATCTGTTATGATTTTTAACAAATTACAAATAACCTTCCCCCCCCACCCCTCTTTTTTTTTCACCCCTCACTCTCGTGAGACAATGTTTGAAACCTACAGCCCCGACCTACTTAAAAGACACAGGAGAAGTCCCCCAGGTATGTATGTGACCACTGCAGAAAAGACACTGGACACTCTATACAGATGACACCACCCAGCAGCATCAAGACATCTCAGTGATTAGGCCTTTACGTTTCATCGTGTAATTTGGGTAATGTTTGGGAGCCCATCAGCGCTATACGAGTTGAATGAAAAAATGGGAAGTGGGGAGGAGGAGGAAATCTCGGCTGCAATTAAGGGAGTGGGGATAATGGTTTAATGAAGGACCCGGGGGGAAAAACCTTTCTCTGTATAAACCTCTGATGGTGGTATCAAGGGACAAAGTGGGTGTACAATTTCTCATGGTTAAATGGTTTGGGATGAGGGAAATTTGGCTCGCTTGATGCCCATAACGGAGACACGGCGATCTGACCAGGTGACCTTCTGAAGTTAAAATTTAAAAAAAAATAATGTAAATTTTAAACAAATTATCTTTTCAGCCAAAGAGCAATCTAAATGTCAAGGATGCATTACTGTTTGGGAATTATTTTTAAGCCGTTTTAGTAAAGGTTTGTACCATAATAATATGTTCCATATAGGTGGGAACGCTTTCTTTCTTACATTGTGGTGTAGTCATCAATTATATATGTTTTGCTTGTGGTGGGACTTCTTCCACTTCCGGATAGCGCGCAAAATATAATTACCGATAAATACGTTAAATAATTTATAAAGCAACTGCGTTTGGCACCTAATATTTTCTTTTCGGAAAAGGAAATCGTCTCTTGTTAACTCTGTTGTAAAAAATATTCGGTTTAATGGTGGTTGAGACATCAGAATATTTGATATAGTTCATGGCCGTGAAATAAAAAGTGTGCGGTGACGTATCACGCGGTGAAGGGGTGTAGCAAAAATTGGGATTCTTAATAGTGCGCTACTTGAGTTCATGTTTTGTCAAGTAACTTTAGTAGATGGGAAGTTCCCGCATTGCCGTCGCCAATGTTTGGCGGGCTGCATCTAGTATAAATATATGTATGATCGTAAGCTCTTAAACTTGTACAGTTTACCACGACATGGAAATTTCGGGGGCACATTTTGGGGGTCATGACCTCTCCTGTCCACAGTCAGTTAAACAAAAAAACAAAAAAAAAAAATAAGTTGATGCTCATTTCATTAACTGAAGCTTCGCTTCGTGTGAGTAAAACACCACCCACTGTCAGGTGAGCGCGAGTCTCAAAGACTAATTTACTGCTTGGTGTGCGGTTTAAACTCAACGGCGATGTGTTGTGGTGCTTTTAGACTGTGTGCCGCACTAGCGCATGCCATTGTGCAGTTTGTCGGTCCTAAAGCTTAGTGCCAAGTGCCAACATAATAAATTTTTTAACAAAGTATTTTTTTATTTTTTTTTGGTGACATCGTAGATTCTACTGCACGTGCCCTGCACTTGCGCCGAGATGTCCACTTCCGTAACACGGCGCGAGACAAGGCCAAATTTAGTAGCTCATCAACGCCGGGCATTCGAGAGAGGGCATGCCCCTCGCCACGTGTCTTACCTGTCCGCCGTGTTAGTGGACGTGCCGGACAGACAGAGCTGGGGGCGGCCTGGTGCGGATCTCGATGAGATCCCCATAAATGCTCTTGGTTTTGGACGTCTGACTAATGAACTTCGTTGAGATCCCAAATAAATGCTCTTGGTTTTGGACGTCTGACTAATGATCTTCGTTGAGATCCCAAATAAATGCTCTTGGTTTTGGACGTCTGACTAATGAACTTCGTTGAGATCCCCATAAATGCTCTTGGTTTTGGACGTCTGAATAGTGATCTTCGTTGAGATCCCCATAAATGCTCTTGTTTTTGGACGTCTGGCTAATGATCTTCGTTGAGATCCCCATAAATGCTCTTGGTTTTGGACGTCTGACTAATGATCTTCGTTGCGTCAGGTAATTTTTTTTCAAAACCCTTTATAAACACACACGCACACACAAATGATTCTTTCCATATCGATGTAATACAAACTGATGATACTGTAGGTTTTATTTCTTATTTAAGTGTAGAGTTTGCATGGCGTGTCCAAAGCATAAGGCATGTACATTAACAATAAGCGGAGATCTAACTGTACATCCCCAACGTCAATGGTTTAACAGCCAAGGATTATATTTTGTACCCTTTATAAGGGTCGGTTCATACGATCAAATTGTCCTTCAAGCATTTGATGCAATTCCTGTATGAAGCCTTGTCACAGCATTCAAATTACTATTTGATCAAATTCCACCAAAAGAGAAACCACGCACAAAATAGTGCGTTCATACAACAATTTGACTCGAAATTTGATCGTGTGAACCGACGCTTATACTTTATACACTTGCTGGGGATCTGGTCACGTTCTCGTTAGAGAAGTTTCAACGCGGGAATTAAGTGATGACATATTTAACCTAAAACAACAAAGAGCTCTAATAAATTATTATAATTATTTTATAGTATTTTATTTAAAAAAAAAAAAAAAAAAGAAAGAAATTGTCTTCGCTTTATTAAATGAAATTCAAAGCGCTTTAAAAGATTATTTTATTGATCTCACAGTACAATACTGTACCCTATTAGAAGCAATACACACTCTTAAAAACATGATTTAATATTTCTTTCAATCAAACCACTCGCAACTATATTTTGTTTATATAATTCAACGCAGAGTTCCACAAATGTATTTACTAAAATATCTTCGCCTGTTCAATGATAGAAAGGTCGTAATAAATCATATTTTTTTTACAAGAAATTTTACAAATCTCTATTGTTTTTTAGAAATTTTAAGATCTCTAGACTATATTTTTCTAGAATTTTAAGATGTACATATTTTTCTCGAATTTGAAAGATCTCTATACTTTTCTAGAATTTGAAAGATCTCTATACTTTTCTAGAATTCGAAAGATCTCCATATTTTTATAGAATTTGAAAGATCTCCATATTTTTCTAGAATTTGAAAAAATCTCTATATTTTGTAGACATTTTTGTATGTTCATACTAGTTTTTTTTTTTAATACTATTTTTCTTTTTACAGCACCGTCGTCATCCAGACGACTATTTCCGACATTTGGTGACCGAGCTCACATGGAAAGGGGAAACGTTTTACTACAAGCAAGTGTCCGATGTTACTAGCAAGTGTCAAGTGTCCTTGGGAGAGCACTAACTGTCGGAGCGGATCCCCCTTCCCCCCCCCCACCCCAGGCTGTAAAATCGTGATTTGAGGATATTTACAATTTTTATATAATGCCGATACATGGACTTTAAGGGGAAAATATATTTTACCCCATTATAACAAACCATACTAACAAACTCTACTAAAAAAAACAAACTTTACTAACAAACCCTACTAACACATTCTTCTAACAAATTCTACTAACAAACCCTACTAACACACTCTTCTAACAAATTCTACTAACAAACCCTACTAACACACTCTTCTAACAAATTCTACTAACAAACCCTACTAACACACTCTTCTAACAAATTCTACTAACAAACCCTACTAACACACTCTTCTAACAAATTCTACTAACAAACCCTACTGACAAGCTCTACTTAGAAAAACCTACAAACAAACGTACTACTGAAAAACTCAACTAACAAACTCTTCTAACAAATTCTTCAAACAAACTCAACTAACAAACTCTTCTAACAAACCCTACTAACTAACTCTTCTAACAAACCCTACTAACAAACCCTACTAACAAACCCTACTAACAAACTCTTCTAACAAACCCTATTAACAAACTCTTCTAACAAACCCTACTAACAAATTGTTCTAAAAAACCCAATTAACAAACTCTTCTAACAAACCCTACTAACAAACCCTACTAACAAACTCTTCTAACAAACCCTATTAACAAACTCGTCTAACAAACCCTACTAACAAACTCTTCTAACAAACTCTACTAACAAACTCTTCTAACAAACTCTTCTAACAAACTCTTCTAACAAACTCTTCTAACAAACTCTTCTAACAAACTCTTCTAACAAACTCTTCTAACAAACTCTTCTAGCAATCTCTACTAACAAACCCTACTAACAAACTCTTCTAACAAACTCTTCTAACAAACTCTTCTAACAAACTCTTCTAACAAGCTCATCTCATATTTTAGTTGATGTTAACATAACGGAACCACCTGGTAACGAAGGAAAATAATTCGTCCACAAATTGTCGTCTTCTGTAATTGCAGAGTTTCTTCTTTTATGTCTTCCTCTTTATTCGCGAACAAGAAACGTGACGTCATTAAATTGATTTTGATCTGCTCAACAACAAAAAATAGTGCAAATAGCATTTAACAAAAAAAAAAAAAAAAAAAAAAAAAAAAATTTATCATCATCAAAGAAGAGTATAACGGTAGACCTCTATGCACGTTTTAAAGACTTACATAAATTGGAGTCTTGAAACATTGTTGAAGTCTTGTGGCTTTACTGTTGTCTTGTAACGTTATGGTTTGTTTTGTAACTTTACTGAAGTCTGGTACGATACTGTTGTCTTGTAACTATACTGAAGTCTTGTACGTTTATTTCGTTTTGGAATTTACTAGAATTTACATTTTCCATATTTGAATTTTTTTTTTTTTAAATGTATAATTAGTACGTTTAAAAACAAAAAGGTGAATTTTTTTTTAGTTTCTTTTTTTTTGTTTGTTTTAAAGAAGAAGTCAATTTTCGGTCGGCAAGGACGTGACAACTGAATGGTGTATCGTGACAAAGGACTACGTCTATTCAATGACGCTTGCGACCGTTTAACGAAATTAAAAGGAAGGGGGGTAATCTTTGGTCTCCATGTTTCGGTGGCAGTTGGAGTTGACTCCCCTGTCAACCGCGCGCACGGATTTGGCCAGTTATTTTCCCGCCCGGCGTGACGTCGGATCAAGGGGTTGGTCGGGAAATACGTAATGAAAAGCCAAAAGGGTGACAGACGAAATGGCCGGCTTGAACCAAATACCCCCGCAGCTGTAACAAGGTACAACAACAACAAAAGTAGTTTAAAGGGGGGGACACGACAACCGCCGAACTGACGTCACAGACCAGGCCGTCAACTCCCGAGACATCATCATTACCATATGGCGAGATTCTGCGGAAAATTGCTAACGCCGCTTCTGGTCCCCTTTCTGTTCAACTCCAGCGCACGTGCCGACTGAAGTTCCAGGTAGCGGGAGAGGCACGTGACCCTCGCGGAAATTGCTGTGACAAGAAAGTGCTCGAGCGGAAGTTAAATTGGCAAAGTGCACGCGCGGTGAGTCTATTTGGCGCGAATTACTTCCCGTTGAACCGGTAGGCCGTGAAAGATGAGGGACTTATAGGTGCCGCCCCCACACGCCCAATCAGGGAGCGAAATCCAGGGTTCTCCTTTTCTAATTAGGGTATTGCTGAATACAATGGAGATTTTTGACGAAACCCATTCAATCATTTCGTTAGCATTTATCTTGATTGAAGATTTACAAAATATGTAATTTATGCGCGTGTGTAGGTTATGGGGCAAGTGCTACTTAAGAAGTAATTTTAAGTTTAAATATAATGGATCCATATCGAAACATATGTTGGGTACTTGAAGTAGAGAGAGGGCCGGGGGGTTGAAATGGTGAGATGGGAAACTAAGCATTGATAAGCAGAAACAAGGAGCGATAGAGTCGGATAGAGAGAGGCAGAGACCGAAAGACAGAGAGGGGTAAAGACTGACAGACAGAGAGGGGTAAACACCGACAGGCAGAGAGAGGTAAAGACCGACAGATAGAGACGAGTAAAGACCGACAGACAGAGAGGCAGAGGCACACAGGGAGCAGCAGAGACAGACAAAGAGAGGCAGAGACAGACAGTGAGCAGCAGAGGCAGACAAAGAGAGGCAGAGACAGACACAGAGAGACAGAGCGGGGCAGACACAGACAGAGAGAGGCAGGGACACACACTGAGAGATGCAGAGACCGACAGACGGAGTGATTCAGGGACCGATAGACGGTTTGAGTCAGGGACCGACAAACAGAGAGAGGCAGGACCGACAGACAGAGAGAGGCAGGGACACAAACAAAGAGTGAGGCAGGGGACAGACAGACAGAGAGATATACATTTTGTTACAGACCGTTGTAAGATTAGAGAATGTAATCTTTTTTTAAATTCAAAGGCTCGTTCTAAAACAGTACACAACAAAAGACGATACCATATGTTAAACACAATAACAAAGAAATACGATAGTGACGCCAGGGCTAATTACAATTAATAAACTTTAATATGTTAATGATAAATTACAAACACTACTAACAAACCCTACTAACACACTCTTCTAACAAATTCTACTAACAAACCCTACTAACACACTCTTCTAACACATTCTACAAACAAACCCTACTAACACACTCTTCTAACAAACTCTTCTAACAAATTCTAACAAACTCTTCTAACAAACCCTACTAACAAACCCTACTAACACACTCTTCTAACAAACTCTACTCCAAATGTCGCATAAGAGATGGAATCGGTGGGCCGTCGAGCGTGAGCTCTTAATGCCCCCCCCCCCGGCGCTCCCCCACACAAACCAGAGCACTGAAGGACTTAACCCGACTCCAGCCCGTGCGGGAGGGCGCCGGGAACCTCCCCCTTGACCTAGAGGAGGCCCGGTCGACCGAGGACGCTGCGTTTAAAGCGTCCGCAGTTAACTCTCTGTGGGTCAAGACGGCTTTGCTTCCACTCCGGTGGTTTGGTGTTGCGTTACCAACCCCCACCGCCCAGGGAGTCTTTCGGTCGGGACGTTGGTAGTGGCGGGACGAAACGGTTGCCTAGGGGCGGCTTTCTCACGGCCGCGTAGTTAAAATCATCGGCATGGGTTTTTTTAGGGCCACCCAAGCCTCATACCCATTAACAGCAACTAGTAATCATGTTAGTGGCAGCTCCCGTTGCGTTGGGAGTCATGCGTTTGGCCGGGGTTTTTTAGCTTCGGGTGGACAAGTCCCCCCTACTAGTCCGCCACGCCGCGAAGAGGCAAAACCCCATGTGGACGCCCCCGAATTTCTTCGAGGACGCGGTCGCTTACGCAACCCAGAACAAACTCTACTAAAAAAAACCCTACTAACACACTCTTCTAACAAACTCTATATAGCATTTATATAACATGTTTCATAGACACTACTAGAAGAGACTACGCATTGTATTCCCTTCTCGATACTTCTATATAATTCTACAGAATTCTAAGGATACAGACTATAAATTTTATTTAGTTGTAAACAAGGTCAAGAGAGACTATTTTTGCTAGCTACACCCTAAATGCGGTTCCGAGCGTGGGGTCAGCTAGAGTTCATTCACGGTGAAAGATGACGTAAACACGTGTCTACCCAACACTGAGGTGCATATACGTACTGGGACTCGAAGTCATGGCTAATGTTGATTTTTTGATTGTGTCGCTTGCGAGTGAGGCAGTCAGTCCATATGTATTTTGTATCTCTTTGTCAACACTTTCTTTCGTAGATAAATAGAGCAACATTAGATTTATCGCAATCAGATTTATGACGTCAAAATTTAGACATCAACTATTATATTAATAAATGACCAAAATAACATTAGATTTCTTCGATTTCTTTGAGATTTGATTTTGTGTGTTAGCAATATGCTCTTAAGCCTCCGAAATGTTAAATCGCGATGTAATTGTGCCGTGAAGCTTTGTGAGCCGCCCTTGACTTAATGCCTTTCCAGGGTATGTGGACAACGAAAGTGCCATTCATACAGTAATATTGGACTCCTTGTTTCTCAGCTTCCTGTGTCGTTTCCAACTTTCGTGTCAAGTCCAAACATTGACCACTATCTCATAAGTCACATATTCTCCACCCACTTTCTCTCCCCCCCCCCACCAACCTGATCCAACTCTGACCCAATATGAAGGCGTCCTTAATTTGATCACCACCCCCCCCCTCCCCAACCACATCCCTCCCCAGGCAGTAAGAAAATTTCTAGTTCACAAATCTCCGTGTGTGTGTGTTCATTTGGAAGGCCAGATCCGGCCGGGCTGATTAGAGAGTTTTGCCATTTTTTCTTTTCTTTCAATGCTCGCTGTTGGCTGGGGGGACTTCTTGGGGTCGTGGGATGATTAATGACGTCCTGTTTGATTAGTCCATGTCCATACGGTCCACTGTCTTAGCTCACCTGATTGGTTTCAGCTCAGCAGTCCCGGAGTCGACCAACCGATTGAAGGTTGAATCGCTTCATCGTGTCATTGAAGGTTCTCGCGTTTGGTTTGAGTGCTAGCTTAATATTGCTCGAGGGAAGTCAAAGGCTATGCCGATGGTGTGACGCATTACTGTATAGAAAATGAGGACCCCCTCTTTAAGTCTCAAACTTCTTGTTAAATGTTTAATATTCAGAATGCATGCATGCTATACAGCGATGTTGCATGTATCACACACCAATGTATCACACACCAATGTATCACACACCAATGTATCACACACCAATGTATCACACACCAATGTATCACACACACCAGTGTATCACACACCAATGTATCACACACCAATGTATCACACACACCAATGTATCACACACACCAATGTATGACACACACCAATGTATCACACACACCAATGTATCACTCACACCAGTGTATCACACACACCAATGTATCACACACCAATGTATCACACACACCAGTGTATCACACACACCAATGTATCATACACACCAATGTATCACACACACCAATGTATCACACACACCAATGTATCACACACACCAATGTATCACCCACACCAGTGTATCACACACACACCAGTGTATCACTTCCCGTCTACACCGAAATGACTGGAGGGTAAAACGAATTTTCTTAATTTTCTTTACTATGATAGAGAGAATAAATAAAATGATTTTTATAAAATATGTGTTGGAACATTTTTATCTTTTTCTTTAAAAAAAAAACAACTTTAATAACAATTTGATCCATGTGAAATCAGCAAGAGTCATCTAAAACAGTTTGTGTTTGACTTTCAGCGTGTTTCTTTTTATGTTTGTTTCATTGTTTGTTTGGTTTTTAAATAATTGTACACAAAATAATTATTACACACAAAAATCCGTGCACCTTACAGAAGCGGGAGAGAACAAGATTAATTCTAAGTACATTAAACTTGTTTTATCAACACCACTATTTTGAAACGCCCGGTATTGGGGTGTGGGGGGATGGGGGGGGGGGGGCGATATACGTTTGAACCTATTTTTAAAAATTCTTCATAATTACTTTTAAAAAAAAGTATTTAATATTTTATTATTGCTGAAATTAAAACATTTTTATTTTTTTTTATTTTAGAACATCACTAACTTTAACACACACAAAAAAAATAGAACTTTTGCTGTTAAAGAAAGAATTGGAGAGTGAATTCGCCTGAAATACTAATCCATATTATATATATATATATATATATATATATATATATACAGATAAATAAAACAGGAAAACTAGATCAAACACTAAGACTAAGAGCTGCTTGGCCACACAACTATTGTACGTGTCTTATTCTTCTCACTCAATAATCTCTAACCCAAAACCGCTCGACGTGAACCGCCGAAAGTGCCGACCCCTAAGACACGCCAGATTGTCGCACACACTTCACCAGCGTCACCGCCAGCAGAAAGAACTGCCTCAGCTGCCACACCGACCTCTCCCAGGGCGACAACAACACGGCCCTCAATGGCGTGGGACGGTCGCGCACGTGCGGCACGGCCAAGGGGGAGGAAGGACCTGCTGGGAGCGCCCATGGCTGAAATCTGTTCCTGTAATTCCAGCGCCTCCACGCCGTGCCTCGGGTGGTGAAAGATTTAACCGTGGGGAGGCGAAGCTCTTGGTCCTCAGACATTTCAGGGAAACGGAGAAAAGTTGCTTTTATAAAGATTTTTTTGGTTGTTGTTTTGACTTATCTAGATCTATTTTTATTCTTGTTATGTCCTTTTAAACCTTCATTTATTTTTTTATACTTGCATTAAAATGTAAAAACTTGAACATCGTAAAAGATCACAACAGACCGAAAAGAACAAATTAAGTTTTAAGTATTTTAAAGGATAAACTTATTTCAATAACAAATGAATTGATGTTATCTTTATTACCTCTCCATCTTCTATCACCTTATTTTGTTTTGTGTTTTATTTTTAAATGGTTATTGCCCGCTATGAAATGACGGCCGAAGCGCGTGAAGCTCCCAACTGCTAAAGTTACCTGATTAAATCATACTTTCAACTTATAACGCATTCTGTAAGATTCCCAATCAGTGCAATCCCCAACCCCCGTTTCCGGTACGCCCCCCCGCCACTGAACTCTATCAATATTTTAATGTCTTACCACCGTTTACACCGCAGATTTATTACACCATATTTAAACTGAGACCATTTTCGTAAAACAAAAGAAAATATTACGCACCAAACGCAGTTGGGGGGGGGGGGGTATTTTTTTTTTTTTTTTAAATTTTAGAAACTCATTTAGCGCGGTTATCGGGAATTTTATTTAGTGAATGCGTTAGTTGACATAAGTTGACTGTTAAATTCTCACATAGAGAATTAGGTATTTTGATGATGGGTGCATTTAAAATCAAGAAATATGACATTTTTTTAACGACAATGTAATCTAGTTTGTGGACCTATAGTGGAGAATTGTTGATAACATTTCAGAGGCTTAGCCGGTGGTGGGGGTGGGGGGCAGTGGGGGACAGATGTCACTGGGTGCCAGACTAGTTAGGGGCGCCAAAATGTGCTTTGATATTATTTTATTGATGAAAATAATGGGTTTGAGAGTTGAAAAAAAAAGAAAGGCAGGCTCTACGCCTCTGTAACATTGGGAATCCTGTGAGAATATCTACGCCTCTGTAACATTGGGAATCCTGTGAGAATATCTACGCCTCTGTAACATTGGGAATCCTGTGAGAATATCTACGGCTCTGAAATAATGGGCCAAATATCTCCCACCCTACCATCCCACACCATCCCACCCCACAATCACACACCATCCCACACCATCCAACACGATATGTTAAGTGGTTCGGTTTATCCCGTATATAAATAAAAGTGTGAGTGTCTCAACGAGGATCATTAAAGAAATATTCGTTTCTAATAATAAACTTTTCCTCCTCATTGATTAGCTCTTGTGTGTCAAACAAACTATAAGACAAAGAACTTTCATGAATGAGAAAGAAATCCCGCCTGATTGACTTTTAAAACTAAAACAGGACACGACTAAGACACGCCGCTGAAATTGTGACATAAATATGATGGGGGCACGTTGGGCAGCGGGGAGGGGACAATACAAACGTTTTGGGGCGCACAGGTGAACAAGAATTTTTTTCCGCACCGGCCGAAGCGACGAGACACGTGCGCGGAGAATTGGCGGACTAATTTGTGTGGCGCACTCATGGCTGATTAGGGCCTAATCACCCCTATCTTGTAGTGGCTCGCCGTGCTGATCAGGCGATTGTTCCAATGTGAACCGGGACAATGGTTGGAGTCCAGTTAGAAGAAATCAGTCCTGTTCAAGGATTAAGCCATCAGCAAATGAGAATCTTTGAAGACGGAAGAGAGAGTGGGCTGCAGGTAGTGGTTGTAAGTGAGCATGCGCGAGTCAAAGATTTACTTCCGGTATTAAAAAAAAATGGTGGTTACGGATTTCTTCTGTGATAAGAGACCTCGCTGGCATTACCGTAATTACTTGTCAAGAGACCCGTCGACCAAAAAGGTACTTGTTACAGGTACTTGTGACAGGTACTTGCCCAAGCCTTACCGAGTCGCCACTTCACACCTGCTACCTGTTTAAGTGCTGATAATCAAGATATAGTCTGAGTAAGAAGTAATTAGTTAATGCAACATAAAGTTGAGGGGGAAAACTCGTTTCAAACGGCGGCTATAACCATAATGATGGTGCTGATTTTGAAACTAGAGGAAAATTAGAATTGCAAGACATTTCTTCACGGGACATTGTTTCGTATATGATAAAATCTATTAGGTTTTTTTTTTTAACAAAATACTTTTTGAAATATAACAAACATTTATTGATTTAAATTTAACCGTAAATTTGGCTCGGTTCGTTTATCGTCATCTTTCATACGTTTTTTATCTTTATTTTTTTTATTTTTTTTTTTTTTATTTTATTTACGAAATGTTTTAGGTAATCACACTCACATTTGGTCCCTCTCACATTTGGTCCCTCTCACATTTGGTCCCTCTCACATTTGGTCCCTCTCCCATTTGGTCCCTCTCACATTTGGTCCCTCTCACATTTGATCCCTCTCACATTTGCTCCCTCTGTGATGATTTGAATTTGCGTTCATATCAGACATTTTTGGATGAGAAATTTGACATGAAATGAAAAAATATAAGCAGTCCACCAACAGGCCCGGCTGAGTGTCATTTTGGTCTTCATTATGAATAATATTTTTTTTAAAATTGTTTTAATTTAAAAAAACAACGTAAAAAATAGATCCCATTGAAACAGTTTCAATTTGCAGACGGTGGAACCAATTTTTTTTTTTTTTTGAAAAAACATTTTTTCTGTATAAATTCTCTTAGTCTTATTATTGTCATCTTTATATTTAAGAGGAAATAAAACTAATCTTTCCCTCTAGAGTCTAGATATTTGTAGCATTTGTTAACATGACGGTTAAAACAACAGCGAATTGGAAGAGCAGGGTTTAATGTTTTTGGGTTGTTTTTTTTTTTTGTTGTTTTTTAAACCCAAGGGTCCCTAAAACTCGTGTAGCACATAATCAGGCCCTAACGAGAGAGTCCGGTCAGAACATAAACACCGCTAGAAGAAACCCTAACTGCCCTTAATTTTCTCAAATCCTGGAAATAGGATTGTTTCCCCTTAGCTCGGTACATCAAAGTGGATTGTGGGTATTAAACCCCAATAACTGTCAACAAGCGCGATACTCACACTTAATTAATCCTGAGATGCTGCTTTTCGCCTGAGGGAAGGAAACGAAAAAAAGAAAAAAAAGCATGGCGGCCAACTCTCGTTAACAAATCTCGTAAATACGAGACCAGCGCGGGGTTTCAGCGTTGAGAGAATGATTCGGAGTGAAGAGAAAGAAAATGACCCAAAAAAAAAAAAAAAAAAATTCTAAACAAATTACAAAGATCTCGTCTTTTCCGCCTTGTGGTTTTTAATATCGTAGTTGGATAGTATTGATGTAGTAATCTTAGGAATGGCCTCATTTATGTTCTGTTAAAGGAATCATTCTTCTAGAATCCCCCGGCTCGCGATATCTTAATGTAGGGATCCCCACTTGTGGGGGCTATTGATAGTTTCCGGGTACTGTTTGGAATCAGGAGAGTGGGGTGGGCAAGTAGATATTGGAGATCAGAGGAGTATACAAACGGCGGGGGCCTCGTGATTAGGGAGAATGGGGTATACCGATTTCTCAAAAAGATACCTTAGATCAGAGGAGTATACAAGATGGGCTCATGATCAGGAGAATGAGTTGGTCATGTAGATATTGGAGGTCAGAGGAGTTTACAAGGGGGTTGGTCATGAATCCACTTGCCTGTTTATTTATATATATTTTTTTAGAGAATTAGAAAACCAATGAGAATTACATGACGTCATGGCGTAGCGTGGCGCCACCTGCAAGTTTTGCCGTCACTTACCCGCCGAATAGAAAACTGATCCAAATAATTGGTCAGCCTTGACCCAAATATGCCATAGTGTCTCAACGTGTCTTGTACTGGGTCCGCCTTCCCCTGAGATGTTATGCTGGTCTTATGGAATAAAGTTGTGTTGTTTTTTTTTTTTTTTTTTGTTGTTTTTTTAATGGCCTGCGTCCGTTGTCTTCATTGTTGAGTACATGAGGATTAGAATCTCAGATGTTAGCCAATCTCTAGAGTCTATTTCTTTTAAAAAAACTGAATCTTTTCATGAAGTATGTATAGGAATAAAGGTTTTGTCTTTTGCGGTGACACGGGCAAGAGAAGTTTTTACTGAGATGAGCTATTAATATTAGAGAAAAAAGTAAGAAAAACAAGTCAAGTTTTAATATTTTTTTTTAAATGCTGATTTTTTAAAATTTATTTCCCGTTGTGTAAAATGATTTTTTTTTGTTTAAAAGTAACAAAGTAAGGATTTGTTACTATATGGTTTTTACATTTGGCAGTTACGTTTTCGGGGTTCAACTCTTTGACACCTTGGTTATCTGGCGGAACGATGACTACCAGTGCTGATGGTATTTTGCAAAGAACTTCAATTTGTGTTGCAATTTTACTAACTTACAACTTCATTTAGTCTCACCAGTTGCGACCTGTTTTTGGTGACTTTGAATCCTCCAAATATCCATGACGTCAGCGCCAGTGGGTAAAAACTGATGCTAAATTTTAGTCAGATTAATTAGTTTTTCTTTTACGATTAATTTTTTTTTTTAGATAAAAAAAAAATAATATTGTAAGTACCAAGTAACGATTGGATCATTCCAGAATGGATCTTGTCCACCCCGCTCTCATTGCGTACCATTATGCGCTCTTGTGCGTTGCTTAACCCCCGTCGAGCGCTTGATCACGTACGCACCAAATGCATTTATGTCGAGTCGATTAATTAAGCATTTTGTATGGGGCACCATCTGAAATTATTATAACCGAGTATGCACAACTTCCCGTATTTTACACTCCTCTTTTTAAACAGTTTTTGATAAACAGTTCACTTGCGACCTGTCACCGACATATTATAGTTATCTATCACTTTTGAAATTTACATTGTCCTTTCTACATATTTGTATGCCCCTTATAAGATTAATTGTTTTTTCTTAATAGACACATTATATTTTGCGCATGTTATCCTGTGAGATATTCATCATTTACTGTAAAGAACAAACGCGTCATTGCAATCCAGTTATATGTGATCACGCAGACCTATTGTTACAAATCTCTCCGTGTGATAAATTAAGGCGCAGTGGATGAAGACGTTCGCAATACCAGAACAAAAAACCTTGCATGTCTACCGACAGTTATGATGAAGCACTAATATTTTCCGAATTTCTTGTAACACTATATAAAGTATTTAAGTACGGCAATTGTAGAATTTATTAATGATCCGCCACTTTGATATTATCTAATCAGCTCGCTAATGTTCAATCACAATATCATTAAGTAAAACTATTTAAAATCATGATGTCTAATAGGTAAAGACCTAAGACTCGTGTTTTTTTTTTCACAGGGACTCTCTTTCCACTCGTCTACAATAGCAGTGTTTTGTTAGAGGGGGGCATGAGTTGGAACTGCTACAGATCTCCCTCGGGGTAGTCTGTGAAACTCTAGGAACCCTTAGGCAAAATTAGGAGCTCGCTAATAATACCCTGGCGCCACTGCGACCCGCCCTACCCCAATTCCCATCCCCCTCCCCCACGTCACACGTGATCCACTTGGGTCGTACTGACAACATTATCATTGTTGGTAGTCCCGGACCGGCCCCCACTCCCTTCAATATTCTATTCTTTCCTCGTGGGATTCTTTGAACCCGGGTTTCAGAAAGCTCCTACAGTAGACCGTCCGGTCGGTCGAATCTGAAAATTGCTTCTGCTGTCTCTCGCCACCGAGGAGGGAACGGACGACGACGGCAGCTACCGGGGGATTCGATTACATCGTTTATTGCTTGAAAAGAAACTTTGAAAATCGAGTACTTAATACCTTCTTTCACTCAACCCTCATTATAGTTATATTTCAGGGGGGTGGGGGGGTCGGGATATCTCCCTAGACGTTTACTGTCTCCAAACACGGCAATTATGGCGTCAAATAGTGGGACCGTACCACGTGGCTGGGCTGTGCTAAAACAATTCCCGGTGATCTCCGAGTCAAGAAATACGGGGCAACAAAGGTGGTTTTTTCTATTTTAATTTATTTTTAAACGGTCTCAGGTAATGGACGGGGGACAATATTGCTTCAGCACTCAAACAAAAAAAACGCACTGATAAGAGGCAATACAAATACATTCATTGTGCTGCTTTTTTTAAACTAAAGGATTTTGGCAGACGTTTGAGACCGTATCCGGAAATTTGATCGAAAGAAATTTCGTCGACGGAAAATTGATCGACGGAAATTTGATCGAACTGAAATTTGGTCGAATCGGTTTTTTTTTTAGTTTATACGTTAAAATTTTGCGTCAAATTTCTTTTTGAACGCATTATTTTGTTTCACTATATAGTATAGTGCATTCAAAATGAAATTTGACGAAAATTTTAACGTCGGAACTGAAAAAAAGATTCGACCGAATTTCCGTTCGATCAAATTACCGTCGATCAATTTTCCGTGGACGAAATTTCTTTCGATCAAATTTCCGGTAACCGTTTGAGACAAGACGAGAGCTATAGAATATCGTCTCTATGAGTTCTAAGACACGTTTGAGAACCTCTGTCATATCGTCCAATTGTTGGAATAATATAAATGTAGATCTGTTGTTTTCAAAGTGGGTGATACCAGTCCCTTGCCCCCCCCCCCCAGGGGAGTGGCTGGGTGGCCTGGGAGGGGGGTGTGATATGCTCGATTAGTTTCGGCCGGCGGGGGTGGAGGCTGGGATTACAACAGGGGTTGCTGATGATGACATCGAGGAAGAGTTGTCAAAAATAATTCTAAGCTCTGTCCTCTGTGGACGGCTCTGTCTTATGTGGACGGCTCTGTCATATGTGGACGGCTCTGTCATATGTGGACGGCTCTGTCATATGTGGACTGCTCTGTCATATGTGAACGGCTCTGTCATATGTGGACGGCTCTGTCATATGTGGACGGCTCTGTCTGCTGTGGACGGCTCTGTCATATGTGGACGGCTCTGTCATATGTGGACGGCTCTGTCATATGTGGACGGATCTGTCTGCTGTGGACGGCTCTCTCTTATGTGGACGGCTTTGTCTGCTGTGGACGGCGATACGCCCGGCGGCACTTTTTTTTTATTAATAAAAAAATGTTTTTTTTAAACTTTTATTAATGGTTTGAGGGGTGTCGGCGCCGCGCAGGGGATGAGCTTATGGCCTCAAGGTGGGTGGTGGGCAAAAAAAAAAGTTTAAGAACCACTGACTTAGATCATTAAATCTGTTAGTTAAAACTAACTGTGCGGAGAATGTGCAGTAATTGATTGTTGGGTCATGCTCAATTATTGGCACTTAACTACGCTAACTAAACCATTTTTTATGTATGTAAAATGTTAACATTCGATAACTTTTACCCCTGCCAATGCTAACCACTCAACAACTGAAGATGTTCAGCCAAGTTGTTCAGCCAAGTTGTTTAGCCAAGTTGTTTAGCCAAGTTGTTCAGTCGAGTTGTTCAGTCGAGTTGTTCAATCAAGCTTTTCTGTCAAATTATTCAGTCAAGCTGTTCGGTCAAGTTGTTCTGTCAAGCTGTTCAATCAAGTTGTTCAGCCAAGTTGTTCAGTCAAGTTGTTCAGTCAAGTTGTTCAGTCAAGTTGTTCAGTCGAGTTGTTCAATCAAGCTTTTCTGTCAAATTATTCAGCCAAGTTGTTCAGTCAAGCTGTTCAATCAAGCTGTTCAGCCAAGTTATTCAGCCAAGTTGTTCAGTCGAGTTCTTCAGTCAAGTTATTCAACCAAATTATTCAGTCGAGGTTTTCAGTCAAGTTATTCAGCCAAGTTGTTCAGTCGAGTTCTTCAATCAAGTTAATCAACCAAATTATTCAGTCGAGTTTTTCAGTCAAGCTATTTAGCCAAGTTGTTAAGTCGAGTTTTTCAGTTAAGTTATTCAGTCAAGCTTTTCAGTCAAGTTGTGCAGTCAATTTGTTCAGCCAAGTTGTTCAGCCAAGTCGTAATGATAGAATAGACTCTCTGTGCAGTATGTCTCCATTAGATTTTTTTTTTTAAGCACAAAATGCAAAACTAAAGATTTAGAATGCCTTATTTTTTTTTGATGATTGAACAATTTAAACTGGCAAGATTGAAACGGGCATGATTGAAACCGGCAAAATTGAAACGGGCGAGATTGAAACTGGCGTGATTGAAACGGGTTTGATTGAAAGTGATTGTGGACATGAGTTGTAGTATTTGTATGCAATCACTGAAGCCTGGTCACGTGAAGGTTTTATTCAGAGTACGAAACTGGGTAGACAATCGGATCAAAGTCAAATAATGGAAAGATGCATCATGGGTGGAGACTGTCGTTTATCAAACTGGCATGTGTTGGTGGGGGGTGTGTGTGTGGGTTTCAACACGTGATAGTCTGTAAGGGGGTGGGTCAGCACGTGATAGTCTAAATTGGTCAATAAAGCATTAAGCTATTTTTTTGCCGGGGGGGGGGTAAAAAAAGTGTAATAAACCATATAAAATATCCGACGCGGCTGAGGTCAAGCTCTATGCACTTCCTATGTCCATTGTCTAGGGTCAACCAGGGGCACTGGCCACCATCATCCCGAAACAAGTTATCGGCTGCAGCATCGGGCGTGGGATCAAATCTCGGGCTGGCAGAGGGCTAGTTCTAATTGAAATATGCATTCATTAGACGGGGGACCACGTTATCTGGCATTGCCGCACGAGGCCAGAATTGTAGCGGTCGTGGGGTGATTTTCGTGTCAACACCCTCGGCTCATCCCACGCTCCTTACCCTGGTACCGTGTCGCGGGAAGCCCTCGCTCCATAATCACGAGCCCTAAACTTGCGGATTCAGGGAGGAACCGGACCCCGGGAGGGGTTAACCCTAATCAGTTTCTAGAGGTGCCTCTAAACTGTCCCCCCATGCCTTGCGCCGCGCGCACCGACTGGCCAGGCAGTGCGCACACTTTTCACAGTTGCGCAGGGCTGGGGTGCCACGCAGGACTGGGGCGCCACATGTCTTACGGCTACTTTGCATGGGATCTGTGTTGAGCGATGAGGGCGTGGAGGGAATCTTCAACCATGTTTCTATTTTCCCCCCCCACAAATCCCCACTCCCCCCAGCCCCCGAAATCCAAACCCCCCGGGCCATTGTCAAAGCATCTCATGAGAAAATATCAACGCGCTTCGGAGAACGTGTTTAAGTTAAGGACGAGAATAACGTGTTTAAGTTAAGGACGAGAATAACGCGTTTAAGTTAAGGACGAGAATATGGTACAGAAAAAAAGAAAAGAAAAAAGTGTTTGGGGAGGGTAAGGGGGGAAAATCGAGAAAAGTTATCCTTTTTTAGGGGCGCTTCTTTTTTTTTTGAATGACGTAACTTGTCAAGAAATGTTAATGCTGTAGTTGTGTATAAATAAAGTAGAAAAGTATGTGTTAATGAGAGGGGTGGGGGAGTGCGGGTGGAGCAGGGGAGAGAGACTTCCGTAATAGGGTGTGGGTTTCGAATTGTTTGGCTACACTGGTGGCTTCCATTCTGCTTTGATGCTAGGTAAAAAACAGTTGCGTTTTAAGACTATGAAATAGACCCCCGTATTAACCCTCTTTACAACCCCTCCAAAACCCATTCACCACACCTTTTGCCACCCTCTTTATTCCCTTTTACCGGCCCCCATATTTACCGGGCCCCTTTAACACTGTTTTAACCCTCTTTACTACCCCTTTTACCACCCCTTTACACCCCTTGACCGCCCCACCACCACCATGTTTGCACCCCCTTTTGCCCCCTTTGCACCCCCTTTTACAACCCCCTTTAACTACACCCTTTACACCCATTAACAACCCCCTTTCGACAATCCCCCCTTAACATCTCATCGCCAAGCGATCTATATTTTTAATGGCGTTGAAATGTTATCCACGCCGTGTCACTGGGACACGGATGCCATCCTTCCGAGCTCTTGTCCTCCCTTGTGAGCATAATTCATGCTCGTGCCTGATGGAGGGTCATGCTGGCTTAAGCTAGATTAGCTACTCGTCACCTAAAAAAATATAATCTTGAAAAATGGCTACTCCTGTACGGCGTCCATCGATGCGGTCCACACTAGAATCTAAACACCCCCCCTCCTTCCCCCCCCCCCACTCTCACATACTTTTTTTTTACCCATCTTCCTTGTCACACTTCTCCTAAAATGGATCGTTATATTTTATATCAGTTAATGGATACTGGAAAACGTCTTGTGAGGAGGGGGGGGGGGCAGGAGGGTGATGCAGACCTGTTTACTCTTACGATTTTGGCGTACAATGTACGATTTTAGGTGTAGACAGTAGATATCCTGTATGTTTATTTTTTACTATTAAGATAATGCATTTAGCGATTTTGTGATGATATTTTACGATTTTGAGAGTTTTAGGGTAAACAGGTCTGGTGATGGCATGAACAATTTAAAGCCTTGTTGAATCAATTATTTCTTCTTAATATATTTTTTTTTGTTTCGTAATTATTTTTTTTTGTTAGGTGATACATTTTTTTTTAAATACAGAAACTGAATATTTAAGGCGTAAGACTAGATCTATTTTTTTTATTTTTTATTTTTTTTTGTCCTGTCCGCTGAAAGAAGGCTCCTGGCCGAAACGCTCTTTTAATAGTCCTGTCTTTATGTTTCAAGCTTCCGCAAGCCGTGACTGACTATTTCCTTTAGTTGTCGAATGGTTGGTAGAGAACGTCTAAGTGAGCAGAATATAGACACGGGACTGAACACCCCGGACTAACCAACAGATTACTTGGTCTAATAGAGTCACGACCTATAGGGGACTGCAACTTCTTTTGTCACCCAGAGTTATCGTTCATACCGGGGAGTACAAAGAAAGTACAAAGATGGCTGCGCATATGGCGAAAACATATCGAAAACACCATTTGAGACCTTGCGAGTTGAAGAAATTAAGAAATTTTTACGGGAATTGCATCAGCCGGTATCTGGAAATAAAGCAGAACTTGTAGATCGGGCACGCGGCTGTGCAGCGTTGCGAATTTGTGGGGGGAAAAACGTATGTGTCTAAGACATTTTTCAAATTTCTAGGCGAAAAAGATTAACAAGGGCAAAAACCCCTGCTTTTTCAGACCGTTGCAGTGGCCTATAGTCACGTGAATAGCGGCGATGTATTAGGTATCGTGTATTAGGTACAGTTACCAACAAAAAAAACTTTTTTTTTTATTTTCAGCGGGAGAAAATAGTATATTGGGATGGTGAATATCACTTCCGCTGTCATGTCATTTGTGGTTGTCTTGATTTGGCGGAAGTAAACATGGATCGGACGACGTTACCGTGAAGTGAGAGGAAATAAATTACTAAGAGTAAGAGTAAAAGTATAAATTTTATTTTTTAAAAACTGTATTATTTGGTCTGTTTTAATTAACCAACCCTATTTAACGTACTGGAATCGAGTTTAGAAACAACAAACATGATTTTGCAACCAAACCCAAATCGGTAAAAAGTAGACGGCAACCACGGGGAAGCAACTCTGTTTTACTTTTACACAAATTGGACCGTAGCCCATGGGCACAAAATACCCCGGGAAGCACGGTGTCTTTGAGATTATTTGCCACATATTTGATGACGATTTGACTTTTTTTTCCCCATTTTTCCCCGTTCTTTCCCCATTTTTTCCCCGTTTTTTTAAAAAACACAATTTTGCAAAATTTCGTACAACTAGCTCTGTGCTGTCAACGCTCAAAAGCGACATCTTAATTTTTTATTATTTTTAAACTTAAATGTCAATTATGCACTTACCCCCCGGGGAAATATTAACGTAGTGGCATAGATTGTGTTTAATTGAATGATGACAGTTATGGTTATAGCAAGAACTTTGGTTCTTGGGCGTGGGGGGGGGGGGGGTCGCATGGGCACAACCAACCGCTTGGTTGGTATGTACGAAGAGCTTTCCCCCGGGCGCCACTTGTTTAAAGGGCGGTGGTGGATTATCCCACCCGGGACACCGGTAAAGATCCCGGTGGGCCGGTGAAATATGGGCTGCATCTGCATTACATTTACAATATTACCTGCGTGTTAAATCTTAACTTGCAGTGTGTGAGGTAAGAAACGCCAAGTATAAAGATAATGAGCTTTTATTCTTCTATGATGCCAGAGAAGCCAGTGTTTTGAAGACAGCGGTCAGAAATCTTCTTTGGGTAACGCACCAGTTTAATAACATATGTCTGTACTGTAAATAAAATCTTTTTGGGAGGAGAAGGTAGGGTGAAGAGCAGCAGAAAGGGTGTAGGGCAGCAGGTGGGGTGTGGGGCAGCAGTTTAGGTGTGGGGTAGCAGGTAGGGTGTAGAACAGCAGGTAGGATGTAGGGCAGAAAGGTAAGGTGTACGGCAGCAGATAGGGTGTAGAGCAGCAGTTATGGTGAAAATAGCCTTGGTCATCTTGGCAGGCCAAAAGCGTAGTCACCGTTGAAAATAGCCTTGGTCATCTTGGCAGGCCACGGGCGTACTCACCGTTGAAAATTGCTTTGGTCATTTTGGCAGGCCAAAGGCGTACTCACCGTTGAAAATAGCCTCGGTCATCTTGGCAGGCCACGGGAGTACTCACCGTTGAAAATAGCCTTGGTCATTTTGGCAGGCCACGGGCGTAGTCGCCGTTGAAAATAGCCTTGGTCATTTTGGAGCGAAGGACAAATGACAAAAACCATCTTTTACTTAATGTTGTCTTGAGCTGATCGGTACACTCGGATCAAATCTTTTTTTTTTTTTTAAAGTAAAAGGTATAGTCACAATTACTTTAGTTACTACACACTATTACTTTGGTTACACGCTATTTATTTAGCTGCACACCATAACTTTACTTCCCCTATTTACTATAATTTACTGCCGATGTTTTATTTTCCAAGCACATTCCAACACTCGGATGTCTGGGGTGATACACCGCCCCCCCTCCCTCGGCCCAGATTAGCGCGACATGCAAATACGCACATAACTCGGAGACCGAATGGTAACCCAGACAAGCAGTGCAGCGATTTTCTCACGATCCACGACAATCAGCAACAAAAAGGCCGCGCCGATAAAACGGGCGCAAAGGACACGCCCCTGCTAACTCGTACAGACCCCGAAAACGATAACTCTGGGAATACTAAGTGGTTGCGTACAACACGATCCGGGCCGGCCCGTTACCAATTAAGCAGTTGTCTACCGGTTTCCAACAACGGGTGTCTTCACAACTCTAGGTGGGGAAATCGTCTCTTCCGCTAACGGGGCGGGTATAGAAATGAGCGTCATTAACGACCGCGGCGGTGTCGCCCCTGGAAGGGCTGCACCGCTCGGGCGTAAAGCTAAGTTTTATTGAGCTGTAAACCCCGGCGGGTACCAGGGCCCCGGGCCATTCATCGGGGGGAGTCGACTTGGTGTGAAGCCCGTTGTCTGGGGGGTGTCAGCGAGTGGTGTGGATTAACAGAGCCTCGTTTTGGAAATGCATTTTTTTCTGCAGTTAGGGCATACAATTTGAAAGGGGAGGGGGGGGGGACAAGACACATAAGAAGGTAAAAAGAACACACAGCATAACGTCAAAATTTTCTCAGGACAATAAGTTGCTCTGTTTGAGGCGGTGACAGAATATGGCGTAAATTTCAACGAATTTGAAAGTGTGTAGGGGGGACGGTGGGGGGGGGGGGGGTTGAAGTGACATTATACCATAGAGGGAAAAGGAGGTTTGGACACAACATCTTGTTCTCGTGAATCAAAATAAAAGCAGCCAATAGATGCACCTTATCGTGTTAGTTGGATAACGTGCTGGAAAAAAATTAACACACAATTCGGGGGCTCGCATAATAATAATAATAATAATATATACTCAGCGGCATTTACGTCTGTACTTTTCTTATACTTATACGCTTTAGGAAACGAAAAGGTCACATATTTCATTTTTAGCAGTGGTTCCTTTTCTCCAGGGTTCTTCTCAGTGGCAAGGTGGTAAGATCATGTGAACACGATCTAGACCCCCTAGCATTGTGTTTCAATCGCAAATCTTCACTAAGGGCCATCGGCTTCCCAATTTAAGAGAAGACTGGCAGCCCTTACATTGTAGTGGTCCCTGTCCGTTACCAAACACAAACTTAAGAGCTGACTACATTATGGCGTTATTTTTTCAGTAGCTTTTTTTTCTTCTTCTTTCTTTCTTTCTTATCCGTAATATATAATATAACATTAACAGACTTTGCCAATGCCCGGGATACTTTAACTTAGGTTGCTGCGCCCAAACCAGGATACAGGTCTTGAGGGTTTAGATAAAAAAAATCACTTGAAACATAAATAAGCCAGTGACCAACCTTTTGATGGGAGCTGCTTGTTTGTATAAAGTTATAAAGAATAGTTAAGATACACGTGCTACTTATTAAGTGAATAAATAATGGAACAAAGGGATATATTCCTAAACAATGTCTTTGTTACACCGTTAATTTGTTTAGCATGGCTTGAGCACAGTCCCCTTATATAAAAATGCTACTTATCAGTCCATCGAGTCTAGTGAAGATGTCAGGGCTAACTTATTAATTAACATTCACAAGACGTATTTAGCTATACAATATGAAAATTTGAAGAAAAAAAATTAATCTTGCATATTTCAAAAGTTTAATGAAGTCGTTCATAAAAATATAAAAAAAAATTCTTAAAATATAAAACTAATTTCTTTCAGGCTGTGGATGGATCAAAGTGGTCAGTTTTTGCGGTCAATAAGAGGTCTCCGCCCAATGTGGGGGCCGCAACAGTAGGCCCAGGTGGGATTTCCTCGCAGGTTTAATATTCAGGGGAGTGAAGTCAAATTAAAAGTGTTGTGCCGAGGCAAGAATTTTACAATTCTTCCAGAAACCAACCCTTAGAGACAAAAGTGAACATGTTATATTTCATGGTAGCACATGCTAGTAGCATTACTTGACAACACCATCTCCGCCTATGCTGTTTACCACAAGCCTCTGTGTATACGGTGTCAGAAACTAGGCTACAGATCTCATAAAACATGGTAGGCTGGCTATCTCAAGATCTACACGCTCTACCCAAAATTATATTTTTAAAAAATGACAAGTCAGATCCGCTGGAAATATTGAGACATTGCCTAAACTCAGATTGTGGAAGTGTATAATAAGCAATGAACTAATATCCCAAGGAAACAGACAGTTAGGGAGTAGGACAGAACAGTTTCATATTTTGCCTTTAAGTTATAGGTCGCACAAACTGGGGAGCAGACTCACCGCTGGAAGACACTCTTCAAAGTGGCGAGGCAGACTCACTGGTGGAACACACGCTTCAGAGTGGGGAGGCAGACTCACTGGTGGAACACGCTCTTCAGAGTGGGGAGGCAGACTCACTGTTAGAACACACTCTTCAGAGTGGCCAGGCAGACTCGCTGTTAGAACACACTCTTTAGCTCATAGACGCACCACTCCCGCCCAAAAGAAAGCGCGCAACAGGGAAAAACAGAATTGCCTCCAATTAGTGACTTCCATTTGGACGTACACCAGAGCTCAGATGTTCTCAGTGGTGGCATCATGAACCGGTCCTTAAAACTATAGTAGCTTAGCGAACCGGTTGTGAAATTATCCGAAATTGTAAACGATATAAACGGAATATGTTCTTCGTGATAACCGGCCTTTATAGAACCGGTTCCTGGAAATTTTGTACGCAACCTCTTTATGTTGTAGGCAAACTCGATTTTTATTAATTATTCAATTTAGTTAATTATTATTAGTATCACCATTATTATTTTATATAATTTATTATAATATTAACTTTAAAATTAAAATTATTACTAGTAATATTATTATCATTTTATCAATAAAGGCATCATGTATACAAATAGTAAAATAGTTCAATGAAGAAAATTCAATATAAAAACATTATAAAAAAAGAAGGACCCAATACAAAGGAAACAATGGGGCGCTCTCAAATTCAGCCCCTTAACAATATACAATAAAAACTCTAATAGTACACAGGGCGGAAAGGGGACAGGGTGGCGACGCTGGAGTGGCGGGCCTGGTAGTCCGGAGTGCTTAACTCTATTACAGTGTTGTTTGTGACGTCTTGTTACCCGGTGACTCTTTGATCCCACCTAGAACTTTCTTTGACAGAGGTGTCACCTTGTGCCACACGGAACCCCCTATTGAATGGCTCCGTTAGCCGTCATGTTGAGACGGGATGCTGGCCCTTGAATGCCGAGGGGTTTGCCAACGACAGAGTATTTCTTTTTTTATGTATATTCAATGCACTGTTTTCCAGGCGCGCACACCATTGTCCGTTTGGGTGCACACCCACTGCCTACGCACCCCACCCACCCCCACCCCAACTGTTCTCGTCCACGAGACGAGCGGGATACGCTTTTGAAGGCGGCTCCCAAACAAAATGAGTGTATTGTGATCGTAGCAGCGTCACGGCGGATGCCAGCGCCGAGGAGTCGTACCTCGTGAACCGAGGGTTACAAATTGTTGAAGTGGGTTGCACCTACGACCCCCCCCCCCCCAACCCAACTCTCCGTGGCAATATTGACCTCATTTTTTTGTCCGCGTCAGTAGTCTTAATTCAACTTTTTTTTCTTTTTTTTTTTTTAAACTTAAACTATACCTTTTTGAAAGAGTCAAGTAGATATCTCATAGTCATAGTCTCATGTAGTGTGTCCTCAATGAAAAACAATATAAATTACATTTTAAAAAATACCGGTTAACAAGCTTGAATTTCATATCTTGGTTTTGAAAATGGTCTGAATAATAATTATTTTGTTTTAATTCTTAAATGTGTTCGCTGAAAAATATCACATCCACCCCATCCCTGTGGTGCTACAGCCCATGTGGGGCTTAGGCCTGCCTCACCACTTCCTTCCACTCAGACTTAACCAACGCTTTTCCTTTCCACACTTGCATTACCAGTTGCTGTAGATCTTTTTCCCACACCATCCATTCATCTGAGCCTAGGTCTACCTTTGAACCGTCTTCATCTGAGGTATTGTTGAAGCACCCCTCTTCACTCCTCAGTCATTTTGGCATTCTCTCAATATCACGTAAGACGTGAAATGTATGTGGGCTTCAGAGAACGTGGCTGCCTTGTCTCTTTCCACTGGACATAACCATTATTTCTTCACGTATAGAATCGCATATTTAAATGACTTATGTTAAATTGAAATTGGTGTTGAGTAATTAAAAAAAAAATTCCAAATGATTTTTTTTTAAAAAATTAGAACTTAAAACCAAGTCATAATTAAAAGACCAGGTTAAAAATTAGCATTGTTGACGCAGCCCACCACATGCCATGTTTTGACAGAGTCGTTGACGCAGCCCACCACATATCACGTTTTGACAGAGTCGTCAAATTTTTAATAATTCCATAGAATTAATTTTTCGACGACTCTCTACTTCTCCGCAAAACACATTCAGCCGGGAATATTGTGAATAAATATCCCTTCCCCATTTTTACATATGCCGTTTAACGAAAGAAAATTCAAAGACTGTTTAGCTTTACTTTAAAATAAATGAAATATTATCAAGGTATGAAGCTTGAATCAATAGACAGAACAAATAAGATATCAACGTTTTGGCTTAGAGCCTTCTTCAGCGAACAGGACAATTGAAAATACAACAAGAAACAGAGCACAGTAAAAAAAAAAAAAAAAAAAAAAAAAAAAAAAAAAAAAAAAAAAAAAAAAAAAAAAACTGTATAGATCTCCATTGGCGTTAAAGGACGTAAGATTACCGGAAGTGAAAGAATATAAATATAGGTACTGAGAAAAATAAGGTCCAGAATTTTAACGGAACAAAATATTAAGGGATACATAAAAATGTAAGCAATAGGGGGAAAAAAAGTAGAAACAATGAAATTAAGAAACCTTAGTAGGATAGTATTTGATTAATACCATATGGAGATATACAATGTTCTACCATTTCATTTACGCAGCTTGAATACAGTTCATCACTTAATTATTATCTTTTAAAATAATTTCTTATTTCAGACCGATTTAAAATTCACGAACTTCCGTTTTACAATTCGGTGAGCACATCTCAAAATGTTATATTTTGTGCTCGGCGTGCAATATTGAGTGCGTAGCAATGCGTATTCCTTGGATGTGGGACCCGAACAACTTCCAGATAAACTATGCACATTTACACTTTGAACTGTTTTTTTTTTTTTGTTTTTTTTATTTAAAGATAGAGCTTATTTGCGTAAATGGTGTTTGATGAAATATTAAAAACTTGTGACAGCAACAAAACCTAAAAACAAACAAACAAAAGCTTAATGCCATTCTAGGTTTATTTTTATCCGATTTTGAAATCGTTTATTGTCAGTCCAGCAACCGTTTTTCTATTCATATTAAATAGAGGGACAAAGTTTCAAAACAAGCCTATTTTGTCATGTCATTCATCTTATCTCTACGTGAAGAAAACAAAATCATAATATAGCCAAATTGAACTAATTTTCTAATTTTATATTCGGGGAGTCTAAATTCCGAACATTAGTGTTTGTAATGACTTTCTTTAAGGAGCCCATTTTCGAGCACCGGAAATAAGAAGAAACCGGAAGCTTTGGAGTGACACTATGAAAGATATGTCCTTGACAAAGATTGTCTCTCTCTCTTTGCTTCCACCAAGATCGTGTCCCTTTTCCTTACACCAGTGGTTCTCAACCTTCCTAATGCCGCGAACCCTTAATGCAGTTCCTCGTGCTGTGGTGACCCCCAATCTTAAAATTATTATCGTCGCTGCTTCATAAATGTGTCTTTTTTCAATGGTCTTAGGCGACCCCCGTGTAAGGGTCGTCCTACCCCCAAAGGGGTCACGATCCATAAGTTGAGAACCGCTGCGTTAATCCAATATCGTGTCGGCCTTGCTTTGACCAAGATCGGGTCAGCCGTATTTCTATAGACCGAAATGTGTCTAGTTAAACGAGCTGGCCATTCAGAAGTCACAATCAAGGACAATAAATAAGATCAAATTGAATTTAGCGAAGAGGGCAGTGCAGGAGAAAATCGGCACCTGGGGCGAAGTCTAAAAATACCGCCCACTCATACATAGAAAAAAGTACCACCACGAAACAAAAAAAAAAAAACCTCTTTGGCGCAAGGGAACGAGGGCCCCCTTCAACCCCCCCCCCCACACGGCCCTAGTCCTAAGCGTGTGTCTTGAGACATGCATGTCATGCATGCATGAAAACTAAACATTTCAATCAACTGAATATTGGGAAATATTTACTTTATTTGCATATGAAGGGCTGAGTAGAAAAAGTATTTAAGTTACATTTTTCCAAAAATGAGTTAAACCCGACATTATATTTGAAGACTTCCCCTGAATCATTCCTGTAAATATAATTCATGAAAAATGTCCACAAGTGTTTGATACAGAGCTACCTGGAGCAGATTTTAATGTATCTAAATAAGCATTTAAAAATTTTAAACTCATTTTTCTCAAAACTTCAAAAATACACTTAAGTACTTTTTTCTACTCGGCCCTTCATATATAAAAATCAAACACTAATAAATATATAATGCCTTTTGTAAACAACCCATGTCTTCTTAGAATAGTTATGCCATTCATAAACTATTGATAAAAATGACCAGTTTTCGAAACCCAAAGAAAATGTATAGACTTTTCTAACAGCTTTTTTTTTTTTTTTTTTTTTTTTTGACTCTGGTAAAATTTGGAAATATTTAGAAAAGGTGGTCTAAATATTATACACAATTTGTTGCTGTTTTCCATTTGCGTCCAGCATTTAAGATAATGTTTACAGTGCTTTTTATAGATATAACCTGTTTTAGATGATAAAATTGTTTTTTGATTGAAAATCCATTTATTAATTAAGTATAGCAACCCCCACCCCCACCCCCCCCCCCCAAAATGTGCATAAAAAATGAAAGCCACATTACTATTTATGGTAATATAAAAACTTTGGCATACAACAAGCAGGTCAGGTACTTTTATGTTCCCCCCCCCCCTGCATCCCCCACACCTTTTTTTTTCCAAACCTGCATTGAAAGATGATAATTAAGAAAATATCTTTATCTCATCTATAAATCCCTAAAATATCCGAGGTGCACCTCGCAACTTATTGGTTGCTGGGCGCACACGATGGTTCTAAGGTTAATTGACACCTACATTTTTAATGTAGGATCTCTTCCGTTGCTCTCCAATTAAGTGTAGAATGTTGCAAAACTAGATTCAGAAATGTGATAGAATGCAATCTTGTATTTTTAAATATCAAAAATTTTCTTCGGACAATAAATATTTCATAAGCGATATTAATCTAGGGCAAAAGCGTACACTCAAGAGTCACACAACTGGAATGAATATATTATAGTTTACGTCCCGCTGGTACGTCATTTAAAATGTCTTTGATCATTATTATGGCTAATTTTGGCACACCTACCCGAAAGTCTGAAATTCAACCTCAAAATTGTCTGAAAGGAACTACAAATTCAAGTATGCACCGACTGTCTTTAGCACCCTTATTTCCTGCACCCCTTCACTCACAGTATGGGTTTGATTATAAGCTTTTTCCAAATGATCACCATGGGGCACACCACAAACGGTGGGAATTCAGTTTATGTATGCCGTGGCATTGGGCACCATAATGCCTCCCACAAAACCTTAAAAAATTTCCTTCCCCGTTCAAAAAGTAAAATAGAAAAATTGAATTTAAGTATTCTCAAAAATGTACCTCTTGATTTTGAAACAATCAAACATTTTCTGGGGAGCAGGCCCCACCAACAAGCAAGATTCGTAGGCACCCTCAATTTCCGCCCTACTTCCTGATGAAAATGATCGCCGACTTTGGTTTCGATAGATACACTGCCTAGTGGCGCAGCTATTATTAGTGCCGCCATCGGTAGGCAAATATTTTTGCCGTCCTCCCTGTCATGAAACAAGCTCTGCAGTTGTCAGAAAATACAACACCTCCAAATAAAGAAAAAGTGACAGCTGGACGAAACACACTATCCGCCCTATTTCGATGCCACTAGCAGGGGCGTATCTACAGTGTTTGGCGTCAGGGGACAGATTCCTTTTTACGCCGCCCCTCCCCTTTTTTCTCCTCAACTTGAAACTGATTATTCTCAAACATTAAATATCATCAAAGCCTATTTTGTCCTCCCCCGAGCTAGTCTGGCGTCCCGGGGCATATGCTACCCCTTAGCTACACCTCTGGCCACTCTGGCACAGCACCCCCCCCCCCCAGAAAATTGAAATCCCCCCCCCCCCCCGGGGAAAAATGTCTGAAAGAAACACTGCAAAATATTGTGTCACCCTTATTTAGACGAGGATCCTACCACCCTTACTTAGACGAGGATCCTACCACCCTTACTTAGACGAGGATCCTATCACCCTTACTTAGAGCAAGATCGCGTCACCGTGACTATATCTCTACTTCCTGTCGCATATTGCTTGAAAAAATATTGAAATTCACTATCATAAACCATAGCTCAGAAAGGTGATATTTTTTTTTCATCTTAGATTTCGAAGCGGGAGAAAAAAAAATTAATCCTTCTAAGTCGCTGTGGATAATTTTTCAAAATGTCATTACCCAACAAAACTATGGTTATTTTGTGGGGGGGGGGGGGGAAGAACTGTTATCCAGCAAAACCTGGCCAGTTTAATGGGTCTGATAAACGATATGGCACGTTATAGGCACAGGAATGGGGCGAGCTGGTGATGTAAACCAGTCAGTGCCAAGTGTTCTTGGAATGAAATATATCTACGTTTATGGTAATAGTTTTAAAATACATTTGTCCAATTGTTTTTATTTTTTTTGCGAGCTTCACAACGGCAGGCCTCAAGCTGTTTCTACTGACACGTGTACGGCGGGCCTAAACGATTTCTACTGGCCCCATGTACGGCGGGTCTCAAGATGTTTCTTCTGAGCAATGTATGATGGACCTCAAGCTGTTTCTACGACCCATCTGTCGGACACACAACTTCAGAAATTTTTGGAGGAGGGGGGATAGAGATCTTTAAGTGACCAAGGACTTAATGTACATAGTGATCTTTCTAAAGATGTTTTTTTTTTTTCCGAATGTATGAAGTCCCAAATAAGTTTAAACTAAATTAATGAAAGATTTTGATGATTTTAAACGTCGTTCTGTGTTCATCATGATGATTCTGTCATTCTACTCTATGCACAATAAAACAACTGTGATGATCACACTAAGCTTTTCTCATATAGATAGCTGAGATAATCAATGACGGCAACCAACCCAAAAAAAAAAATCATTTCTACACAAATTCATCATGGGGAGGGGGGATGTGTTGCTGAGCCCAGAGTTTGAGAACCCTAATGTCAAAGTGAACTGAGGGGACCTCTGGCTCTTGAGAAATCGCATTCTTTTATTCCTTGTGGCAAATTGATCTGTTCATAAAACAGCAGTGGTTCTCAACCTTTTCCCACTCAGGGAATGGGCGAACACTCGGGTTAACTACACTAAGCAATTGATTGCGGGACATAATAATAACAAAGAGTGGACGGGGCTCAAACTAGGCGATGCTATGCGTAGTGCAGAGGACAGAGAGGAATGGAGAAGGATAGTTTTCATGTCATCTGTGGTGCCCCAACTGTCCAAGGACTAAGGGACATGATGATGATGATGATGATATAAATATATATATATATAAACAACTAGAGGAGGGAGAAGAATGCAGGGAAAAAGATGGGAAGATAACATCAAAGAGTGGACGGGACTAAAACTAGGCGATGCTAAGCGTAGTGCAGAAGGCAGAGAGGAATGGAGAGGGATAGTTTTCGTGTCATCTGTGGCGCCCCATCGGTCCATGGACTATGGGACATGATGATGATGATTACGATGATGAATAATAAGAGTTTTAGCGTCATTCAAATGTATGTAAAACAAAAATGTGCTTGGATTCACCATTTCACCAAAAAAAAAAAAAAAAAAAAAAAAAAAATTAAAATAAATAGAATTTCGTTTAATGTCATACTTTATAGAGCTATAATCGCTCTAAAGAAAATAGGTATCATTTATTGTTAGGTTCAATGTGTGGTACGGCTACCGTTTTTTTTAAAATAATTTTTAGGGTCAATATTTAAATGTCTTGCGTTTAAGTTGTTATAGTTTAAAAACTGCTATTGAAGTCAGAATTTGTATCAATTGCCGGAAATAAATATGTACACTGTAATCAAATATGTACACTGCAATCAAATGTGTACACTTTAATCAAATGTGTACACTGTAATCAAATATGTACTCTTTAATCAAATATGTACACTGTAATCAAATATGTACACTGTAATCAAATATGTACACGTTAATCAAATATGTACACTTTAATCAAATATGTACACTGTAATCAAATACGTACACTGTAATCAAATGTGTACACTGCAATCAAATATGTACACTGTAAAAACATGTTTCTTTTTATTTGGATTAATACAAGAAGCGTATCAAATTAGACTTTACTTTCTTCTTAAAATAATAGTTTATTCAAATTTTAAAAATATTTTTGATATTGGTTGATGTTGAGAAAACAAAGTTTGCATAATTACTTCACGGTTTGTTCAATAGAATTTTATCTAAAAGTCTTCTTTCTGTGTAATTTAGCCTATTTACATGTTATCTCCAGGGTTCAGTGCGACTGTTAACTTTTTGGACCGCCAGCAACACATGGACCGCCAGCAACATAAGGACCGTCAACAACATATGGACCAAAGTCAATTATGGACCACCAGTAACTATGGACCGCCAGTAACCCTTGACCGCCAGCAACCATGGACCACAGTCAACTATGGACCACCAGTAACTATGGACCGCCAGCAACTATGGACCGCCAGCAACATATGGACCGCACTCAACTATGGACCACCATCAACTATTGACTACCAGCAACTATGGACCACCAGCAACTATGGATCACCAGCAACTATGGACCACCAGCAACTATGGACCACCAGCAACATATGGACCACCATCAGCTATGGACCGCCATCAACTATGGACCGCCATCAACTATGGACCACCAGCAACATATGGACCACCAACAACAACACAAATATAGCGTTGATCTCTTTGGATTCATTATCTTTTCACCCGGCAATACACCCGGAAATACTCCCGCCAATACACCCGGCAATACATCCTACAAAACACTCACAATCCTGTTTTTTGGAGCACAAGTTACATAGCAGTCTGTTCCTGTGTGGCCAGGGTAAGACTGGTGTACAGTACGGTAGAGGAACTCTACTCCGCGCAGTCTTACAAAATTTGACGAAAATCAAAACATGTTTTAATATATGTCATCGATGCAATGTTTCGCCATTCAAAATAATGTCTTGATGTCGCCCTGTTGCGAAAACATTTAACAATATTTTGTAACTCCCAAATTGGTGGACAAACTCCTCGCAACCCCCCACCCTTACTCCTTTCACACACACACACCCCCACCCTCAACCCATCAACCCATCAACACAACAAATTGAATAATTATCCCGTGTTGCTGGACACGCCACAAATAAAAGTCATTCCATATCACGACACCCCACCCACCCCACAAACTCTCATGAAAATTTGTTCCTTTACAACCTGGCCCCCAGGTTTCGGATCAATGATCGCAATGTGTCGTGACTGCAGCCATTCAGCGCCATCTACCGACTCTGTGAACCGAGATCCGACTATTGGTCGTCTGCTACCACAGATCCATGAACCTGGTGTTCAAAAGTTATTATATCCACACATACACAACAAAAAAAAGTTAAAATAAAAAAAAAAAAGAAGTGTCAGGCTTCGGTTCATGAATAGCACCAGAACGAGGCTCTGCTCGATTGGACTTGGCGGCGTTCATGCAAAAACTGTTTCACTGGACGGACGCCATTAGAAAAGACCTAGGGCTGAGGGGATAGCAGGTTTTCACACCGGCGGCTCCGTGACTCCACAGTTGTTGCCCTATCACAGCCACTGCGCGAGGCAAAAAAAGGCGCGCCTTTCAATAGGGTCCCGGGCCGGTGAATTAATATACTCATGTTCTAAAGTGCAAGCAAAAGACCAAGGGCGACAACACAACGGTAGAATGTGAAGGGGAAATAATACAGATCAATAAACTGAATAGAGCTGTGCGGGGGGAAAGCATCTTTTATTTTGAGGCTTTTAAGTGACTCCAGTGACTCGAGGAGTCGGGGGACGGCATTGTGTGTGCCGCTACACACTAAAGGCATTGTGCGTGTGCCGCTACACACTAACGGCATTGTGTGTGTGCCGCTGCAAGCTGGCGGTTTGATTATGTTTGCTGCTACATGCTACACAGCGAACAATTTGATCGTGTGTGCCGCTGCTACACGCTGGATATATACGTTGGAGGTTTGATTGTGTCTATTCTCTAAACGGCACATATTTGATTGCGTGTGCCACTACACACTAGAGCAGGGTTGGACAACCAGTGGCACGCGCGCCAAATGTGGCAAGCAAAGACTTTTTTTTTCCATTCAAGCACGCGAACGGGTAACCATTCCCTTCTAACTAAATTGGCCTACATACCAAATTTCTTCCCAGAATTCTCTATTTTTATTCTATAAATTACACTGTTATTAAATTTCAGATCGAAGTACAGTGATTTAAAAAATCCATCCATCCCTGTGGCGCTACAGCCCATGTAGGGCTTTGGCCTGCCTCACCACTTCCTTCCACTCAGACCTAACTAATGCTTTTCTTTTCCATGCCTGGATTCCCGGTTCTTGTAGATCATTTTCCACATCACCCATCCATCTAAGCCTAGGTCTGCCTTTGAGCGGTTTTCCTCTGGGGTTTTGGTGACGCACCCATGTACAATTCATTGTTGGTTCGTATTCTCCATCCATATTCATCCTTTGTTGGTCCATATATATTTTTTTCCTGAGAACTTTCCTCTCCCATGTGTTTAATAGGTTTTCAAACAAAACAAAAAATAGCTTAGGAATTTAAACAAATCCACTGATAATTGTTTTGTAGCTACTAACAAGATCCACTATGAACGTGAAATCTACTTCCCTTGATCTTTCGATCTGTTAGCTTGTTGGAATTCAATGCAGGCTTTTTTTTTAAAGCCGGTGTTTATCTGAATAACCAACAGTTACAGATCCCAAGTTATCAGCAAATAGTTATCCGTTCGGCTTCCCCTTTCACAAATAGGCCTACTTGCAACTGACATGCTGGTTTATCCTTAAGGATTCCGTCCCCTTACCCTCAAAACCTGGAGCATCCTGTCAATCAAACGGCGCGCGCGCACCGCCCGCCTGCCTCCTGTATTTACTCAGCCTATATAGTTTTCTTCTTTGATAGCTTTTTTAGTTTTCACGGTCCGATATTAGAAAATATCCGGGGCCCTTTACGGACTTTTTTCTTCTTCTTCAAACCACGGTGCCTCGTTTGCTTTGTGCTGTCTTTGATGTTTGTTTGAGACTCACTTGCATTGAATGACAAATGTAAACATTGGGCCCGAGCCTCTGGTAGGATAATTTCAATTTAGGACAGGGATTGGCAGGGAAATATGCGAAAATTGTCACATTCCTTGAAAAGAATTTGTCAACATATTAATGGATATATGCCTGTCATTGTCAAATTTACGCTGTATTTTGCTTACAAAAATCTATCATTATCATTACAAAGTATATAATCTTCTCCCTCTCTCACTCTCTCTCTCTCCTTCTCTCTCGCTCTCTGTCTCTTTGTCTCTCTCTCTCACTCTCCCTGTCTCTATGTCTCTCTCTCTTTGTTTCTCTGCGTCTCTCTCCCTCTCTTTGTGTCTCTCTGTCTCTCTCTCTCTCTCTCACTTTACTCTCTCTGTATGCGTGTGTACTTTATGTGTCACTTTTGTTAACTTTTTGTTTTTCAATCTTGAAATATAACAGCTATTGTGACCACACAACGATTCACCAAACGCTTGGCTGATGACCAATTTTGGGGAACAGGAAAATCTCAAGGACTTTCCAAAACGATATGTGCAATGCAATTCAAACAAACTTCCATTTATTTGGATTAATAAAGGCATCTTGTCCTATCTTATCTAACTTAAAATAAATCTCAGAGTCAAAGTTTTGAAATAGTTATTTCAGCTGATTTCACAAATAAGAATATTTTCCCTCTCTTTGTGTCTCTCTGTCTCTCTCTCTCTCTCTCACTTTACTCTCTCTGTATGCGTGTGTACTTTATGTGTCACTTTTGTTAACTTTTTGTTTTTCAATCTTGAAATATAACAGCTATTGTGACCACACAACGATTCACCAAACGCTTGGCTGATGACCAATTTTGGGGAACAGGAAAATCTCAAGGACTTTCCAAAACGATATGTGCAATGCAATTCAAACAAACTTCCATTTATTTGGATTAATAAAGGCATCTTGTCCTATCTTATCTAACTTAAAATAAATCTCAGAGTCAAAGTTTTGAAATAGTTATTTCAGCTGATTTCACAAATAAGAATATTTTCTTTTGCTGCCCTCTCGAACACTACTTCTCAGCTAAGTGCTATATTTTTTATACGTTTATTATGTTTTTTCCTGTTGTTTGCTCGCTGAAGAAGGCTTCCTGCCGACACCTTCGTTGTTTTGTTGCGTTCCTTTTTTTCAGGTTTAACCTTACCTTTTTTCACTTATTACCTATTTTCTTTTTATTCCATATTGCCATATTCTTAGGCAAGTCGTAGTTGCATGCTACTTGGTCACATGATTTCAACCAATCAAAGATGCGCATGTAACAATAGTTAACTATATTACTACGTATTAGTAATAATTCAATATAATAATAACATTGCTCATATTATTTTTTTTAAAGTTTTCTTTGTAAGATTGTTACGCAGTAAAATGAGCTTGCTGATTAAAGATTTACCTGCTGCCCTGCCAGTGAGTTGGTCAAAACATCGTCCGGTGATCTAACATCTTATCAAACAGAACTCTCTAATCTGCTGTCGTAGCTGTCTACTGTGACCCCCCCCCCCCCCCTTTTTTTTTTTGAACGCGCTGGTAACCATGCGTCAATTGAAACTTGTCGTCCACGTCCACGGGACCTTGTATCCCTCACGAGAGGACCGAATATCAACATCAAATATTTGATCTTCCGATGTCAAACAGAACCGGAACAACTCTGGACGTCCGGTTATCTCAGAACTCAAATAAGGAGACAAATTATCGCCCTTGAACAATTATTTCCCCTAGGTTTTTGGACAAAGCGTTGAGGGTCGCGGTTCTTTGATTGGGGGAGATAACTGATAGGTAGGTGGGGTCAGGAGGGGTAAATGTGCAAAGTTTGGATTTGTCGCCCACGGTGACCAAACTGCAAAGGGCAGAGGTCAAAGTGAACCAAGTCGTGTTGGGAAAACTCACAGCAAGCGAAATGCAATCTGCAGCGAAATGCCCATCTGCATCTCGGGGCAACCCAGTTGGAGCATAAGGCATAATTAATTGAAATTTATTCTGGTGTTTCGCTCGCTGTAATATTAACAGGGAAAAAAAAATCGATGCTATCGTTTAAAACGTGTTCACGTTATTTTGTCTGATTCTCTACTTAGTGTGTGTAGAGTTCAGATGCAATGAATAGAGCTACCTTGTTGTTCAGAAATATTTTATATGTTTTTCTTTTAAAAAACTTTTGTTGAAGGAAAAGCAATTTCCCTCCTCGGGAAAAACGATTTCCCGCCTCATTGTTTTCCCCGGTACAGCCGCCTGGTGGTACATTCGTGTCTTCAAGCCTTTTCTTACAACTCGGTTAGTACATAAGCTGTTGGGCGGGGCGCGAGTTGAAATAGTCTAGAAGAGAGAATACAGACAAAACCAAGAGGAACGATTCACAAAATTTATTGCTGATACGCTCCGGGCTTTGATTGACCTTTTTAAATATTTTCTTATTTGCTTTATTTTTCCTTAACATCTAGGAAGTCAGAAGAATACAAATTAAATTGTCGGGACAGGCAAAAAAAAGAATATATCTATATCTATCTATATATATATCTATATATGTATATGTATACATAGAGAGAGAGAGAGGGAGAGAGAGAAAGACAGAGAGAGACAGATAGAGTGAGAGAGAGACAGTGAGAGAGAGAGACAGCGAGAGAGAGACGGGCGGGGAGGGGAGAGCGAGACTTAAATATCCCAATTGTTTGCCCACCATAACGCCTCCATTTCTCCGTTTATTTCTCAACTCTTTTCATCAATCAGTTTCGGCTCATGCCGGATTAAGGATTATAAGAGGGTAAAACAAACGTGACGTAACCATCGTCAGAACAACAAAAATCTATTTCTACATTTTGGAGAAAGCTCGAACTCCACCAGCTGCAAACAAAATCGATCTTATCCAAAGTGATGGGGGGGGGGGGGGAAAGGGTGGGGGTATAATGGTGGACGTTGGTGGGAGGGGGTGTGTGTTGGTTTTGTTGGTTTTTTCCGAGGCGTCGTTGTTTGAGGTTGTTGGTTGGGTTCTTGGTGGTGTCCACTTGTGGTTCCTGTTGGTTGGGTTCTTGGTGGTGTCCACTTGTGGTTCCTGTTGGTTGGGTTCTTGGTGGTGTCCACTTGTGGTTCCTGTTGGTTGGGTTCTTGGTGGTGTCCACTTTTGGTTCCTGTTGGTTGGGTTCTTGGTGGTGTCCACTTGTGGTTCCTGTTGGTTGGGTTCTTGGTGGTGTCCACTTGTGGTTCCTGTTGGTTGGGTTCTTGGTGGTGTCGTCTTTTGGTTCCTGTTGGTTGGGTTCTTGGTGGTGTCGTCTTTTGGCTCCTGTTGGTTGGGTTCTTGGTGGTGTCGTCTTTTGGTTCCTGTTGGTTGGGTTCTTGGTGGTGTCCACTTGTGGTTCCTGTTGGTTGGGTTTTGCTTTGGGGGGGGGGGGGAGTGTGGTGTATGTTGTTAACACAGTAGCAGAAGAAAAAAAAGGGGTGGGGAGGTCACAGGAAACGTCAATGAAGTTTTATCTAGTGATATCTATGGGGTGAAAGGCCCGCAATCAAAGTGCTACTCAGCTTACGAGAGTTAAGCCGCTTATCCCTGCTTGTATTTACGTACGGATCAAGAGGACACTAAATCCATCACCGCCGCCACCCCCCACCCCCAACCCAAATCCTTCTTAGAATTTTCTCAAGGCATAAAACTCTCTCTCCCCATTTTGTTAATTTATGTATAAATATATATATATTTTTTTAATATTTTTTTTTTAAAAAATAAATTTATCACCGAGCAGTTGCTGCCAAATGTGGGTTCACGACGACGCACGTAGACATAAACATTTTAAGCGTTTCTGTTCTTCACGATTTGAGCAGCATGCACGGATCTTATCGATTGCTTTCTATTATTTTTTTTTAAATTATGGATTAGTTATATGGTTACTTTTGTGCTGATATATATATATGAATTTCTTTCTCATCCAGTGAATGTTTAAGTGTTGCGTTGCTGGAGAAATATATACAAAAATATCCATGAATACCAGGAAAGAAAACCATTGAATGTCAAAGAGACCAATATCCCCAGTGTCAAATATTAGTGGCAGGGATGTGACAGTGGAAATGTGACACTGGTAATGTGACAGTGGAAATGTGACACTGGGCATGTGACGGTGGAAATGTGACGCTGGTATGTGGCACTGAGGAAAGTGTCACGGGGAAAGTGACACTCGGGGATTTAACAGTGGGAATGTGACAGTGGAAATGTGACAGTGACATTAGGAATTTGACTCTGGGGAATTAAACTCTGGGAATGTGGCAGAGGGAATACAAAGTACACCCGGTATCAGAGTGCGGGACATGGAATACACAGTAAAATAAGGGACACTTACATGAGAAGAAATCTTCAGTAAAAGAATGGATATAACTTGCAGGACAGGGATTTCCCAATCAAAAAATGGAAACTTTCAGGACAGGGAGTACCCAAGAATGGAAACTTTTAGGACATGACATACCCAAGAATGGAAACTTTTAGGACATGGAATACCCAATAATTGAAACTTTCAGGACAGGGAATACCCAAGAATTGAAACTTTCAGGACAGGGAATACCCAAGAATGGAAACTTTCAGGACAGGGAATACCCAAGAATTGAAACTTTCAGGACAGGGAATACCCAAGAATGGAAACTTTCAGGACAGGGAATACCCAAGAATGGAAACTTTCAGGACAGGGAACCCAAGAATGGAAACTTTCAGGAAAAGGAATACCCAGTACAATAATGGAAACTTGGATGTAGCTGTACTCATTTATATGTGGATCTGCTAAATGTTTCATACATTTACAGCACTGAAATCAAATCAGATATCGTAATGATAAATGTCTTGTTCTCCCGGAACTATATTTCATTCAGAATTCAGGACCTGCAACATATGACCTATTTACTTGTTGCCCTGTCAAGTTCCATTTCCTCAACTCATAACGCTGATTGTCTCTAGGCCCGATAACGGTAGTTCTAAATCTCGCGACTTAAGCTATAAGCCTCTTAGTCCACACACTCACCGGCTCATGTTTTAATCCAGCACATGGAGTCTATTTCAGATGGATTACACAAGAGAATTAACGTTAGTTTGGCGGAGACCCGGCACGGTAAACGTGTACATTAGGTCGTAGTTGGCAGCTGCTCATTAGGTGGACCTTACTTCTTGGAATATGATGGTCGACGTCGCACTGCGTGTTATGTATGTTTTAGTCTAAAACTGTTGTGCACAGAATTCTATAGTGATCTGAGGAATACCAGAAAACAAAAGATTCACTACTTCAATATGAAATTTAATCTCTTTTGTATATTTTTTCTTGTGGTGGGACTGCTTCCATTTCCGGATAGCGCGCAAAATATAATTCCCGATAACTACGCCTACGCTAAATGATTTTTTTTTTTTTTTAATAACGCAACTGCGTCTGGTGCGTAATATTTTCTTTTCGGAAAAAATGAAATCGTCTCAATTTAAACATGGTTTAAAAAATATTCGGTTTAAAAGTGGTTGGGATATCAGAATATTTAATCTAGTTCATGGGCGTGAAATAAAAAGTGGGCGCAGTTACGTATCATGGAGGGGGAAGGGTGTAGCAGAAATTGGGAAACTTAAATGTGCGTTACTTGAGTTCATGTTTTGTCAAGTAACTTTAGTAGACGGGAAGTTCACATATTGCTGTCGCCAATGTTTGGCGACTTATAACTAGTATTTACTAGTTAACTCCACGCAGTTAATATCCTTGAGCTAAACGTTATAACTGTGTCTTTAAGAATCTGTGTTACACTGTTCATCTATACTTACGGAGTGATACATGGCGTACTCGGACAGTATATCGACCTGGTGCATTTCTCTAGTGTGATTCTTGTAGCTGGTACAGACGTGTCGGCTGTGTCTGTGTAGCTGGCACAGACGTGTCGGCTGTGTCTGTGTATCTGGCACAGACGTGTCGGCTGTAGCTGGTACAGACTTGTCGGCTGTGTCTGTGTAGCTGGCACAGACGTGTCGGTTGTGGCTGTGTAGCTGGTACAAACGTGTCGGCTGTGTCTGTGAATTCTAATTTCTTTCATTTATAAGTGTTGTTAGGATATATATAGCCGGGGGATATGCAACATTTAGGTTAATGTTCACGCTTTATATAGCCTATAGCCGATGGCTATACGAGTCTGTGATTGGCTAACGTGATCCAAACACCAAAACATTCTAAAAATAGACAAGTGAGTGAGGTAAAAAAAAATAAAAAATTTAGCCATTATTGAGAAGAAATTCAAAGTTCAAAACAATCATTCTTGGAGGTACAAGTATTGGATTCGTCTATCTCAGATAAGACAGGGACGTTGTGCAATCAAAATTTAACTTAGTTCTCAAGTTTGGTGACAGTCAAGCCTATATAGATATAGAAAACGAATGGCGGGCTAGGCCTTTCTTGATAGCCTAGACATTTCAACTACTCTTAGTTGTAACCATGCTATCATAGTTGTTGGCGTAGTCCAATATGGAGGGCAATAATACTTTTAAAAAATGATAAAGTATTACATTGGCTTCTTTGCGCGAGATTTGTGAATAGAGACTTTATAGAAGACGTTTAAGTTTTGTGAATAGAGACTTTATAAAGACGTTTAAGATTTATGAATAGAGACTTAATAGAGACTTTATAGAAGACATGTAAGATTTATGAATAGAGACTTTATAGAAGACGTTTAAGATTTGTGAATAGAGACTTTATAGAAGACGTTTAAGATTTATGAATAGAGACATAATAGAGACTTTATTGAAGGCATGTAAGATTTATGAATAGAGACTTAATAGAGACTTTATAGAAGGCATGTAAGATTTATGAATATAGACTTTGTTTTTTAGATTTTGCTTTCAACGCGTCTTTCTTGTTATTTCCGCCGTGACCACATCAGCGTTTGGTCAGTTAAATCGACCCATAAGTCAGCTACACATACCCCCAAGTCAGCCACACATACCCCTAAGTCAGCCACACATACCCCTATTCAGCCACACATACCCCTAAGTCAGCCACACATACACATAATTCAGCCACACATAACACCCTAAGTCAGCCATAACTTAAGTCACTATTACAACCATGTCTTGCCACTGTTACACAAATGTCTTGCCACTGTTACAACCAATGTCTTGTCACTGTTACACCAATGTTTTGCCACTATTACACCAATGTCTTGCCACTGTTACAACCAATGTCTTGCCACTGTTACACCAATGTCTTGCCACTGTTACAACCAATGTCTTGCCACTGTTACAACCAATGTCTTGCCACTGTTACAACCAATGTCTTGCCACTATTACAACCAATGTCTTGCCACTGTTACACCAATGTCTTGCCACTGTTACACAAATGTCTTGTCACTGTTACACCAATGTCTTGTCACTGTTACAACCAATGTCTTGCCACTGTTACAACCAATGTCTTGCCACTGTTACACCAATGTCTTGCCACTGTTACAACAATGCCTTGCCACTGTTACAACAATGCCTTGCCACTGTTACACCAATGCAGTGCCACTGTTACACCAATGTCTTGCCACTGTTACAACCATGTCTTGCCACAGTTACCGCGCTCTTACCGTAACGTAGTGAGTCAAAAATATTTTTTAAATGGCGTTTCAAAAAAAAAAAAATTAAAAACCTTCCGTCTGAATTACTTTTTCTCCCATCTTTTGTTCCCGAACCCTTGGTAGAACGAGCTAAAAATGGCGTACTGCATTCATCTCCGGCTTGCCAATTCTCGGAGAACTACGGCAGCACACGAGACTCGAAGAATAAGAAACACAAATATGGAAATGAAACTGCTGGGGGAAGATGCGACGCTGGCAGTTGAATGGGGTCTCCAGCCGGGAAAGGCAAAAACTTAATCCTGAGAATGTATTCACTCCACTCGCTTCGATTCTTCGCCCGCAACAACACATCGGAGGAGAGAAGGGGGGGGGGGGGGGGGGGCTGCCACGCTGACAGAATACGGAAGGCCCTTGATGGGTGGCGTATGGAGAGGGGGGGGACCCAGGCAGCCAAAAGGCTGTGGTGGGTAGCCGGGGCCCTCGCGTTAAATGTTCGAGTGATTGAGTGAACGGGGGTAGAGGGTATCAAAAGCGGCGTCTGGGAAATGAAAACAATATTGTCAAAGACGTTTTTAAATTAGTTTTTATCGAGATGAGAAACGAGAGAGTCTCCATTCGCGCGGCCCTCGAGGCCAGGTCCTCGCTGAGGAGAGACACGGTGTGGGGTAGGAGCGGTCTGGCCGCGAGTCCGCTCGACGTCTAGTAATTACAGTTTTGATCTCCTGTAGATGGGAACCTGTTTCATCTTGACGCATCCTTAACACGCCGACGGCCAGGGATTCCTACACTTTGGGGTCTTTGGACCGGTTGGGCTGTGACGGCATTACGCCACGTGTCTCAGTTTGTGAAATGCTATGACCGCTACGGAAAAAAAAATATATATATATATATTTGAAAAGATTAAATTGAAGGGTCGTATGCGTTCAGATCAGCAGTTTTTTTAAAGTGTGCGTGAAAAAGATATGCGGCTGGTTGCGTTGTTTACGCTAAGAGGGGATTGTAAAATTTAATTATAAAAATTTTTTTTAGGTGGGTTTGGGTGGTGTAGTGGTGTCGTAAAATTATGTTAGTCAATATGAAGGTTGAAAGGACCAACAAATAAAAAAAAAATTTAACAGACGTTATGCTGTAACCCCAATAATTCATCTGAAATAAATTTGTTGATATATTATTCAAGATGATAAAAATCGTACAAAACATCAGTTTGACACCCCTTCGCCCCCCCCCACTCACCCCCCCCCCCCCATTTGCGAGTCTAACTTCGTTTAACGGCGTCACGTTGTTAATAAGCACGCGAATAATCTATTTAAAAAATATTAGAACACGGTATGTGGAAGTTTGAAACAGAAAGATAGGACAATAATAGAAGAAGGTTTGGGGCTAAAAACACAGTCCTACATTTAGAATCTTTTATAAAATATTTTCTGGGGGGGGGGGGGGAATATCAATACAAAATCCATAGTTGTCAGCTAAAAAAAATTAATAATAATCAGACTCCGTCTTCGGCCATTTTCAGAGATTTCGACAAGACTCGTGGTATGAGGTTTGGACTACGACATTATGACTCTGACTTCATGGCTATGATATAATGCCTATGGCGTTCATGACTGTGACATCACGTTTCCCCATGATGATGACATAATGACTCTAGCATTATGACCTTGACACCATGACCTTTACATCAGGACGTTGACATAATGACTCTGACACTATGACTTAGACATATTGACTGTTTCATCGTGACCCCGACATTATGACTGTGGCATCAAATATCGGCGCACGCGCAATCTTTTTTTTTTTTTTTTTTTTTCTTCGTGAGCGCATATTGTGAATATCATATTTTCAAGTAGACAGTGCTATCGAGCTGAAACTTGGCACATTGTCTCGTTGTCGATGACAACATATTCTATTAAATTTTTCAGACGTCACTCCCCAACCCCAAAAAATCATTTTTATTCCTGTTTTTCAAGAGCAAGATAATATGATGAAAATGATTTCACGAAATAAAATTCCCTATAACAGCGCTAACTCAGATACTTAAAAAAAAAAAAAAATCGCAAGTGCGTAATATTTTATTTAGGTTTTTATCTGAAATAGTTGGTGACATACATCTGCGGTGTGCAAGCGGGTGGGTCATTAGAATATTAATATAAAATAAAAGAATAAAAAATATAGATAAATTATTTATGCGATGTTTATTGGAGTTGTTTAATGAAATGTTGTATTGCTTTATTAGCCGTTGACTAATTTATTTATTTGAGTACTAGAAACGGTAATAGAAGGCACCATTTTGTCCAGCTATCTAAAGCAGCAGCGAGCCTGTCCCTTGTCCCGGTGCCTTAAATAATGTTAATCTTTATGAAGCCAGCTACGGCTGCACACGTGGCGGTATCAGCGCTTGTGTATTTTCATGGCCAACCAACACCAGAAAGGGACACCAGAAAATCGACAATGTGGCCCCTTCACCCTTAGTTCTTCCCCCTCCCTTTTCGGCTCTTTTATTCCAAGACATGATTCTCCGGCCCTTGCAAGGTGCTGCCCGCCGATAACGGCGCCCTTGTTCCACTCCCGGCATTTTAATGGCGGATTATCGCCTGCTACTGTGTCGACAAGCAGACGACAACAACGGCTGCAGCAGCCGTAAATCTGCCGACAACAAACTGCAGGACCAAACCCCTAACGGGGTTAGGATAATATTATGGGGCTGGCAAAGATGGTGTTGGGTCCCCAGGAGAGAAACCTAAGTTGGTACGGTCATTTGTTTTATATATATAGATGGGGTGGTACAGTAATTTGCCTGGTGCATAGATGGCGTTGTACATGGATGAGGGGGTACAAAGATTGGGCGGAACATTAATGTGCTTTTTGGTGCAGTAGGGTGTAGGTATAGTGATGTGTTTGGTATATAGTGATGGGTTTTTTCAGTGATGGGTTGGCTCAGTGATGGGTTTGGTATATAGTGATGGGTTTGTTCAGTAATGGGTTGGTTCAGTGATGGGTTTAGTTCAGAGATGGGTTGGTTCAGTGATGGGTTGGTTCAGTGATGGGTTGGTTCAGTGATGGGGGTTGGTACAGTCATGAGGTTGCCACGGTGTTGGGTTGGTACTGTGATACAACTACAGCTGTCGTGTCAACTGATGAGCTGAGTTTATTAGCAAATAATTGTGTGGGTTTTTTTCGAGTCAGATTTCATGTACCAATCTGATTAGTGTTCGATATTTGTTTTTTTCTTAAATTGATATTACTTCAAGCAAAACTAGCACATCAAATTTTGAACCACTTTTTGAGAACTTTAATGACATTCACACCTGGAATATAAAGGCCATTTATCAATTTAAAAAATAAAAAAAAAAAAACAGTAACTCGGAGCCATTATCATCAGGATATCTGACACCTTCTGATTTATATAAGCACATCCGATAGATCAGCGGTTCTAAACCTGTGGGTCACGACCCCTTTGGGGGTCGCGCGACCCTTTCACAGGGGTCGCCTAAGACCATCTGAAAACACATAGCCTACAGTTATGAAGTAGAAACAAAAATAATTTTATGGCTGGGGGTCGCCACAACACGAGGGACTGTATTATAGGGTCGCGGCATTAATAAGGTTGAGAAAACGCTGCGATAGATATTTCAAGTTTTGTTTGTTTCGATATATTTCAACGCTTGCTAAGGAGCCAGAGTAAATTTGTAGTCGATTTCAGAGTCACCAGGATTACTGGGCCCTGGATTTGGATCGGAAATAATTGTCCTGAAAATAAAGTATCGTGTTCCCGTAATGGCGGCACATGAAACTCCATTGTAATTTATGATTTTAAGGAATTTTTAAAATTTCAATAATAAATGTCAATACATATAAACATATAAGTTGTATTCATATATTGATATTCAAAACTAAAATTTAAAAAAAAAATTGAATGAAAATGTGGTAACTCCCATCCCTTACCCTTATGTCCCTCCTCCCCTCTCACATCCCTCCCTCCCTCCCCACACCCCCACACAACGTCCAAATATAAGAGACATGTCAAATTTCAATCAGATGCTCCCAGACCGCTGCAGCACGCCACAGGGGGAGTTAAGCGCTAATGAGGAAAATCCGTTGGTGCACGCCACGATGGTGCCGCCAGCGTCCACCCTAAGCTGCAGCGTCATCACGTTTGTTGCATGGCTGGGGCTTTCTAGGGCGATAATTACAGCATCGTGTAAGAACAGCCCATCAATGTCTGTCTCTCTGCACGGGATTTCATCATTTTTATGTTGTTTTTTTTTAAACATTTAATCCATTTTCTTATGATATATTTTAAACCACTTTTTCCTGTATTGTCCCTGTGTTTCTTTTTTTACTTATTGCCTATATTTTAATGTACTTCTAAAGAAATTTTGGTCCGTTAAGAATCAAGTGCTTATTTTTCACAGGAAATATAAATATATTCTTTCACCACCTCATGAAATCTTGGTTTTGAATAATCTCACTTCCGGCAAACAACACTGGCGATCACTTAAGTTTTTAGCTACACTCTATTTCCGTATCCGGAAATTTGATCGAAAGAAATTTCGTCGACGGAAAATTGATCGACGGAAATTTGATCGAACGGAAATTTGGTCGAATCTTTTTTTTTCAGTCCACACGTTAAGATTTTGCTTCAAATTTATTTTTGGATGCATTATTTTGTTTTACTATTTATTACAGTGCGTTCAAAAAGAAATTTGACGAAAATTTTAACGTGTGAACTGAAAAAAAGATTCGACCAAATTTCCGTCCGATCAAATTTCCGGTAACCCTCTATTTCTTGCCGTAATTTCATTAGTCCCGTCTGTCGAGGAAGGCTCGTTTGGTCATGTCTCTGGATTCAAGCTTCCACATATCACATTTTTCTGCTATTTCATTGATACAGCTAGAGTGCAGGGCTTCGTTTATTGTCCATCCTGTTCCGTGGTCGTATGACTTCTAACGAGTTTATGTTTGGCACTTGTTAATGTGACAGAAACACTAAGTCTAAGACGCACCGCCAGAATTACGATCGATGAATGATGTTTTCTACCAGGGCCGGCCCTAACAATTGCGGGGGCCCCTATGCGAAACGGATTGCGCGGGGGCCCATTCTGGGTAGAGGATAAGGATAATAAGTGAAAATTAAGATTTTGTATTAGAAAATATATTCGGGGCGGGGCCTATGAAAGTGCGGGGCCCAATGCGGCCGCATAGGTCGGCCCTGTTGTCTACCATCTTTTCCAGCGAGCTATTATCTCCTAGATGAATATTGGCTTGTGTTGTTTATGGTTGCAAGGTGATGTAATACTTTGAATGGGTATGCTCGTATGTAGTTTTGTAGTGTTGCGTTTTGTATTTCAATGTGGTAAAAAATAGATTGATTCAATTCTCTTTTAATGCGGTGGACTTTGTACCGCGCTTCGAGCCTTTGGGGATGAAGCGTGATTTTTCAAATAAACTTTATTATGTATTATTGTTAAGTATAAGTAAGTTTCTGTATGACCAGCTGCAGAGTTGAATATTCCACACAGAGTGATAAGGCTGACGAGACGAAAATGTTGCATTTTAAAAAAAAAAATTATTCTTGGCAATTAACTTGGCACGTTTGATTGGCTAATGAACGACTGAGGAGCACAGAGGGGCACTGAGGGGCACAGAGGGGCACTTAAGGGCACTGAGGGGCACAGACACAACTTCTTGCGGTATTTGTTGCTGTGGGGAAGAGAAGAAGTTACTTTATTTTGGGGGTGGGGGTAAGGTGGGTAGAGAAATCTATTTATAACTCAGCCTACCATTTAATTATAGATTGTCGTTGAAAATTTTTTTTTTTTGGTCGATGTAATTTTTTAAACAGGATGTGACAAATGCTTATACTTACTGTTATTTATTTATTTATTTTAGAGAAGCTAATGGTTGAAACCGAGATTATTGTATTATTAGATAGCGAGATATTTAATCTGTTTTCTCCATCTATTTGTTTCCAAAATATTGATACAGTGAGACCTGGAAACAACGGACCTCGAAATTGCGCTGTCCCTTACACATGTTCTAACTCTTTCCCGGCAGGGAAAAAATAATTCAACATCCCTGTAAATAGCACCACAATTCAACATCCCCGTAAATAGCACCACTATTCAACATCCCCATAAATAGCACCACAATTAAACATCCCTGTAAATAGCACCACATTTTTATACTCGGTCCCCAGACAATCGGAAGACGTTAAGTCGATCGATGCCCATTAAAAGGATTTGCGAGAAGGCGATCATCTTATCACTAAATTTTAGAAACAAAGCAAGCGTTTGCTAACTACCCCAAGGATCAGATATCTGCACTGGTTTTTGGGGTGCGGGGTGAGGGGTGGGAGGTGGTGGGGGGTTGAGTGATATTTCCTTTTTAAATGAGGATTATTTATTTATGTGCAATGCAACCTCGCCAGTGTCTTTAAACTTTAAATAATTAATTAAGTAATCTTACTTTATGATAGAATAATGTGTTTCTCTTGTGTTTAATTTTAAAATTCTTATTTAGTGTGGAGTTAAAGAGAAAGATGATTTCTTTTCTCCCATAGGTACTTTTCATTTGGTCTTTCCAAACAAAACTAGTTTTTGAACTTCGAAATGAATTTTTTTTTCTTTATTTGAGAAAATTGATCCTGCATCTGTTAGTGCTTCAGTATAGCAACATGGAAATCTTTTACATATATTATATTTATTAGTTGTTGTTTTTTTTACCCTTTATATTAACTTCGCTTCCGTGTGTTTAATGCAAATTACTCGGACGGCTAATTGACCCACTTCCCGTCAAAATATCGAGTTGAAACTTGAGCCAGATGTCGAGGACAATATATTGTGTCAAATGTTCGGCTCACTCTATGGATGTCATCAAAGATCAGATTTGCTGCAGGGCGCCGATCATTACCTCCTTCATCTGAAACGTTTTAAACCTCCCCGCAGCACCACGTTCTTATGCAAGGTATTTGTTGATCCCGTCCAAAAGCTCACCCTGTTTTCCACCACGGGTTCGAGATTTTTCAACCGCAGATCTCATGAAACTTTTTTTGCCTCTGTGAAGGGCAACGTAATAATCGACCACGTGTAAAAAAAAAAACTTGCTGTTCACGCAGACATGGTTCCAACAAACTCAGCTGTCTGACATTATGCCTTGTTCATAGCTCATTAATGGTGAAACGTGATCATTGAATGCGTTGGACTTCAGTTGCTGGGTTTTTTAAATCATAGGTTGTAATGCACCTATTGTTACAGTGGGGGTTTCCCAACACTTTTGCCTCGGTTCAAATGATCCAGTTTTCTGAATATATATATTTTTTTTGAACGTACTGCTTAGTAAAGTAAAAAATAGTGCGTTCAAAAAGTAATTTCACGAAAATTTGAAACAAACTTGATGAAAATTGGATCGTGTGAACTGAGAAGTATTGTGTTCCCCGTGGTATCTTCTTCGGTAAAATGGAAAACTAGTTTTTTTGTTTCCTGCGGTGGTTAACAAACGTGTTCTTTTTTTGTGTCCATTAGGTGCGGTACGCCGAGAGAGGGGGGAGGGTGTTGCAAATGAGAGCGCATCACGGTGCGCAAATGGGGCGGACAACATCCAGTTATATTTGTTTTTATGTCAAAACATATCGGAACCTTACATATGATATTACATCACGAAGACTAAACACATTTTGAGCTGGTTTCTCTTCCTGGGCCTATCAGCTATTTTGAATCGATAGAAAGACACAAATAACATACAATTTATAACGATGCCAGATACGACAAAGCAAGGGTGCCTGAAATAAATAAAAAAAATATTCTGAAATTGTTTTCATATTATTATGCGGATATTTTTAGCACAGACTTAAAAAAACAACACCGGGTCGTACGACTGCTAATAACCTAAAAGTTACAACCGCTTCTTAGTGGTATAGCGACCTTTTCGGCTGAGTTGTAATTTAAGCCCTCGGGGCGCAGAGAAAGCTCGCGGTGCATATCGACTTCAGTCCCCATAAAGAAGACCGTTCCCAACAATGAGAGAAGTAAATCTGGTGTGTACGTCAGCTGCTGGCCCAATCAGCCCCCCCTCCCAGGGGGGCCCACCACCAACAATGGGTGCGTTGCTCAGATTAAAGAAACTACAACATACAATACGCGCTCGTCTACTTCTCAACAGCTTGGAACAGCTGGGCCGAGAGCAAAGAGCCTCAGTCGCTGGCGTACGATGGAGAATAAAATATACCCCTAATGTAGCCAGGAGTAGAAGGCGATAAGAAATGTGGGGGTCTTCGCATGTGTTACCTAGAGGGTGTGGTGTCACCGGGTGTGTGGTGCAACCTGGCGTGTGCCGATACCTGCTGTGCGGTGCTACCTGGTGTGCGGTGCTACCTGGTGTGCGGTGCTACCTGGTGTTTGGTGCTACCTGGTGTTTGGTGCTACCTGGTGTATGGTGCTACCTGGTGTGCGGTGCTACCTGGTGTGCGGTGCTACCTGGTGTTTGGTGCTACCTGGTGTATGGTGCTACCTGGTGTGCGGTGCTACCTGGTGTATGGTGCTACCTGGTGTGCGGTGCTACCTGGTGTGCGGTGCTAACTGGTATATGGTGCTACGTGGTGTGTGGTGCTATCTGGTATATGGTGCTACCTGGTGTGTCATGCTACCTGTGATGCTACCTGGTGTGTGTTACTACCGGGTGTGTGTTGCTACCACGCGTGTGTTGCTACCTGGGATGTGGGGCTACATTTATGTGGTGCTACCTGCGTAAATGGTGCTAAATAGGTGTGGTCGTACCTAGTATGTAACGGTAGTGGTATGTGGTGTTACACATTATGTGACGCTACGTACGGTTTGGTGCTACCTTCGGTGTGGTGCTAGCTGCGGTATGGTGCTACATGCGGTGTGGTTCTACCTGAGGTGTGGTGCTACTTGAGATGTGGTGCTACCTGTGGTGTATAGCTACGTGTTGTGTGATGCTACCTGCGGGGCGAACCATCGCATATTCCAATTTAATTTCAATAGAAAAAAAATCAACTTTTGTGTTACCAGGGGTTACCAAACTACGACCCGTGGGCCGGATTCGGCCCGCAGCGTCATATCATCCGGCCCACCGACAGTACTTGAATTTGCTTGATAAAACGTACGGGACACGAAATGTTGTGATACAATTTAACTATATGTTTAGAATAGTAGGAGATCTTCACACGTGCGGAGACCTCCTGGCTGCTATGCACCTTAAATTTACCATTTTCAATTTTAATTTGATGTACCTAGATTTTCTTGTTTATTGCAGAACTATTTACCCTTGAACTCTAAAAATCGTACTATATCGTCTCAAAATCATACAATATGGTATCTTAATAGTAAATAAATAAACATACAGTATATAAATATTAAAATGAATACAATAACTACTCGCATCGCAGTGCCTAGTGGGATCGAGTTAATCTGGCGTAAAAAAAAAGTTAACTTCTAAAACTAGATTATCTACGTTTATCTTGCTATCTACGGTCACTTTGTCTTGCAGACGTGTATCTGCTATAGGTATTAATTTATATTGAGTGCACGTTCAGATCACTCTCTCCCAGTGCGTCACTTGTTAACATAAAGTTACTGGTGAAATTTAACGTGGTTCAAACTCGAAGTCAGATTAGCATAGAACAAGATGCATTAATTAATGACGTCATATTTTTAAAAAAAAAAATTACCAAGTAACGAGATTTATTTTTTAGGAAAAGCTGGTTTTAAAAAACAATAAGAATCAATATCAATTGAGCTTTTTCCCGCTAATACATTAGGGTCTGACAACTACCACAAACTGTAAATGGGTGAAAGGAAGAGCATACTGGGGGGGTATGAAACATCGCACTCGCCGCGGTTCGCCGAACGAAATAATTATGTCGCAAAACTACGCCGTACGGCAACGAAGAAAACGAAAGCGAGGATTGACTAAAATTGTGACTAAGGCGACTATGCTAATATTACGGTTGCCGTGTCTGGTGAGTTAATTATGAAGACACGCAAAGCAACAATATGACCATCATCAACTATCATTACGAAAATGTTGTGGTGTTTATTGTATAGACTTAAATATTTAGACACACCCCCCCCACCCCCGTCAAGCCCGTACACAAAATCTCCCAAATGAACACCACCGCCTTTCCCTCTCAGGGCAAACGTAATACGAGGTGCAACGGATGTCTGTGAGCAAACAGTTTCCAAAAAAATGAAGTAACTGAATTGAACACATCGAACGAGATTGACTGATGGATGTTTGAATGCAATGTTCTTGATTTGATTCCGTTCCTAAGACACGCACACAAAAAATAAGGTATACGGTATACGATCTTTCTCCTCTTCAGTCCCAAAACAATGGAATTCTCTTCCACTACACTTCCGCAATATACCGACCATCATATCCTTCAAAACTGCACTCAAAACACATCTCTTTAAACTCTACTATTCCGACAGATTCCCGGCTCTATCTGATAAACGATGCTGCTGGGTGCCGTCCATGGCTTGACATTTAAATAGTTATGGAATGGGTGGAGTGAATACACATTTGTTTTGTTTTATTTAATAAATGTATGTTAATTTATTTTAAAGTTCATGATTATGTTTGTTAATTGTATGTACAGCGCGGTGAGCCCAACCCTAGGCTGGGGTTACCGTGCTATATAAAATCTCTAATAATAATAATAATAATTAATTAATTAATATAGAGTACTAAACTTCATTGTTCGTCTTTTTTCCCCCAGAGCTTTCATTCTGGCTTGCAAGTATTGCCCAGAATAATTATACGGCCTCGTGCTCGTCATTTTGTACGTTATCCGGCCCGCCGTGAAAAAAGTTTGGTGACCCCTGGTGTACACAGTTATTTTTTAAGTTAATATTTCTACATGTTCTAAGTTCCAGCAAGGTATCATAAATTATGGTCTTGGGGGAGCATGCGTCTAAATGAGCTGAATTGGGCCCAATCCGAGTTTTGCTAAATCATTAGTACCCCCCCCCCCCCCCAGTTTGATTGATATGGCATCGGCAGCAGCCACGCCCCCTGCTGTCATAAAGGCGTGTCCTTTAAATCAGATGGTTAGAGTCATTGCGGATGTCAACCTGTCATTTTGTCGTTGTTTTATATTCCACCCCACCCCACCCCCCAAACATTTATACTTTTATTGTTCTCGCCTTTGCTTTCATTTTCATTAATTCGTATTAATTCCCACTACTGTGTTTCCCAGTACTCTACTTGCCAGTACTCTAATTGCCAGTACTCTATTTCCCAGTACTCTACTTGCCAGTACTCTACTTGCCAGTACTCTAATTGCCAGTACTCTATTTCCCAGTACTCTACTTCCCAGTACTCTACTTCCCAGTACTCTACTTCCCAGTACTCTACTTCCCAGTACTCTACTTCCCAGTACTCTACTTGCCAGTACTCTACTTGCCAGTACTCTACTTGCCAGTACTCTACTTCCCAGTACTCCATTCGTCACGCAGAGAAAGGCCCCAAGTGCTCTATCGATCAGATGGTCACACGTGGTTATCTCCCTCCGCAAGATGGCTGAAATATGCGCAGTTGCAATGACACGCGGCCTCCCTCGTTACATTAACGACTGAATCATTGAGTTTTCTGTAAGTGTAAGGAATGCGCCGCTCAAAGCTTACCCTCCACGGGGGGGGGGGGGGGCAATGAAAGCTCCAAGGGCGTATCGATTCGTTGAATAAAAAAAGAAGCCATTGCTCTCCCTACCCTTCCCCAAAAATAAATTATAGGTTGTAAATAAATGTATGTCTTTCTATAGATCTTTTTTATAATCTATACCGGTAACATTGATATCAAAATCAATATGTTCTCGTCGCATCACTCTTCCCGCCCGCTTCACCACCAGACGATTAATTTTAAATTAAGTTTTTACGGATCGATAACATTTTTTTAAAAAATATATATTTCTTAATTGTTGTTTTAATAACCCTAACCCTAACACTAACCCTAACTTTTTGGCGTCCAAAAACCTATCCTGCACACGATGGATGCACTTAGTCTATGCTTACACTAGTACTGAGTCTATGCGTACACTAGTACTGAGTCTATGCTTACACTAGTACTGAGTCTATGCTTGCACTAGTACTGAGTCAATGCTTACACTAGTACTGAGTCTATGCTTGCACTAGTACTGAGTCAATGCTTACACTAGTACTGAGTCTATGCTTACACTAGTACTGAGTCTATGCTTACACTAGTACTGAGTATATGCTTACACTAGTACTGAGTCTATGCTTTCGCTAGTACTGAGTCTATGCTTACACTAGTACTGAGTCTATGCTTACACTAGTACTGAGTCTATGCTTACACTAGTACTGAGTCTATGCTTACACTAGTACTGAGTCTATGCTTGCACTAGTACTGAGTCTATGCTTACACGAGTACTGAGTCTATGCTTGCACTAGTACTGAGTCTATGCTTACACTAGTATTGAGTCTATGCTTACACTAGTACTGAGTCTATGCTTACACTAGTACTGAGTCTATGCTTACACTAGTACTGTCTCTATGCTTGCACTAGTACTGAGTCTATGCTTACACTTCGTGCCCATGAATCAGGTCAGTGGGGGAGATGGGACACCACTGTAGTTACGGACTGTAAATTGTAATAGATCTTTTCAGTTGAAAAGTTCGATACTGAACTGATTGTGCTCACGTCACACGGCCACGTTAAAGAATGCATGGGCACGGTCCGTTGTGTGCTCACTGGGCTGTTCACGAGACGCTGAAATCAGTGTGGGGGGGGGGGCAGGTGGGGGGGGGCTTATCAGGGAAAAAAATCACACACATGTTACACCATGTACTAAAAAGCCAAAAGTAGCGGATTTGAAATAAAATGTTTTGTGAATGAATCAAAATTGCAAACTTTTATATCGCAGTATGTTTTGTCTTTTTCTTTTCTTGTGTTTTTTTAAAAATATTTTTTTGATCTTCTTTTAATTATGATTTTGAAATACTTTCTAATGTCATTAAAAAAATGTATCATTGCCGGAAACACATATCTTTAATGTTATACCCCTCTACCTCATGTTATACCCCTCTACCTCATGTTATACCCCTCTACCTCATGCTATACGCCTCTACCTCATGCTATACCCCTCTACCTCATGCTATACGCCTCTACCTCATGCTATACGCCTCTACCTCATGCTATACCCCTCTACCTCATGCTATACGCCTCTACCTCATGCTATACGCCTCTACCTCATGCTATACGCCTCTACCTCATGCTATACGCCTCTACCTCATGCTATACGCCTCTACCTCATGCTATACGCCTCTACCTCATGCTATACGCCTCTACCTCATGCTATACGCCTCTACCTCATGCTATACGCCTCTACCTCATGCTATACGCCTCTACCTCATGCTATACGCCTCTACCTCATGCTATACCCCTCTACCTCATGCTATACCCCTCTACCTCATGCTATACCCCTCTACCTCATGCTATACGCCTCTACATCATGCTATACCCCTCTACCTCATGCTATACCCCTCTACCTCATGCTATACCCCTCTACCTCATGCTATACGCCTCTACCTCATGCTATACCCCTCTACCTCATGCTATACCCCTCTACCTCATGCTATACGCCTCTACCTCATGCTATACCCCTCTACCTCATGCTATACCCCTCTACCTCATGCTATACCCCTCTACCTCATGCTATACGCCTCTACCTCATGCTATACGCCTCTACTTTACGTCATGTTGTACTCCTATGCGTGTTGTTTCACACTTCTACGTCTGGTTATACACCTATATGTCATTATATACACATCTACACTGTCACATTTCAAATTCCATTGTCAACTATCAGAATCCACTGAGCCATTCAATATTTAAAAGATAAGTAAATTATTTTTAAAAACGATTTGACTCCGAACGCTTGCATTCAACATGTCACAATGAAGACAACATGTCACAGTTAAAACAACATGTCACAATGAAGACAACATGTCACAATGAAGACAACATGTCACAATGAAGACAACATGTCACAATGAAAACAACATGTCACAATGAAGACAACATGTCACAATGAAGACAACATGTCACAATGAAGACAACATGTCACAATGAAGACAACATGTCACAATGAAGACAACATGTCACAATGAAGACAACATGTCACAATGAAGACAACATGTCACAATGAAGAACAACGTGTCACAATGAAGACATGTCACAATGAAGACAACGTGTCACAATGAAGACAACATGTCACAATGAAGACAACGTGTCACAATGAAGACAACGTGTCACAATGAAGACAACGTGTCACAATGAAGACAACGTGTCACAATGAAGACAACGTGTCACAATGAAGACAACGTGTCACAGTGAAGACAACGTGTCACAATGAAGACAACGTGTCACAATGAAGACAACATGTCACAATGAAGACAACATGTCGCAATGAAGACAACATGTCACAATTAAGACAAAATGTCACAATGAAGACAACATGTCACAATGAAGACAACATGTCACAATTAAGACAACATGTCAAAATGAAGACAACATGTCAAAATGAAGACAACACGTCAAATGACACCAACACGTCACATGGAGACAACATGTCACAATGAAAACAATACGTCTAAATGAAGACAACACGTCACAATGAAGACAACGCGTCACGATGAAGACAACACGTCTAAATGAAGACAACGCGTCACAATGAAGACAACATGTCACAAATGAAGACAACACGTCACATGAAGACAACATGTCACAATGAAGACAATATGTCACATTGAAGACAACACGTCACAGTGAAGACAACATGTCTCAATGAAGACAACATGTCTCAATGAAGACACCATGTCTCAATGAAGACACCCCGACACACTGAAGACAACACATCACAATGAAGACAACATGTCACTAAGAGGATAACATGTCATGGGCAAGGTATCCCACTCTTGCTGTCACGTTCAGACAGTATGAAACAAGCAGTAGACCAAAGTAGTAACTGACGCTTGCTGAGAGCATACAATACTTGCATTTATTGAAGACAATAGCATAGATAGATTTGCCCAAATGGACAACTTAATAATAATAATAATTATTATAAACATGTACATAAATACAATTCTGAGATGGGAATTCCGCAGCAAAGGTGCGCATTAAAGAAAAAAAATCGCACCGTTAACACTAAACTTAATCTCATTCATGCCCGTGTCACGTCAATCAATCCGCTAACTAGTTTTGCGACGCTAAAATACAAATATTGAAAGAAGAAACAATAGTAACTGACGGTGTGTATGAGCAGGGATTTTTTTGTTGGTTGCAAGAGCTGCAAGGTCTCAGCTTGACGTCTTGTGGTTATAATTAGAATTGCTGAGCCGGATTGAATAAGCATTACAGTTGTCTAATATCAGAGGGAAAATTAGAAGAAAAAAAACAAAGGAAAAAAAAGACACTTTTGGCTTCAGAATACGTTAATCCGCAAATGAAAATTTCCTATGCGTGACGTAATATACCGGAAGTAGTACCTAACATTTGTTTATCAGACTCCATAACTCTGTTAACTTCATTAATATATATATATAGATATTATATATTGTATATCTAAGAACAGCACAACTACGAGCGGGGAGTCAGTTCTTGGAGTCAGGTAAAATATAGTAAGTTTCACTTATTGTTAGCTTAGGTTAGTCTATATATATATATATAAATTGAATGGAATGGAATGGTATATTTGGCTGTTGTGGAGTAGTCTTTAAATAGGTGTCATTTATTGCACATTAGCAGGTTATACATGTGATACAAACACGGTGATATAAACACAGTGATACAAACACGGTGATATAAACACAGTGGTACAAACACGGTGGTACAAACACGGTGATATAAACAGTGATACAAACACGGTGATATAAACACAGTGATACAAACACGGTGGTACAAACACGGTGGTACAAACACGGTGGTACAAACATGGTGGTACGAATATAGGGTGACGCGAACATAGTAAAACACCGCAGACTCAAAGATGTCTTCTCCGATACCACACAAAGAGTTTCGACTTGCATTGGAAATATAAACTAGCTATATCACAATGATGTGTGGGTCCAGCTGGTGTGCTTGAGTTGGACAACAGTTGGGGGGGGGGGGTGTGGTGCGTCTCGTTAATTCAGGGTGGGACTGGAGCCTAGGGTGTTTTGGAATGGTTGAAATCATCACGGCCCTTAGGTTGGATGGAATGATTAAATGTCTTCTGGTGTCCTTGGGCTACAGCTATGGGAATGTTGTAGTCCTATGGTCTGAGTGGTAATCATTTGTGGTTATTGTATTATATATAGTTGAAATGGTTTATGAAAGTGTTACACTGTATTATTTGAATCTCGCTTCACCGATGGCTAGTTTTAAAAGAATTATTTTATTTATTTTTTAAATCGGCATTATGCAAATTGATAAATATCAATTTTAGCAAAGTTTTTCAATTTCGATCCAGCTTTGTGTAGCATTTTAAATATGTGTGTATTGATGTATAGAGGCATGATGGGAAGTTGTTGATTCGAAACAGAAGAAACATTCATAAACAATACAGACGGATTTATTGATCATATAGCATATATATTTAGGTTGTCATTGTACGTTATACACTACACTCACAAACCCTTACGTCACGTATATACAATAAACTTTATGAGGACATCAAATGGTATTGTCTCACAACTTAAGCAACTCATCCGCTAGCCTTCCGTCGTCCTGCAAAGCTCGGGTCTCCGTTTACGACAGCGAGATTCTAACACACTGATTCATATTTGATCCTGGTCACTATCCAAGTCAAATCTGACCGATGCATAACTTGTTTTTGTCTATCATCGCTGTCTGTCACAAATGACCCGTTCATGTCTGCTATAACGGACTGCTCGAGTCAAACCCGGTGGACGCACGACTCTATTGTTAAGACACGTGCTGTAAACGTGTGTCTGTGTCAAGTTTCATGATCTGCTCAAAGTCAAGCTGATCAGTCCAAGTCAAAGCTAAGCAAATATGTCTACTTTACCTCCAGCTTAGACAACATCACTGTCTAATTCAATTTCATTTAGTCAAATTATAGATGATATTATAGTCGAATTTATTCTATAAATAGCTAGAGCTCATCCTCAGGCTAGAGCTCCTCCTGCGACCCCACACTGAGTATTTCAATCATGGTACACGTATTTCGTTAAGGATATGTTTTCTTGACTTGGTTGTTCCACGTGGGATATAGCATTGTATATTAATTGTGCCAACTGCCAGTGTTAATTGTGCCAACTGTCAGTGACAGGTGAATACATAACGTGTATGTAAAACTAAATGTCTCGTGAATCTACAAAGTATTAAAAATTGTTGTTGTCTTGTATTTACAATAACTCATTATGTGGGAGGGTCGTCGGCTGGTCGGCGAGTGAAAGAAGTCAACTGGTCAGTTAGGGGGCATCCGTTGGTCACAAAGAGGGACTGTTGGCTGGTCTGTGAAAGGGGGTATCAGATGGTCTGGGAATGGGTTTGGCTGGTCCTGACCCTTTCAACAGGACTTAAAAGGTCTCGTTAATGTCACTAAGGTACAAGGATGTTATTGTGTTGCAGATTAATAGAATATATACAATTATTTCTCTGTGGTACAATCGTGTCTCAATAGTGCATATTGTGAATGTGGCATAGCTATGTCTGTGGTATACAGTTATGTCTTTTTGACACAGTTATGCGTGGTACAACAAGGTAGCTTTATGACCGAACATTGTCTGTATATGCGTATGATCATAGTGAATAACAAGCGTCACTACAGTTTGATAGTACCACCAGTACGTCTGTAGCACACCAAGGAATCTCTTGTACAGCGTTATATTTTACAATAATTTACAAGTAAGATGGCCAGTCACCCTGGACCAGTCATTTCAAAGACAACACTCATCGAACTTCAATTTCTTAATAGTTTGCCCCCTTCCCCCCCCCCCAACACACCCTTATTCCTCACTCTTCCCAACACCCTTAACCTCACACACTCTCGAGAAACTGAAATAACCGTTCAGTTTCAGAATCGAGCTGAATATGATCATGTTCATGAATCACACAAAGTCCATCATGAGGTCACACAGACTTGCCTATTGCAGGCAAATGTCTTTGAAAAATGTCTATAAACTATAAATTCGCGTCATCGACTGGGATATAAACGGGGATGTTCTTGCGTCTATTTGATGAAGACTCCTTGCCAAACGTGATATGACTTTAACAATTGTTTCGTTTTCATCGACTTCAGACTGGCCGTCAATGCTGGCCGTCAGTGCTGGCCGTCAGTGCTGGCCGTCAGTGCTGGCCGTCAGTGCTGGCCGTCAGTGCTGGCCGTCAGTGCTGGCCGTCAGTGCTGGCCGTCAGTGCTGGCCGTCAGTGCTGGCCGTCAGTGCTGGCCGTCAGTGCTGGCCGTCAGTGCTGGCCGTCAGTGCTGGCCGTCAGTGCTGGCCGCCAATGCTGGCCGTCAATGCTGGCCGTCAGTGCTGGCCGTCAGTGCTGGCCGTCAGTGCTGGCCGTCAGTGCTGGCCGTCAGTGCTGGCCGTCAGTGCTGGCCGTCAGTGCTGGCCGTCAGTGCTGGCCGTCAATGCTGGCCGTCAGTGCTGGCCGTCAGTGCTGGCCGTCAGTGCTGGCCGTCAGTGCTGGCCGTCAGTGCTGGCCGTCAGTGCTGGCCGTCAATGCTGGCCGTCAGTGCTGGCCGTCAGTGCTGGCCGTCAGTGCTGGCCGTCAGTGCTGGCCGTCAGTGCTGGTAGATTCCCATTAGCTTGGGCGTTGCGGACACGTACCGTGAATAGTTGTGGGGTTTTTTCGGGGTTGTTTTTTCTCTTTTAGCTTCGGAGTCAGAACTAAGGCGTCACGAGATTCTATCTGACGCCGTCGTGACTTCAGAACAAACGGACGTAGTCTTTGTAGTCGCCGCAGTCGGCGTGCGTCTGGGTGTTGGGACGGGGGAGGGTGTTGGCCGACGGAAGCGCCCCGTATCCGGACATCTGGTAGTGCTGTGAGGAAACGTTGCCCATCTGGTGCGAGCCGGGCATGACCGGTATCTGCATGCCGGAGAGCGAGTAGGGCGAGTCCATGTTGGTGCCGTAGTGGTGGTAGCTGTTATAGTTCTGCTGGCCGTACTGGGACTGGCCGTTGGGCAGTCCGTAGTGCTGACGCTGCATGCAGCTGCTCAAGTCCGACATCGGCTGGAACATCGGGTTCGCCGGGTTCCAGACGTCGTTGCTGTCCCGCCGGGGCTGGTTGACCCCGGAGAGGGGCCCCCCTGAGCTGTGGAGTATCGGAGACGGGACGGGCGGCTTGTAGTCGACGGGCGAGACCGACGCCGGAGGTGGGGTGGTTTTGAGTTCTTTCTTGGGCGGCGGCGTGGCTGTGGTGCCACCGTTTTGGCCGCTGCTACTGTTGCTGTTGTTGTTGTTGTTGTTGCTGGCGGTGCCGCTGCTGGTGTTGGTGGTCTTCTTTTGGTCCGCGGCTTTGGCTTGTTGCCGACACTTGGCTCGTCTGTTCTTGAACCAAACCTGAAGTGAAAGTAAAGCAGAAAACTGATTAAACTATTAAACTCAAAGACATCAAGATTCAAATTAAGCCGTGGCACCTCAAACATATAACTTCATTTACACTTTTATTCTGAAGTTGTTTACCCAAAAATACATTCGCCCCAGTGGCTAAGTGAGGGGTGGGCTAGGGGGTGCATCATGCCCCGGGCGCTACTCACAAAGGGGCGCCAAATTGTATATATTACTATAATATTGTATGGTTTTCGAATGGGGGGGGGCGCTAAAAAGGTATTGAGGGGCGCTAAAAAGGTATTGTGCCCCGGGCGCGAGTTAAGCTCGCCACGCCACTGATTCGCCCCCCCCCCCCCCCCAACTTCTCAAATTTATTATTGGAATTTCGTGATAATTACATACGCGTGGTTTGAACATTTTTTTAAAACTAAAATGTCACTCTAAAAAAATAAATAAGTTCATTATCAGTCTGGTGACTTTGTTCTTACTTTTGAGGGACCAGGCTACCTTTAAAATTGGTCTAGGTTAAACGAGTATAAAAAAAAAAAAAGAGAAATGTTTGACAAAGACATCAAAGCTTTTATTACAAGGGACCATTGTGTCCCTAACGACATCGTCCAACACGAACCTACACACCAACAAATTGTATCGCCGCCCCCCCCCCCTCTCTCCCAATCGCTGCTAAATACCACTAGAAGGACCCCGACCTTCCAACCAGTGCCGTTAGTCGTTAGCACCTTGTGCATCCCACAACGATGTCTTCACCTTCTCCTGACGACGTACTTAGCACAACCCCCCACTCCCCCATCGCAAAAAAACGACAACTCAGCTTTCAGCTCCTATGGTCCAAACACCTGTCCTAACACTCCCCCACCTCAGCAACACCCCTTCCCCACAAACACACTTTTCTTCCACCAAAAGTTAGATAACTGTACAGACCAACTCGTCCAGGACCGCCCCCCCCCCCCGTCCCCTCCTTAAGCACGACGCCAACATCGCCGCGGGACAATGAGAGCGTAGTGTCTTGTGTGTTTTACATAAGTCAATATTGGCCCCGGCCCGGGGCTCCATTCCTCTCCACGGAGACGACTCGGCCCAAAATAACCGACTCATGCCTTAAGTGCCACGGCTTGACCCGCCTGACACAGTTACGTCACCGTGGTCATTGGCGATGTCCCTGGGTCGAGACACGCAATAAACTCATACAGGGAAAAGCGGGACACACAGAAAGTGGTGAATTAAGTTTGACAATACCTGTCTATAAAAGTAATTAGAGACTAGGGTTGCTTTCCTCCCCAGCGCCTCCCTGCCCCCAACACCCCAAATAATTTGTTAAAAGAACTAGACTTCCATTAACTTTATTATTTTAATGAAACTGATTTTTATTTTTTTTTAATTTATGCTCGAAAATTCCAAAATAAATATTAAAGGCACACGTTACGCCATTAAGTTTGACCAACGCAAACTTCTAAAATGTCTCCTGTCCCACTTAGCGGTCATCTGTGGCTCGCGGGCCACGCCAGCGATCGTGACTCGGATCTTTCGACAAACATGGCCGAGAACGGCTCGTGAGACCTTTCAACAACAAAAAAAAAGCAAACGACATATTAGGACGGCGATGAACAGGGTACATAACTTTACTGCGTGGAGAGACAACCGATTTCTGTAAAGCGTTTCCGCTGCTCGACAACACTAACTCGGCCCCAACGGTGGTTGAAAAGCTGTAGAGTGTGGTACTTTCAAGGCTGGGTTTTTGCACCGATTGGTCCAATTAGTCTAAAAAGAGCGCATTAATTTGTTATATTTCAACGAACTAAATTGTTACATTTTAAAACTACGAGAATTATTCAAGCTGTCTTATGAGTCTGATACAAAGCATCGCGGATACTCATCAATCATAAATCAATAACTAATCAAAATAATTTTTTTTTAAATTAATCTGTTTTTAATCAGCCCTCATGGATCAATTTTCATGCGCCAATATTCCATTGCATTTTTTGACATCTCCGTTTATTCATCGAGATGTTTTTGTTCTTTTTTCATTTTCATTTACGTTTTCATTTTTGTGAAAATGTTCTCGGGGGTTGACACTTTTCGCCACAGATTTCAACGTTGAGTTCCCATTACAACAACATTGGTCGCCTCGCAATGGTTTTTTTTTGTTGTTTTTTTTGGGGGGGGGGGGGGTAACATATTTTATCTGAATGCGCCACCCGCACGCCACGGTCTGCGGCAAGAAAATGTTAGAGCAGGCCCCATAAAAAGAAGGGAGTGTATATACCAAAAATTATTGTGGGCTCTTCACGCACACACACACACACGCAAACGCATACACACACACACACATACACACACACACACACGCGCGTGCTTGTAAGCCATGGCGGCACGGAATGCATTGAACCATTCAACGTACACCACACACACCACCTTTGAGGCTACCGAACAATGGCGTGAAAGGGTTAGCATCAGGCCTTCTGTTCTTGGCATCGCAGCGAGTTATAAATGTATCTCTATCTCATTATTCTATGCAGGGGCGTAATCAGCTCCTTGACAATAGTCTGCTGCGATCCCTACCCTACAACGCGGGGAGACAAAGGCCGGATGCTGTAGACACACAAGATTCTCTTAAAATATTACTTGCATCGACTGTCTCGCGTCTTCACTTCCTTCGCGGAACATCCTGATTAAGGTGTCTCGCGTGCTTTACTGCACTACAAGATTAGATGGACAAAAAAAAAAGGGGGGGGGGGGTGTGGGACTATTTTGCTGCGGATCTTTTCATTATTAGAAGTTGTGACAAGTCCCGTGAATGGTTCAAAATACAAAAGGAACTGGTTTTTTTTCTATTTTTTTTTTAAATCTTCGGCAGAATAAAATGTTTTCGCACAATAGTGTAAACATTCAATCTAATTAGAAATTACTTTTCTGTATAGCCAGACAACGCTGGTCATAGTTTCAATAATGTTCATTTCAATTTTCTTTCAAACTACCAGACTGGGATCACGTGACATCTATTTTATTACTAAACCCCATGTTTGTTTGTTTTTTTTTTTTTTGTTGTTGTTGTTTTGTTTTTTTTTTGGGGGGGGGGGGTTATGTGTGATGAACTCCGGTCCCATGTTTTTGACGCATGATTCATTGCTTAGGCATTCTATTGAAGTGTCTCTAGTTCAACCCTCCGGATTTATTCCTCACATGGAAGCGTGCAACTTCTTAAAGAATGTTAGCAAGGTCTTATAGCAGGGACCCGATTATTTAACGAAGTGAAAAAAATAAATTAATACGTTTCTTATCATTCGGTTTTTTAAAGTAATTTCAGTATATTTTAACACTAATAGACCTCACTTTGGTTGAGTTAAGGGGTAACAATCTCTCGCTCATGGTGGCATACAGGGGACACCACCCAACAGGCGCCACCACCATATTGTATTAAACCAGGGAGAGTTAGGAAGGAAAACAAATTAATTAAGTTTTTTGGCACCAATTCACCAAATGGAATCAACCAAAAATTCATCCTACTAACGATCTTCAATATCTCTGCATTTTTTTTCATTCAAATTTCTTATATTTTACTATTTTTTTCCCGTTCTAAATACCTTTCTCCGTTAAAAATCTTCCGTTTCCACAGTAATGATACATAACTTATTGTACTTCCTTCAATCTTTTTGATAGCACACATATATCGGTTTTGGGCTGACCCCAACTTCCGGCAATTGCATAACATTCCCCTCAAACATAGCGAGCTCCCAGACACTTAAGTCTTTGGACGGTTTCATAATTCTTGTTTTTTTTTCTTGATTTTGTCTTGTCATGGATGTTGTAATATATGATGTCCAAGTAATACATCCATGATGTTATCACGACAAATGACGATAACGGCAACATTTTGGAAGCGGAAAGGATACTACCAAAACAATAATAACCTTGTTTGGTTTAAGGACACTTTTTAAGGATATGCAAGTATCCAGGTTATGACGCCCTCACCGATACAACACTTTTACGGATATGACACTTTCAATCTATCTGAAAAATCATTCCATCAAACCCAACTCAACGAAACTCCACTAAAATTATCCACTAAGTTATCCACTAAGTTATCACAAACAATAGTAAGGTAACAAGACACACACACACACAGTACTCAAAACTCAAATCTCAAGAATAACTCTACTGTCTATACTACGACTTGACACTGGGCTCTGCTCTGAGAGCTTTATCAGATTATATCAACTTAACGGGGGGGGGGGGGGTTGTTGTTTTGGTTTCATTCCATGGGGGGGGGTGGTGTTGCTGTAATCTCTAACCCCTAGAACAACTAATGGCACGCGCTTTATCCACCACCCCACCCCCCGCCATACCCCCCCCCAAAAAAAATTGTGCATTTTATCACGTTAGTACACACAATACTACCAACACATTTTTAAAGCCCTTTTAAAAGATAAGCGACTTTACGCGGCTTTGGGGAGCTTAGCCTGAGCTTAAGGCCAGGGACTTCTCGGCCTCTGGTTCAATACGGCACGGCGTAACGAGAGGAGCTGACTCGGCGATTTCACGGGGCTGGTTTCCACAATAATGGTAACAATGGGCATCTTTGAATACATTCAATGGATTGCACGATATTGACACACTGAGATGCATTAATAGTTCATCTATTATAGTATATTCTTATTAATTTTTTCAAAAATTTTTTTTTGTTTAGAGTTTCGGAAAAGGGGGGGGGGGGCCAATTTGACGGAGATCCTTTTTTAAAAAACATAGGACACACGTGGACACACGTGGACACATATGGACACATGTGCACCGATGAACTTAATTTTAGAGAATTGCTCCACATAAGAGAGAAATGAGGATGGCACCACCAAATCCCAAGCAGACAACGGCTCAAAGGCAGACCTGGGCTTAGATGGATGGATGGATGACGTGGGAAAAGATCTACTGGGAATCCAAGCATGAAAAGGAAAAGCATTAGGTCTGAGTGGAAGGAAGTGGTGAGGCAGGCCTTAGCCTTACATGGACTGTAACGCTGCAGGGATGGATGGATGGATCTGTAGTTTGTGTGATGGTGACATAATTTGTAATATACTACTTCATATACATAAGTAGAAACACTATGTAAATATTTCTTACACCAAACTAAAAGTCCCTTTAAATGTAAAGGCTAACTCCTTAATGGTCCTTCCATTCATGACGTCACTCGATTTTTTGGAAGATTTTTTAATCGCACCCCCTTCCCTCCCCACCCACCCTCCCAAAAATCGTCTCAAATTTAAGAAACCCTCAAAATAGACCATCACAAATTCATGACTGACGTCAACACCCCCCCCCCCCCCACCCCAGACGCCTGGTGTCATTTATGGATGGCCCGCTACAGACAAACGGACACATGAAGTTGGAGAACTGACCTGAACTCTGGACTCTGGGAGGTTTATTTTGAGGGCCACCTCCTCCCTCATGAAGATGTCCGGGTACCGTGTCTTGGAGAAGAGGTTCTCGAGGATGTCCAGTTGTGACCTGGTGAACGTGGTCCGCTCGCGGCGCTGCTTCCTGGGGTTGGCTGTAGACATGAGGCAGAAATCTTCGTGTTTGATCATTTTGGTGGGGGGATAAGAGGCGATTGGCAGGCTTTTAATATTGTTTGGACATGAAACATGGCAACGTTTTATTGCATGAATAATGAAACATAGCAACGTTTTACTGCATGAATGATGAAACATGGCAACGTTTTACTGCACGAATGATGAAACATGGCAACGTTTTATTGCATGAATAATGAAACATAGCAACGTTTTACTGCATGAATGATGAAACATGGCAACGTTTTATTGCATGAATAATGAAATTTCCCAACGTACGTTTTACTGAAAAAATATTTTCATTTGGACCAGGATCACTTGTTGAAATATCGACATGATTGTGATTGAACTATCGACATGATTGTCATTGAACTATCGACATGATTGTCATTGAACTATCGACATCATTGTCATTGAACTATCGACATGATTGTTTTCGAAATTAGAAACAAATGTGCGCCCCTACCACCCACCCCCACCCCCCACCCAGGGGGGCAAGAGAAATATTATTTTTTTTTAAATACCGAGAAGAAGATTTTTTTTGTTAAGTAGAGGGTGAGGGTTGTTTTATCATGAAACCCTCTTAATCGTGTTGCAAAGCTTCATATATATGTGTATAGTGTGTATGTGCCTCGAGTTCGCTTACAGACCTGTGCGGTTAAAAGCGGGCGATTTCGGTTGAAGAATGTAAGAGAACCAACGCCCTCCACCCCACACCACCCCCCCACACACACACACCTTCGACTTGGTGGATACGTATCAAAGATTGAGATGCTACAGTTCCCGTGATTTAGCTGTTTCATTGTCGGACTAATATTATAGGCTTAAGTGAAAATAATTCACAAACTGAATAATATGGCCAATGCTCTAGTTCAGGGCCGACCCTAACAATTGCGGGACCCTTTTCGAAACGGATTGCGCGGGGCCCAGTCTGGGTAGGAATAAGGATAATAATTATGATTTTGTATTAGGAAATAAATTCGCGGCGGGGCCTATGAAAGTGAGGGGCCCAAAGCGGCCGCATAGGTTTCAGTGACCTAAGGCCGGCCCTGCCCTAGTTATTTATCAGAAGGACCATTTTTCGCCATTAGCCATTCCAGAAAGTTCCCATGATAAACACAGTATTTTTCCACCCGTGATCAAATTATTTTCATATTAATGTTTAAGAAGACAAATTTGTTTGTGTTCGCTTTCCCCCCCCCCCCCAAAAACACACACACTTTAATAAAGACGCAATGAAAGTAACTCGCCGCGGGGTAGGTGGGGTGGGGGAGATAGTGGTGGGGGGTGGGACTGACGTGTTTGAAGTCAACACATTGATTAGCACAAGTCTGACAGAGATTTGTAATGTCAACAGTCCACTTGGCGATGCCGTATGGAGTTCTTTTAATTCTTGGTAATTAAAAAAATACAGTCTTCTTGTGAAAATGGCCGTCGTTGTGGAGAAGTGAAATGAAGAGGAGGGGGAGTGAGGGGGAGATGGGAGGCACTTTTAGCAGAGCCATCCCGGCAAGTCTTGTGTCTGGCCAGGCGTTTCGTGTTTGACAATTACCAAGAACGTGTTGACTGTGTAAATTAATAACTCTGTCACTTAGGCGCTAGCATCGGAATTAAAAGCTAATAAATGCAGTTATCGCTAACAGAATGGGATGGAAAGGGGAAGGGGAGAGAGACACACGACTGGTAGAAATCTAAAGGTGAGGCGTGTGGTAGGGGGCAGGGGGGATAGGGCGCCGTCTTTGGGTAGGGAGTGGTGCCGGGTGAAGGGAGGGATGACTATTAGCGAGTGATCAAACATGATTAGACAGTCTGATCGAGGTTCTAATCATGTCAGTCAAACATCACAGGAATTTTGTTGTTTGGGAGGGGGTGTTGTTGACCACTGCGCACATCATTTGGCAGAGATTAATCAACGGGATGTCGGAGAGTGTGGTGTCGGAGGGTGTGAGGTCAGAGTTTGTGATGTGTGATGTTGGAGTGTGTGATGTATCCGTGTGTGATGTCGGAGTGTGTGAGATCGGAGTTTGTGATGTGTGATGTTGGAGTGTGTGATGTTGGAGTGTGGGATGTAGGAGTGTGTCCTGTCGGAGTGTGTGATGTAGGAGTATCTCAGTGGCCTAAACAAGGCAGGTATACGGAATATGGAGGAAACTGACCGAAGTACACACGTACAATTTTAAACATAAATGAAAGGAATCACGTAAGGAGCAATAGCACATACTTTAACAGACTTTGGCTATGTGTCCTTGAAAATGCAATGTATGACAATAATCGTGAAAGTATATAATTGAAATTCCAATATTGACTAGCTCGAATTTTTTTCTCTGGATATTTTTCTACCTTTTTTTTTTTTCCACCATACAATCTTTAACACCAAAACCTGTCGCCAACCCAAATTCAAGCTACAGCTCCAACCAGCCAGATCGCCTCCAACCAGTGGGGTAGCGAGCTTAACTCGCGCCCGGGGTACAATACCTTCTTAGCGCCCCTCAATACCTTTTTAGCGCCCCCCCCCAATACCTTTTTAGCGCCCCCCTATTCGAAAACCATACAATAGTATAGTAAAATATATCATTTGGCGCCCCTTTGTGAGTAGCGCCCGGGGCATGATGCCCCCCTTTACTACGCCACTGCCTCCAACGCATTTGAGCCCATTTGAAAAAAAAATATGTTGCCTTAAAGCAATGTCTGCCAACTGAACGCGTTAATAATGTCAAAACCACACTTTATGCCACCTCCCACCATCCCCCCACCTCCCACCATCCCCCCACCCTCCTTTCCACGCCAAAAGGGAAAATTGCGCCACGGATGCCGTCCGATCTTTGCTTTCTTCGCGGGTCAAAGGGAGACCAATTAAATGAGCATCTTTCCTGTTTGGCTCCCCCCAATAAAAGAAGTTCCGGTCCCCATCATTAACTCGTCCAGTGGGCATGCGCACAAAGATGCGTGTTTGCTGTGAGATTTGCCCGGGCCAATGGCTGGCGCTACGACCGGCTCGTGAAAACAAAGCCTCAGTTGTTTTTGTTCATGAGGGTCACATTAATTATATTTTTCTTTTTTTTAATTTTTAAATTCATCGATTACAAATTTACATTGCGATCTTTATTCCATCGTATTGTGTAAATGAACAGTAATCTTGTGCAGGGGATTGAATTTTAATTATTACAAACTTATTTTAGCTTGCTGAAAAAAAAACACTTGGCTCTACAATGACTTTAGATTAAAATCAGAATAAATGTAGTTATGAATGTTGGTGGGTTGTTTTTTTTTTTTTGGTGGTTTTTTATTATTAGTTAAATGTTTTTTTTTTTTTGGTGGTTTTTTTATTATTAGTTAAATGTTGGTTTTTTTTTTGGTGGTTTTTTTATTATTAGTTAAATGTTGGTTTTTTTTTGGTGGTTTTTTTATTATTAGTTAAATGTTTTTTTTTTTTTGGTGGTTTTTTTATTATTAGTTAAATGTTTTTTTTTTTTGGTGGTTTTTTATTATTAGTTAAATGTTTTTTTTTTTTGGTGGTTTTTTATTATTAGTTAAATGTTTTTTTTTTTTTAAGTTTTATAGTTTTACTATTATCATTACCATTAGCATTATTTAAAAAGAATTATTTTGAAAAAGCTTTTCATATGTTTTAGTTAGGTTGGTTTGGCATTAACTATAATTTACACAATTATCTTACTTTCGCGGCATCCTAAAATACACATATCAAATGTATGGAAATGGACTCGAAGTATAAAATGTTGGATAACGTCGCTTGCCCCCCCCCACCCCACCCCCCCGAACGAATTTTTGAGCACCATTTTATCTTCGATTACCAATCCATCTGCCATCTAGACAACAAATCTGATTAACCCGCGCGACAGACAAGATTCAGTGATTCCCCCAAATAATTTGAACATATTTCATTTTTTTTATTTTTTTTAAACTCGTCTTCACGAGCATCTCATTAGCAGACATCTCCACAGAACCACCAGCCCCGCCGCCCAGTCTTTGAGTTGAGTTAGCAGAATGGCGGCGGCTCAGGTGGCGCCTGGAGAAACGTGCACAAACACGCTTATAACTGTGTAGGCTTCCATCATAACCATGGTGACATGCCTCCATATCTTCCACCCACCCACCCCCCACACATATACACCCTTTTTTTTAATTGGAATGAAAACACTCTAAAAGAAGTTGTTGCTAACAAATTTTTTAAAAAGCAGCCCCCCCCCCCCCCCCCGCCAGTTGTCAGTGATGAAGGAGACACGTCCGCGATCTGTGATCGTTGACAACAATAGGGGGGGGGCCTGGCTGCTGATGGCCGTTAGTTGACTTAACGCTTAGCAAAGAATTGACGACGTTTAGTTAGTACGCGGCACACGTTGAGGGAGGGAGGGGGGCTGGCTGGAATATGGATGTACATTCACCGCCCCCCCCCCTTGACCCCCCACCAGCCTCCAAGGTATGAACCTCTCTTTTCATTCAAAATTCTCCCATGATAAACCATATTAAAATGAGACTCTCTCTAAAAGTATACTAGATGTGAGAGTCGATGTTCGATCTTTACGATAGCACAGCCAGCGAGGTCTACATACTTATCAATGGCCTGGTGACACAATCGATTATATAGTAAGAATCAAATTAAAACTATTGATTTGTTGCATATTTTCAATATGAGTAAGCCAGTAAAGTTAACATAGTGTTTTGTTGGCGGCGGGAACTATATCATAGGAATGACAAATTCTTCATACGAGGCCCGCGTTAAGTAGACATACAGGCATTTTATTTTCATCCTTATGTTCATGTGCATATAGATACTTTACGTCTGTAGTAAGAGTCTTTTGTAAGAGTCTTTTGTAAGAGTCTTTTGTAAGAGTCTGTCGTAAGACAAGAGTATGTCTTAAGAGTCTGTCGTACGAGGCTCTTTGTAAGAGTCTGTCGTTAGAGTCTTTTCTAAGGGTCTGTCGCAAGAGTCTTTTATAAGGGTCTGTCGTAAGACAAGAGTATGTCTTAAGAGTCGGTCGTACGAGGCTCTTAGTAAAGGCCTGTCGTAAGAGTCTTTTGTAAGGGTCTGTCACAAGAGTCTTTTGTAAGGGTCTGTAGTAAGAGTCTTTTGTAAGATAATGATGGGGGAGACTGCAATCAGGTTAGCACAATAGGAAATTAGTAAAACACAGTAAGGTTAAACCTGATAAAAGGAACGCAACAAAACAACGAACGAATCTTTTGCTACCCTCTTGGATACTACTTCTGAGCTAAGTGCTACATTTTATTTTGTGATACATTTTTATTTTATTCGTTTTTCTGTTTGTTCGCTGATGAAGGCTTCCTGCCGACACGTTCGTTTTTTTGTTGCGTTCCTTTTATCAGGTGTAACCTTACTGTGTTTTACTAATTTTCTTTTGTACGAGTCTGTCGTAAGAGTCTTTTGTAAGAGTTTGTCGTTAGAGTCTTTTCTAAGGGTCTGTCGCAAGAGTCTTTTATAAGGGTCTGTCGTAAGACAAGAGTCTGTCTTAACAGTCTATCGTACGAGGCTTTTTGTAAGGGTCTGACGTAAAAGTCTGTCATGAGTTGAAAAATGTAGGTACGTTTTAATCCCCTTAGATAGGTCATCTAGAACGTGCTCCTATGTACTATTTAGAAGTATTAACCTTAGCGGCGCACACATGGACGGACGTGATACGCCTGTACTTTTCTATTTCTAATAACTTTATAACATAAATAATTAACTTGATGGGGGAAAAATTAGATTTCTACCCCTCAGACCACTGAGATCAACATGCCTTTCAGTGAACGCCAAGCCCCCCCCCCCCCCCCACACACAACCTTTACCGAAACATCCCATTGTCTTATCAGAGTTTCCCTACCTCCTTCTACATCCTCCCCAAAAAATCTCCTCCATATCCCGGACCCCCCCCCCCCCCACTTTCTTACAATTTCACATCTTTCCATTATTTTTGCATGACCCATATGGAGCTCCTCCCCTCCACACCCCACACCCCATGTTTCCCGTCTCGACAGTAACATCGGGCTGCTATAAGTGACATTCTCATAAAAAGCCAATTTTCCCATTGAAGCGGACAGGCTGCGAAAGGGGAGCAATTCGTGACGGGATGAAAAGCGAGGACAACACCGGAGACATTCCGTCAAAGACGACGGAGCCGGGCCGGGGACAAGAGCAGGAAACTGAAAAAGAAACGGCTCCAGATCCGGGGTGGTGGGGGGGAAGGGTGCGGTGGCAGGGGCGCGAGAGGGTGGGGTGTGGTTACAGACTCGTTTGACTGACGGGCCTGAGAGCGCGCGGCTCAAGAGGTTTTTGATAGAACTGTGAACATCGGCGGATCTCGAAGAAAGGACGCTGAGACTTGAAGTAGGACAGAAGGCGCTGTACTGTACACACTAATGGCACTGAATGCATTATTTTTTTCTTCTTTCAGAATGACTATCTTTTGTGTGTCAATGCATCACCCCTGACGCGCACACACACACACGCCAAATAAGTTGATTAACGTAGCGAGACCAGACGATCTCTTGGATACTTGGATGCGCCCCTGATTATGACGTGTGTGTGTCAAGACTATACATAACTGAGATCCTAGGCCCCCACAAAGACGTCACGACTGAGACACATCATCAAAATGACGATCCAAACAAGGGCTAAGGGGAAATAAGCCTTTTTATCTGCTGATGACGAGCTTCAAGTGGGTTGGGGGGGGGGGGCGACTTGTAATATCATATTTGTAGCTATTGTATCGGCGCAAGGCCGCATAAGCCCGGCGACAAATTGGCGAGCAAACACGAAGAAATTTCTTGGTGAAAGAAAAGAAGAGAAAAAGAAAGGCAGGCGCGCCTTTTGTCAAAGCCGTGAATTTGTTAACAGGACAGCATAGATTTCTGACCGTCAAATAGGGAAAAATATTTTTATGTTTATTTTTTTTAAATTTATAATCAGTTTTACTGTATTGTCAAAATGAAAGTTTTTTGTACAGTTTCTGGGGAAAAGGGGGGGGGGGGGGGTGGTGGGTGGGCCATGATGTGGGGGTCATGTTGTGGGGGTCATGTTGTGGGGGCCATGTTGTGGGGGGGTCATGTTGTGGGGGTCATGTTGTGGGGGCCATGTTGTGGGGGGTCATGTTGTGGGGGCCATGTTGTGGGGGGTCATGTTGTGGGGGCCATGTTGTGGGGGTCATGTTGTGGGGGTCATGTTGTGGGGGTCATGTTGTGTGGGTCATGTTGTGGGGGCCATGTTCTGGGGGGTCATGTTGTGGGGGTCATGTTGTGGGGGTCATGTTGTGGGGGTCATGTGGACGGTTTGGTCATATTTTATTGTAGTTCCTTGGTTTTTGAACCAGGGAACGGGGTTACAGTCAGATAACACTATAGATAGTGAAAGAAGATACTCAATTCAAACTGATTAGATCTGATGAAAATTCTGGACTAAGATTTAGCCAACTCCCATCGGATCCATTCTTCTTTTTTTTTTTTTTTTGGGGGGGGGGGGGGCGGGTTTGGGTGGGTGGGTTAAATTACAACACTCCCTCCCGTCAACCACCAACCCGCAAACCCCTGGTTAAAGCCCTCGAATAGATATGTACGTATATTCACCAGGGCGGCGGAACTGATAAATCATGTTGGGGGTGGCATACTCAGATTGAAAGAAAGACTCTTAATCACAAACATGAAGCGCCTTAATCTATTTTGAAGATGGAATTTTAAAAATAACAACCACAAAATGATATTCATGTGTATTATATACACATTTACACTTTAGACCATTTGATTTTCATTTTAGGAATACGAACTTCCGGTATGTGATCATGGAACAAACTTTCATCAGGGGAGAGCACTAACGCTTTTTTTCTTTTCTCTTTTTAATGTAAAAGTCGAGGGGGGAATTTCTTGCCTTAAAAACACAATCATAGTTAATGACACTAGACACTGGCCTCATGGATGATTTATAGATGAAATGGTAAAAGTATGTTTCTATGTGAAGAAGAAGAATTAAATAAACATATCTGCTTTGTGTGGACACCGGTTAACATACATATTGTGAACATACACACAGCAGAAAAGCGTGCTACTTAAACTATGGCCTATAACAATAACATAGCTGATATATACATATGTTTTTAATGCACACAGCTATAACTAACTAATGCTATTAAAAGTTAGTGTCAACTATCATAGGATACAGATGTTAGTTTCTTTGTTAGTTGTTAGTTTCTGTGTTAGCTTTTTTTTTTATAATGTAGACTGTAAATTCTTTGATACGTTATGATGTATTTCCCAAATTCCTTTCCTGAACCAATTTTTGTATGAGATATTGTATGTGCCCGCATCATATGGTTGTGTTTGCATATGTTTGTGTTTAGCATCCTCTAGTAATGTTTGCATGAGATATATGTATATGTTTGTGTAGCTAACGTAAAGACAAACACACAAACTGACTTACAATCAAGTTCTGCCGCCCATGGTGCTGCGGAAATGAAAGAAAGGGGATAAAACTCGTCAACTTCTGATACGGTAGCTTCCCCTTCCAACACTCTCCACCAAAACCCCAGAAATCCATAGTCTTCCCCCCCCCCCCAACCCACAACAACAATCCAGCGCCATGACACAAAGGGTTTTGTTGTTGTTTTTGTCATATAGAGTTCAAGTGCGCATGCGCCCCCTGCCGGTCCAATTCTTATAAACAATTTAATTATCAGCAAATAAGCCCCTGGACTCTAATGTGTGAATTATTAAAGCTAAGGCAGGGGTCCGGAACCTGCGGCTCGGGAGCCACATACAGCTCTTTTTCTTTCTCATAGCCGCTCTTGGATACTACTCGTTACTAGATCAGAATGTAGTATGTGGCTCTTGGATACTACTCGTTACTAGATCAGAATGTAGTATTTGGCTCTTGGATACTACTCGTTACTAGATCAGAATGTAGTATGTGGCTCTTGGATACTACTCGTTACTAGATCAGAATGTAGTATGTGGCTCTTGGATACTACTCGTTACTAGATCAGAATGTAGTATTTGGCTCTTGGATACTACTCGTTACTAGATCAGAGTTTAACATTTGGTTCTTTGCCATGACAACGCTTCCCACCACTGGGGTAAGACATGATTTGGCAACATTCAAATGCTAAAATACTACACCACTCTAAAGGCTAAAAAAAAAACTTTACAATTTAACAACGCTGTAAGTGAAAGATAATAATTACAGTATTTTTCTTTTCATTTTTCCCCCGATGACGGCGCCGATGATGCAAAAGTAGGCGCGGCTACGGTTTACAATGGACCAGGAAGGGGCTATTCATAAACTATACCAGACAGAATGGCCCATTGTAAAATGTATGCTATTAATTATCATACAAATTATTCAGACACGCTAACCCAAATTTCTTTATCTTGCTTTTTATTTTTCCTCCCCGCAAAGAGGGAGAAAAAAAATAATTAAATATCGCTATATATGTGGAGTATTGAAACATTTGTCAGCGTTTATTTTAGAAAACAAATTTTATCATTTTACGCATGAACGACATTCTAATTCGCAGAATTTCTTTTTCAAATGAGCAACTATCCATCGCCGGTGCATAAGCCTTCACGTAGAAGAACTCGCTGGTTGTGTGTCTTAGCTGTGATGTGCTGGTCAAGCATCATGCCTGTACTTACAAATTAATATCATCAATAATCGATGTAATTATATTCTTTTTTTTTCTTTCTTTTCGTTGTATTTTCCATTAATGTATACGTACTCAGTTTAATGTATACGACAATGAGATTTAGAAAGTCATTATCGGTGTATTTCTCTGCTCATCTAATTTTCAAAATTAACATCCACGTCCACCGAGTCATTGGTTTGACAAAATAGTCGTCCCTTGGTTTATCGCGGGTCAATCAGTTCCAGACTACCAAGATACGTGAATTTAGGGGTGGGGTAGGATTCTCATTTATCAATCGAATGTTTTCGTAGTTTGAGCACGGAAACCTGTTTACGACCCTCTCGATATGTTTAAAAAAAAAAAAAACATTATTAGACCCTCTGGGGTGCTCAAATACATAGGTCTACAGTCCATACGTAAAGTAATTTTACTACAGTCTATAATTGACTTAGACAACCGTGTGCGTGCGCTATCATTTTTCACTGTCTCGGTCAACTTTTTTAATGAATGCATATTATGATTGTTGAATCGCGAATGCTGAAGCGCGAAATGGCGAGGGGCGACTGTAATTTGACGTGAGGCCTCCTCTCTTGTATTTTAGGATAGACATTTTATAAATACTTGGCCTGAAACAAGCGTGAGACATCTAAGTCTTTTCTTTTTTTAAACGAGCATTTAAGTCATTAAGTGCTACTAAGTGTTCTGTATACTTACAGAACATGTCGTTCTGATAGCCCATGGCTGGGTGGAGCAGGTCTACATTCGGGGTGCTCAGGGACAGCCCGTTGACACTGTAGGGGCTGGGTTTGGGGGAGTGGCTGTGGGAGAGGGCGTGGTTGTGTCCGTGCACGTGGGCGTGGCTGTGCGATGAGGGCGGGTAGGCCATGCTGGCCATGGTGCGTGCGTCGTGGGTGGGCGGGGACAGGGTGCCGACGTCGCCGAGCTGGGTGTGGCCTCCGTGGATGCCGACCGGAAGTTGACCCAAACTGGTCAGCTGGGAGCTGGAGTGAATCTGGAAAGAAAAGAAAAAAAATATATATTTGTTTTTGTGAACGCCTATATTCCAGTTATTGCATGTTTCCACGTAATCAAGCTTGGTTGGATCAGTTGCCATTGTCCTACGTCATGTGATCTAGAGGCCTAGTCAAAGCCTACCGCCTTAGCCTAGCCCCACTGGCCTTCCTATCTACAAATTACAAATGGTACAGTTACAAATGATCAGGCTATATTTGACCACAGTCACAATTTTTAACCTCCTTATATCCCCATAAGAAATATGAGTGAGCTTTAATGCAGTAACATTAAAGTATCACGTTGACGGTGTAGCTAAGCCAAGAGATAAACACCAGATTACTTAACGACTGATATCTTGCAAATTTTAATACACTCGATGGTTTAGTTATGTGCTATACGCAGATTGACAAAATAAATGGTTAGGCTATAACGTCCTACTACCCAAAAGTATACTAACGTCATGCTATCCAAAAGTATACTAACGTCATGCTATCCAAAAGTATACTAACGTCATGCTATCCAAAAGTATACTAACGTCATGCTATCCAAAAGTATACTAACGTCATGCTATCCAAAAGTATACTAACGTCATGCTATCCAAATGTATACTAACGTCATGCTATCCAAAAATATACTAACGTCATGCTATCCAAAAATCTTCTAATGCCCACTACCTAATGGTCTACAACCTTATGTGCCATAACCAGTGACGTAGCTATTCTAAGTGCCACCCGGGGCGGTCCAAGATGTTTCCGCCTCCTTCCTGGACCCCCCCCCCAAATACCCCCTCCATATTAAGAAAAAAATGGTGCCCGGGCGGAACTCCCTGCACACCCTTTCATACGCCAGTGCCCATAACCAATGTTTTAGTAAGGTCCTAACTGTTGGTGTGCTGTAGGCATCGTCTTAGTTTTTCGGGTTCAAGCTAATGTCCTACCTAATGTCCTACTACTCAAAGTTCTGCCTGCCTATATGTATGTCCTAACTTATGACGGCCTTGTCTAGCCATGTCCATCCTACCCATGTCCTAGCTGATGTCCTACTACTCAAAGTCAAAATTCTGCTTGCCTATATGTATGTCCTAACTTATGACGGCCTTGTCTAGCCATGTCCATCCTACCCATGTCCCAGCTAATGTCCTACTACTCAAAGTCAAAAGTATGCCATGCCTGCCTATATGCATGTCCTAGCTTATGACGGCTTTGTCTAGCCATGTCCTTCCTGCCAATGTCCTAGCTGATGTCCTACTACTCTAAGTTCTGTCTGCCCATATAAAGTCCCCGTAACTATCTCATGACGGCTTTGTCTAGCCATGTCCTTGCCCGCCAATGTACTAGCCAATGTCCTACCTGCTGGTGGTCTAGACTGGGGTGCTGGCCGTGCTCCAGGCCGTGATGGAGCAGGTGCTGTGAGTGGGGAAAGATGGCGGCGTGTGGGCGTGGCTCTCCCTGGCTATGGTAGCTCTCGCCTTGCCAATCTAAAAAGGTGGAGAAGACAAACGACAACAGGTTGAGTTCAATCTTGCAGGCAGTGAACCAAACGCGTTGCTTGTTACCGTGTCGTTACAAGTTGTGTGAACTATTAGATAATCGCGTGAAATTGTTTTTTTCGTTGAAAAACACGATTTGAAGTCATTCATCTCCGAGGTGCGATTGACCACAAAAAAAAAACAACCAAATGTCTCGTTTATAGACTTCTGAGTGAAGAGTAAAATTTAGGAAGTCCGAAGTGTTTAGAATAAATAGTCGCTTGGCAAATTTGAATTCATGTCAAATTTCATGAGACGTTTCGACATTTTATATAATATAAATTTATGTATATAAACTACAATGTGATGAAATTAAATGAAAGAGAGATAATGACACACAATATACGCCATAAGATTGGAATAATGTGTGTGTTTTTTTAATGTTTGAAGAATATCAGATGACCATATATTTTACTGCAATAGTATGGCAGAGGAATGACGGTTTAAAAAGTAATAAGACTTTCCGTGTCGTATTTGTTAAAATAACTTGTTATTTAAATGAATGTCACTGACATGGTACGCCAGCAACAAACGCTAATTAATAAAGGCAGATTAGTTCTATATTTAAATGTACTCTCTAAGTCTTGAAAAAAAAATGTGCTAAATTCAGTTCTTTGAATGTGATGTGTAACATAAGGCCAAATAAATAGAACTGCGCGAACTATTAACATAGTGTCAGATTATTGGTCTTGTCTTTTTTCGGTTGTTGTTTGTTGTTGTTTTTAAAATTGATATATTAGACGTTTTTCCAACTATCGCCGTCATCTCCCACAACATTATTCCCAGCAAACACCTTTATCAAAGCTACAAAATTTTCATCAAGGATCTCCTGCCCGTGAGTCCCAACGATCGATATCTCTGAGAACCCTAATCTAAACAGAAGTGCACCTTTGGTTCGAAGCGGCTCTTCCCGGCTTGCATCACTCCTATAATCTGCTCTAAGGCTCTTACTCTCTCCGGGGATTTCCGATCTTCTGCCTTAATCGGATAGACCTACTAATAAGGGATGTGCTCAATCCGCTTTCTAATCCAGAATTTCGAATTACAATCCGCACTCGATGAATACATTAAAGGACTATACTCTATAAAACCAACGGACGAGGGAAAGAGTGGACTCATTTCCGAGGATATTCCTATGCGGGTTTGACGTCCAATGTCCCGACAGTGGACGTGGTATAGATGATTTGTTCATTTCAGATCATGCTGTAGAAAATTTCCGCTACGAATTGGATATCTCACGGTGGACATGGTATACGTGTGCTTGGTTTTTCCTATTCGTGTGTAGAGTGTTTTTAGATGAGTCGGATGCCCGATTCAAAACGTGGAGTCACGTGGTGTGTGCTTTAAACTTATTTACAGAACGATTCGCGGACCTTTAATTTTCGATAAATGATTCTCAGGAGTGACTTTTCTTTTTTTTTCTTTGGATTTACTGTTTCTCCCATTTTTGTTGCAGGTGATGAGCATGCGCACTACCTCGTATTCCAGTTTATCGATGGTTTTAAATACACATTAATTTTGTGAAATGCTTTCAGGTTCTTTTTGTTCCGCATAGTTAAACAGTCCAAATAATTCATGTTTTTACATATGACCACGTTGCCGTTTGCATTTCAGAGCAACTTTTGGATAAGAGCTGAAAACCCATGGTAAGCATGAAAATAAAAGAGCTTACTCAACCAACAATTTTAGATTCAACCAACAATTTTAGACTATTTTGTGTTCGACTTAATTCTGGAGCTGCATCAGTTTTAAATAATGGATGGAAATGAATTCAAATATTATTGTGAAGCTAATTGTAAAAAAATACAGATCAGAGGTGAAAATGGGCGAGAAAATGGGCATTAGTTCTTAACATGGGCATTGGCTCTTAATATGGGCATTGGTTCTTAATATGGGCATATGTTCTTAACATGTGCATTGATAATAGTTCTTAACATATGACAAGGGTTCTTAACATGGGCATTAATTCTTAACGTGGGTATTGGTTCTTAACCTGGGCTTTGGCAATGGTTATTAACATGGACACCGCATTACTTCTTTCAAATTTATGCGAGTCATACTACTTAACATGTATTTTAAAATTAAATATCTATGAAACAATCACAATTTTTTTTTATTAGCAATCAGGTTTAAATAGTTACGGAAATTACCAAACGTTTTTACAATTTTTAATTAGCTTAAATATTTTTTTTTTATAAATAATTATGATAATTGTCTGCATTGAGTTAAAAGCAGACAAAGTATCTGAAATAATCCGTTAAATATGTCTGCATTAATAGCTTGGATTTACTTTGGATTTGTTTGTTGTTTTTTTTCTTCTTTTTAAAAGAAAAGTCGTTTAAGCGTAGGAGAAATGTAAGCAGACCTTAACACTGAATAGCCTTCTTTTATTATTATTATTTTTTGTTAAATGGGGTATCTGGGTTACATAGAGAGTTGGATATGCCACCAGGTGTTGCCAGTTAGGCCCCATCAATAAATCTCTGCTTCAGATTTATATCTGCTGATCGTTACCGGGAGAAATAAACTCAGAGAGTGAACACGAATTAAAGCCGTCAAAATACAAGATGCTTTTCTGTGGTGGGTCTTTTTCATTATATAGAAAAATTAACATGTTTATCTAATCGAAAACAGGTTTCTCAGTAAATTATTTTGGCTTCGGTGTGTGTGTGGGGGGGGGGGGGGGGTGAATTATCAGAGTTAATTTTCAGTTAATTGCCATTAGTGACCCATCTCTTTTAAAGTACGACAGATTTACCGACACAATGACAAGTGACATAAAGGTCATGTTGCTTCCGTTGTTATTTTCCCTTAGTCGAATCCTGATAGTCCTATAATATATAGATGTTACCTAGAAATTGCCGTATAAAAGCCATTACAAGGTGATATTTCTATAGAGTTACTGTAACGGATGTTGTTTCTATGGAGTTACTGTAACGGGTGTTGTTTCTACGGAGTTACTGTAACGGGTGTTGTTTCTATAGAGTTACTGTAACGGGTGTTGTTTCTATAGAGTTACTGTAACGGGTGTTGTTTCTACGGAGTTACTGTAACGGATGTTGTTTCTATAGAGTTACTGTAACGGAGACTCCTTTCTATAGAGTTACTGTAACGGACGCTGGGGCGATAAATCAACTTAATCGTAAATGAGTAAATCAAAAATGTCTTCATCATTTGACTGTAATTAAAACCCGCGACTGGAAGGAGAATTGATTGAAAGCGCCAGCTTTTTTTTTCCCCAGCTCTTTATCAGCCCGGGGCAGCAGCTTGGCCAAACTTCAATCCGCCATTGAACATTTTGTCGGTTTACCGCACCTCAAGACTCATGGTGTGCGACCGACGTGCGGCGACTATTAACGGGTGTGCAGAGGGGAGGCCAAACGGGTAAATATTGGGTGTGGTTGGACGCACGTTCCTCAGAAATCTGGCAACATTTTTTTTTAATCTTATTTTAAACGTCTCCCGTTTCCCTTGTATGACGGTCACAGCCTCGTTATGGAAAATTAAACATTCGGTGACATGTGTCCTCATTCTTAATGAAGTATTTACAATACAAAGCTGGTAAAAGCAAAAGATCTTTTTTTTTTTTTAAATTTCGATGTCTTCGACCAATGCTGCAAATGTAGGCTTGTTAGCAGATCTAATTATGACGCTATTTACATTAGACCAAATTTTTAAAAATTATTTTTTTTTTTACTATTGTTTTGTTTGGATGACAAGTTAGTCAGAGTAACGCGAATTCGAGGACACACAAGTCAGAGTAACGCGAAGTCGAGGACACACAAGTCGACAGCATCGACTTCGTCATCCGCAAACACGTGCATACAATGTTTGGCGAATTCTATCATTTAAACAGTATCAATAATAATATTTTTTTTTACACTGTCTTGTTGTTCCGTCTACAGAAAAAAAAGTGTGGGGGGGGGGGGCGCAACTTTCGTAGCTGCGGGCGAGATTCAAAAGGTAACAGATGCATGTTATCCATGGTGAAAGTGGGGGGGGGGGGATCTTTTACCCTAAAGGATATGGAATTTCATTATTAAAGAAACGTAACCCAACAACAAGAAGAACATATCCATCCCCAGAAAAATCGGGATTTCAGCAGAAAAGTGAAACAACCCTATATATAGTGGTGACAGCCCCATGCAGTAGTGACAGCCCCATGCAGTAGTGACAGCCCCATGCAGTAGTGACAGCCCCATGCAGTAGTGACAGCACCATGCAGTAGTGACAACCCCATGCAGTGGTGACAGCCCCATGCAGTAGTGACAGCCCCATGCAGTAGTGACAGCTCCATGCAGTAGTGACAACCCCATGCAGTAGTGACAGCCCCATGCAGTAGTGACAGCCCCATGCAGTAGTGACAGCACCATGCAGTGGTGACAGCCCCATGCAGTAGTGACAGCACCATGCAGTGGTGACAGCCCCATGCAGTGGTGACAGCCCCATGCAGTAGTGACAGCACCATGCAGTAGTGACAGCCCCATGCAGTAGTGACAGCACCATGCAGTGGTGACAGCCCCATGCAGTAGTGACAGCCCCATGCAGTAGTGACATCTGCAGTCGAAAATTTAAACTAAAGCTTTTTTTCCCCTTTCTATGCTATTTTATGATTACTATCCTTATTTTCAAACAATGGAATTCTCTGCCACTACACATCCGCAATATACCAACCACCCAGGCCTTCAAAACTGCACTCAAAACACATCTCTTTAAACTCTACTACCCCGACTGATTCCCCACATCTGACCGATAAGCGATGCTGCTGGCCGCCGTCCATGGCTTGACATGTAAAAGTTCTGGGTTGGGTGTGGTGAAAATGCATTAGTTTTTGTTTTGTCTCTATACAGCTGTTCTTTATTACATAAATGTATTTTATGTTATTGTCACGATTATGTCTCTTTTGCCTAATATCTTTATGTAAAGCGCGGTGAGCCCAGCCCTATAGGCTGGGGTACCGCGCTATATAAGACAACTAATAATAATAACAAACGGAGGCATGAGCCACAACAATTGGCTCAGGAGCCACAGTTTGACCACGCCCCCCCCCCACCCCCTGGTCTACAGAGTCCATGTTGGGTATTCTGTTCGCGTCTTTAATGTCTCGAATGGTATACTCTGAGGATATTAAAACCTTCTATAAATAGGCATTACCTTATGACCGGGGCCTTGTGGATCTTTATTACGAGCCTTCTTTAAAAAAAAAATATACCCTTTTAAATAAAAATTAAATTCACATGTAAAATCATATTATTGTGGGTGTGTTTTATTTTATAACATAATATGTGATAGGACTATCTCCCCTGCAAGCCTGCGGCATACATTTGTCAAAAACTTATATCCCGTTATGTGTTGAAATGACAATGTCAATATTTATTATCAACGCACACAAAATATGCTCACTTACTTTTCATGCACGTGTTCAATCGGGAAAAGGGGGGGGGGGGTAAAAAATGTCTCTTTTTTTGAGCTACTATTATTATTCTCTTTAATGATGCTTCTTCTTGCTAAATAGCCAGTGTGTAATAACGTGTGTAATAACGTGTGTAATAAAGTCGTATGTATGAACTAAACTATTAGAAAAAAAACACCATCCTGAATCACAAAACATAAGTCATAAATACGGCAAGATATTAAAAAAAAACTATTGACTACTGCCAGAAAAGTGACATTATTCCAAAATTTTTCATAAATTTTCATCTAATAATCAACGCATCAATTTGTAGAGACACGTATTTGACGAAGTATTGTTTTTAATCCTACTCTATTTCTTCATTAAATTTTTAAAAACATTTTTATTCTGTAACATTTTTATTCCATTTTTTTGTCTTGGTTTTGTAAAAAAAAAAAAAACGTTAGGTGATTTAGAAGTTGTATTTTTTTAAGTAATTATAAGAAAATATAGAAAAAATACTATAATTATGGGAGTACTTTGGCATGGAATTTTCACAAAAATTATCTGAAATCTATGTCTACAGCTTTAATCACAGATTTTAAAAAAAAACAACAAATATTAGCCTTTGTGTTATGGGTTTTCAAACTTTGGTTACAGTGTCTTTTAAATGAGAGGCGTCTTTTAATGAAGCTCACTTTTACAGTAAATATTTATCACATTTCCTGTGCTAGCCCCGAATCTTTACTGTAGTAATTGGGTGTAGTGTGTCGTAAGTGATGAGACGTAGTGTGCCATAAGTGGTGAGACGTAGTGTGTCTTACGCGGTGAGACGTTATGTGTCATAAGCGGTGAGACATGACGTAGTGTGTCATAAATTGGTGAGACGTTATGTGTCATAAGTGATGAGATTTAGTGTGTCTTTAAGTGTTGAGATGTCGGTAATCATTAATGTAGTAATTATATTTAGTGTAATCATAAGCTGAACTTGTAAGTTTGCTATACCTACAGAATCTTTTTCTACATCAAGTGGCTGCGGTCGAGAGGAATCAAAATTAATACAATATTTTTAATACGTCCAGCACAGAGCACGCGGTACACATAGAGCACACGGTACACATAGAGCACGCGGTACACATTGAGCACAGAACACAAACACTGCACATTCAACAGCAGTCCTTCCATCCCGAAAGTCTCGGAAAGTTGCCGGCTACACACTCACACACACTAACCCGAGTTCGAACAAAAACTTTCCTCCCGTGGTGTTGTGTGGTAAGCGCTGTCGCAGATAAGAGTTCAAGATATGACCAAAGACGCCCATGTCATGTGTCGGGCGTCACCCCCACACCCACCCCCAGGTTGCTATCACACTGATAAGACAATCGGTCCCCTGCCCCCGCCCTTTTGTTTTGGTGTTGACAACGGAATGTCCCCCCCCCCCCAACCAACCATAACCAGTACCAGGCACAGCTGTAAGTTACGTATGTGCCTGTGACCAGGTGCAACTGTTCGATCACTTGTTTGCCCCGGTCATTACGATGCCAATTTCGGAACTCTGCTACGAGTAGCGTAAGAAGCTCCCCCCCCCCCCCCAACCAACCCCAATCCATTAAAAAAAACATTTCTTTTTCTTTGAATTAAATAGAGCAATGGCTTGAAAAAAACATAGCTTCAGCTATAACGACAAGATCCGCTCCATGTTAACTGATAACAATGTCAACACTGAAATGTCAACACTGAAATGTCAACACAACAATCATAACAATATCACGTACCACATCGCGCTCACTTAAATAAATAAAAACTGCCCTGAACAAAATAATTCACCTCTAGCCCCTTTAAAACCACCATAATCATAATGATATGTTATAGTATATGTGTAGATCATTTTTAGCCAAATAGTTGGGGTTGCCTGTATGTTTGTTTGTTTTTTTTTTGTTGTTGTTGTTTTCTTAAAATTCTGTGTTGACATTCAGTTATTAGTTTATGCCATTGATCATCATTGCATTATGGGACGGTTATAGTGACATCCAGAAAATAATTTCCGAAATTAGTGTGTCCTCTGCCATTTCATTGATAGAAAATTCATGTGTAAACCCTGACCGGGTTTATGAAGTGACGAACTCATCTCATGTGTAAACCCTGACCGGGTTTACCGAGTGACGAACTCATTCCCAAAGACGTTTTATATTAACAGAACGGAAGCGGTGACATGACATCCGTGGCTGTCAACTTGATGACACTACTGTCCGGCCCGTGTATACGTGGTGTGTACGGTTTGTGTAGTGTGTCGGTTATGTGGACGCGGTGGGCGTGCATTAAGTCGGACTTAACTGTACACCAAGTCAAGTTACAGTAAACAAATCCCATCTTGGTCACGTGATGACAATGCATAATATACAGACGTGACGTATATTTTTATGGCTCTGCTCAAGATCAGACTGGTAGCTCTCAGTCTACACCGCTAAATTTTCTTAACAGAATTATTGAAAAGGCTACCACGACTGCTGTTCAAAACCCACCGAGAGTCTAAGGGTTAACTTGAAAAAGCGATGTTGCTTTTTTTTTTTCTTTTCCCTTAAGACTTATGGTTGAACGTTAATATACCATTAAAGGTAGTGCTTGGGCAGTCTTTCTGTATATACATAAGACTGGTCACTGTTCGGCATTCACATTTCAAAACTTTTCACTTCATAAACTACAACTGTTATTTTTTTTGTTGTTGCTTTTTTAATAATTAAAAATCAAATAAAAATAATCCCAAGAGTTTGGATTAGTGCTTTACGACTTTACGATTTACAAATATCAACAAAGAACGGGGACTTACAGTTTTTGCATAGACAATCTCCGTGGCTGTCACCACAAGAAGTGCAGTGTGAAAATCTCGTCATCCAGAATCTGCTCCCTTGCGGACGTTTGGGTGATATGGTTGAAAGCGATTCCACAGCTACGTGTGTATGTATCAATATTAATCTTCAAATAATCAAGTAATCACATATTCCTTGCAACGGCGCGCTGGTCTTAATCACAATTTTTTTTTTAAAGAAGAAAACAAACACATATTATTGCCTTCTTCTCACACACGGGAGAAGTATAAAAAAAAAACTTTGACCGGGTCCAGAACACAACAAAATATCCTTGCGGGGCGTCCGGCCGGATTAAGTTATTTGTCTGTTGTGCTTATTAATGGCGTGGACACGTAGAATTAATCAGCGACTAATGTCTGGCTTGAGCTCTGGAGGACATCGTGCTCTCATCCGTCTTGCGGTCCCCACTGTGTAATCTGAATTACGGGCCCGAGAAGTCCGCGGTGTATTTATAATCCTCTGTCGTGCCGGTGTCCAATGCTAGGGTACGGAGCTGGACCTGGGCAACAAGACCCACTGCTTCTTCTGATGATTAGCCACGAGGCTAGAGGGAGGGTAGGGGCCGCACGCAGTGTTTCGATACTGGCTCCTAATGACGATGATGATGATGATGAAGTAATGGTGAGAGGAGCACGGCTTTTTTTTTATTTTTAACCTCTCTCTCTCTCTCCCCCTCGAAAGTCTTTCCTCTAAGCCGGATCAACTACATGCATGACCAGGTCGCAAGTTTTTAGCCACTCAAATGAGCTGGAGAGAGACGAGGCCCCTAATATTAACGTCCCCCGCCTGGGTCTCGGGGCCAGATAGACCCCGCCCCCTCGGCTGCCAAGCAGGGACGTCGCGACATGAGCGGATTAGCAGGCCCCGCCCACCACACCAGCACGCGACTCTCGTCTGTTTGCGCAGATTTGTTGTGTTTTTTTTTTCCTTCTCGTTCTTCCTCGCAATGTCCATAGCATTTTTGAGATTCGCGGGTCAGAGAGAAATCTTTCGGGGGCTGGTGTTTGCGGCGATACCTTCGAAAAATTCTAAGCTTCCCAAAAGCCGGGATTACATCTTTAAGATCTACATTGACTGCATGCCACTGAAGAAAGAAAAAAAAAATTGTTTGGACTTCCTTGCTCTTATGAGCGCTTCCCGCATTCTCTTAATAAGAATGTTGGGTTGGCTTTCTCTATAATAAGGCGTGAACACACGGCCCACTAAAGCCGACCCGTGAAGCGACTTGGCTTCAGTTGACTCGTAGGAATGTAGGGCTATGCAACAAAACAAAACAACCAACAAAAAAAACGGTAGCGGAGAATAGTGCACATACAACTTAACAGGTCGTGTATAATCCTCTCTTCCCCTGGGCCAAAAGTGAGTTACCATGACATACTCAAGTCAGGACAGTATAGCTTTATTACCGTAGTATGTCACCAAAAATATAATTTTTTTAAAAGGAAAAAAAAACCATGATCCAATTAGATCTTGTTAAAAGCATAAATCTGTGACTAACATATTTTGTAAAGTTGTTGACTTGTTGAAAGTTTCACTCATCTTGAATGAAGCTTTGTAGTGGGTGTGGGAGGGACATCGCAACACTGAAGACATACAGGCTAAGTGCTGAGGGGATCTAAGGTGGCGACATATATATATATATAAAGAACAAACAGCGAACAGCTCTCCAGTTTGATTATCATCCTCGTGTATTAAATATTTTAATTTATTCAAACTGTCCCCCGCTCCAACCCCCTGCCCATGTCTTAGATCTTAACCTAGTTACTAGTTGGTGATGCATTTTTATTTGAAAAGACTGTTGTGATACATTTGATGTTTAATTATTGGACACAAGAAATACGCGTGTTTTGTTATGTCTGTATGTCCCTGCAATCCATACGTCGAACTGTAGGAATCTCAACATAGTGTATTTACGAGAAAAAAATGCATGGACCCCATATAAAAAGGGAAAGATCAAAATTACGTGAAAATAAATTAATCAAATATAATATGTGTGTACCACTATATTTAATGATAAAATTACAACATAATGAAACGAAAGATTGGTCATCGTATGTCATGAAAGACGTTAGTGGATAACCGACTGTTAAAGAGACGGCCTCTCGCCGCCTGGTCATACATGTGTTTCTTTAACTCAACATACACCACTCCCCCTAGATCTTACACTTACACTATCAACTTATCTGAAGATCTCTGGTCCCTAGATCCTACACTATCAACTTATCTGAAGATCTCTGGTCCCTAGATCTTACACATTTCCTTATCTGAAGATCTCTGGTCCCAAGATCCTACACATTCCCTTAAGTGAAGATCTCCGGTCCCTCGATCTTACACATGCCCTTAAGTGAAGATCTCCGGTCCCTCGATCTTACACATGCTCTTAAGTGAAGATCTCCGGTCCCTAGATCTTACACATGGCCTTAAGTGAAGATCCCCGGTCCCTCGATCTTACACATACCCTTAAGTGAAGATCTCCGGTCCCTCGATCTTACACATGGCCTTAAGTGAAGATCTCCGGTCCCTCGATCTTACACATGCCCTTAAGTGAAGATCTCCGGTCCCTCGATCTTACACATGCCCTTATCTGACGATGTTCTCTTCATCATGTCTCTTCCAATTTGAATGCATTCATCCTCACACATACGACAAAGAGATTTTTGACAGAAAAAACATTTTGTTTACGAGAGTACTGCGTACTGGCTGGGCCACGTGACCTCTCACCTCCCGACCCCCCAAATAAAAAAACAGTGTCACCTGAAAAAGTTGACTTGAAAAACAAAACAAGAAAAGAAAAACATGTTACAGTTTGAATCGTCGATTCGTGTTTAAGAAATGAATGAATGGTACCAGGTTTAAGAAATGAATGGTACCATGTTTAAGAAATGAATGAATGCTACCAGGTTTAAGAAATGAATGAATGCTACCAGGTTTAAGAAATGAATGAATGCTACCAGGTTTAAGAAATGAATGAATGCTACCAGGTTTAAGAAATGAATGAATGCTACCAGGTTTAAGAAATGAATGAATGCTACCAGGTTTAAGAAATGAATGAATGCTACCAGGTTTAAGAAATGAATGAATGCTACCAGGTTTAAGAAATGAATGAATGCTACCAGGTTTAAGAAATGAATGAATGCTACCAGGTTTAAGAAATGAATGAATGCTACCAGGTTTAAGAAATGAATGAATGCTACCAGGTTTAAGAAATGAATGAATGCTACCAGGTTTAAGAAATGAATGAATGCTACCAGGTTTAAGAAATGAATGAATGCTACCAGGTTTAAGAAATGAATGAATGCTACCAGGTTTAAGAAATGAATGAATGCTACCAGGTTTAAGAAATGAATGAATGGTACCAGGTTTAAGAAATGAATGACAGCTACCAGGTTCAGATCAATTGTGAATTGGAAAAAAGAACACATCAACTCAGTTGGTGGTAACTTCCAACAAGACTCACTAGAGCCGTTTTTGTTCTTGCGATTATTTCTATCATGTAATCTCTGGCGGCTAAGGAGATGAGAAGCTATGACATGCTGCAGATGCACGACTGGCTCACCCTCCCATCAACGTCCCTTGCCGCAGCTTATATAATAAGAAGAAATCTAAAATGCGTGTGTATGGTGGGGGGGGGGGGGTGGCGGGAGGAGGGCGTAAACCTAGACCTATAGATGTTAAGCCAACTTGTAAGTCCATACACCACTGCTCACTGGTCACCTAGATGAATTGGATTGAAGTCCGAACAGGTAGAACCGAGTCATCGAGACTGACCTACGCACCCCAAGATATGAGGTCATCAGCGCAAAGGGGGTGGGGGTGTTCAGTCACTGGCTGGACTTTGTTGGTGAAGATGGATAGGTGAGGCAAAAAAACGTGCCCCCCACCCCAGGGCGGCACTTAACTCTAGTTACGCCCCTGCTTAAAACATTAATCGATTTTTGCAACACTAAGTCTTTCACTTGCATCAGCCAGGCGTAAAATCAGGACTGTCCTGTGCCACACGAGGAACAAGACTTTACTTAGATTTACCGAGACGCTAACATTGAGATTTCCCCAAACTTTGGGGGTGTGGGGGTGGCAGGGCCGGCCCTAACAGTTGCGGGGCCCTATGCGAAACGGATTGCGCGGGGCCCAGTCTGGGTAGGGATAAGGATAATAAGTGAAAATTAAGATTTTTTAATAGAAAATAAATTCGCGCGGGGCCTATGAAAGTGCGGGGCCCATTGCGGCCGCATCGGTTGCAATGGCCTAAGGCCGGCCCTGGGGGGTGGGGGTGTGGAAGGTGGGGAATAAGAACGCCAGTGGTGTGGCTGTATTAAACACTGTTGTCGTTTTGTTTTCTTTTATATACAAAACAAGGTCATATAACTCAGGTACGCTGCGGTTATTAGTTTGAGAGCCTCTTCCGAATGGAGCAACAAAGGCATGACATTAAAATGTGTTTAACTAGAAGTTGGCTGGCGTAACTATCCTGTCGTAACGCAGTTAAAAACACAGTCGTAACGTTTCCCTGTGAGGCAAAGGCTCGTACCTATGTAACACGTGTGTGCCCCCCCCCCCCCCATTTCTAGACCGACACTAACCACATAGTATTGTCACACTTTGACGGACGTACAAATATTTGGGGCCAACATTTGTGCCATGCCCAATGGATCCTTTATATATCTTACCCGCAGCTCCCTTGTGACATGTCCAGGCTCGTGTTACGGGACCCATAATCTCAACACGATACAAACATGCTTAGTGTAAATATAATACGCCGGTCATTACGTTAGCGCGTGGACATTCCTGTCGTTAATGCTGGCAGCCAACTCACGGTTAAGTCGGACAACTACAGACAAGAATTATTATTTATTTTATTATTTATTTTATTTTGTTTTTTTGGTTGAAAATAGTGAAAATATAAATTAAAAAAAAAAAAAATTTTGGACTCTGCAACGACAACCCGCTTTCATAAATTTCATAAAACTATAGTCTATACTCAGACCAAAGGAACCGTACCTCACGACCCGAAAACGCGTAGTCCAGCGCAGTGGCGTAGCGAGCTTAACTTGCGCCCGGGGCACAATACCTTTTTAGCGCCCCCCAATACCTTTTTAGCGCCCCCCTATTCGAAAACCATACAATATTATAGTAAAATATATTATTTGGCGCCCCTTTGTGAGTAGCGCCCGGGGCATGATGACCCTCCTTGCCCCCCCCCTCACTACGCCACTGGTCCAGCGACGCCGAATTCCCCCCCCCACCCCATGTTTACATTGCGGCTTCGACTTTGTGACAGGTGATGTTTTTTTTTTCTTTCAATAAAACATGTCACATCGTCATCCACGTCACACTGGTAGTGCACGAATGACGTCAGGTAAGCGTCAAATCAGCCGTCAAAAAGTAATTATCTTGTCCGACTTGCGTGACGTCTTCAGTGTTTTGAGATCAACATGACAGTCGGGGGGTCGGCTGCCGCGTCCCAGGGGTCTGATCGGTTTTTTTAAAAACTTACTGCCGTCTTAAGTCAACATTTGGGAAATGTCATTGTCTAGGTGCGCCTCCCCCCCCCCCCCCCCCCCCCCCTCGGTTGAACGAGTTGATGGGACGCTGCTTTGTTTGATTGGTTGTTTACACAAACACGCCGATGTCAACCATCGAACGCTAAAGGTAAAAAATCACTGGACTGTGACGTTTGAGTATAATAATTGACATTTTTACAGTATGTATTCAAACGCTCAAATGTATAACCACAAGAAAAGAAACCCTTGGACATCTTTCATAAAAATGACCTGTCACACAGACACCTCTCATTTTACACAACACATCCTTAAAACACGCCAGGAGCTGTGCAAGGAGATTGTACACGCCTATGCCACGTCATTTTCAACACTCATCTCCTATGAATACATTTTGGACACCGTAGATTTAACAAGCCCTAATAATACAAGTTTTCATTTAAATGAGGGCGGGGCTCAAAATTGGACGGAATGTGTTGTCCTCGGCAACGAGTCCGTGTGCCGGATTTCAGCTCGATAGGCTGACGGAAAGTAGGTTGACAGGAAGTGGGTCGAATAGACGTCCGAAGATTTTTCGAGCCACGAACAAAAGGGAAGCCGAGGGTTAATATAAAGGACTTTTTCTATTTAAAAAAAAAAAAAATAAGATTGGCAGCTCTTCGGAGACTGTTTAATAATGACGTCATCTGCTCTGGAAATAACAAATGGAGAACGCTGGGAAATGAATTTTAATTTTTCGTGTAAACATTTTTGGCAAAAATTTGCGTCTGCTATTATAAGGCCAACCAAAAACTGACCTGACTAACCTCATTGTTCCACGACTATAACTACATGACAACCCGCCCCCTCACACACACACACACACGCGCGCGCGCGCACACACACACAAACACGCCCTCACTTGTTGAGTTAATATGTAATCTCCAACAGAAGAGTTAAACATATCAACAAGTTAATGTTCTACCTACTAACTTAAACAAACATGTTAACCCAGCAGATGTCACGTGAGGCGCGGGTCTAGCAATGAAATTCGCGGTGTACTGTGACAGAAAATATTATCCCGTCAAGGGATATCTCTAGCCTGTAAGCCGATTTAAGAAATTGTCCCCCCGACACTTCTTTTTGAACCTGACCATGCCCGCGTGTGTAAGCTTGTAAGAGTGTGTCTAAACTTGATAATGTAGATATGGGTTACCAACATGTACACAGATTCCCACCATGCATACAAGTCCCCACCATGTACACACGTTCCCACCATGAACACAATTTTCAACAATGAGCAAAATTACCCACCATTCCCAACATATTCAAAATTTCTCACAATGTACAAAAGTTCCCACTATGCATTCGTGTTCCCACCATGCATTCATGTTCCCACCATTTACACAAGTTCCCAAACATGTATACAAGTTTCGAATGTCTACAACAGTTCTCAACATGTACAACATAGACATTTAATCAGCATGGCATTTGAAGCGTGCAGACAATAATTGGTTGTCTTTGGGCCAGTGTTCAAAAGTACAATGTAAGAATCTCTAGTCATCTGAGATCTTGCTATCACCAACATTGCCGCTGATCCTTTGCTAGTGTTTCCTTCAGTCCAATATCGAACCTCCAATCGTTCCGCTGGACATTTAAGACAAATATAAAAATGTACTGATTTTTTTTTGTTCGATATTCGTAAAACATATTCGGGGACGTTCGTAAATTACGTCACGCAAAAAAATGACGTTTTTAGACCCCCTCTGCCCCCCTGTCACGAAGTGTCACAAATTTTTTACACCCCCACCCCGTGTTACGTCACACCTAATAAAATAAAAACATACATAACATTTTTATAACTAAACTAAGATTTTATTATATTTTTTAACATTTCCCCATAATAGATTAAGATGGGGTCTTATTAGAAAACTGTGACGCGAAACAACGAGTTCATCCACAAGCCGAATGTAAAATGGTCACAACAGTTTTTGCGTCATTTTTCCGATATGCGCAAAAGGTATGAGCGAATGAGTTCATAGTATCTATAATACCCGAGGCAATTTCGACCTCAAATTAATGTTTTTAAAATTACAAATTTTTAGATTTTTTTTTTAATTTAAAAAAAAAAATGACTTTACACATTTTTTACCCTCCCCCTGTCACTAAATGTCACAAATTCCCGCCCCTCCCCTTCGCCTGATCGTGACGTAATTAGCAAACGACCCATTCCCTGTTGACACATTAAGATAATATTTCCCAACCTTTTCAAGTTTTAAAACGTTTTTTACCGAGGGGTGGGTAGAGCAGAAGGTGTGTGACGTATTATAGTATTATTTAATCACGTTGTAACGTTTCTTCTACGTAGAATAGAACACCGAGCGTTAATTCGCCAGACTAAGGATTACTTTTGTTCACGGACCCTTGGTGAATCATCACTGGCTTTCTCAGAGGCTTAGTTTGCCGTTGAACGACTTGATACGAGATTTTTTAAGAAGCACATTTGTGGATGCTATATAATCGTGTCCAACGGTCAATGACAATGTGGTCAGTTCATGTGTCTATAGTCTCAGCTTTCCAAACCGCCCTCTTGTTCGCCACCAAAAAAAATGGGTGGACTCTAAACATCCTCCGGTATGGACGAGGTTCGAACCCAGTGTTCACCAGATGATCACTGATGTGTCACCCCCGTATGTAGACCTGGGATACAAATCGCCCGTGGACTCGTCCTTATCGCCCCCCCCCCCCCCCCGACTGACCGACTTGACCACATGGAGATAACGACGCTGGCCGGCAAGTCGACCGTCGGGGGCACTTTTGTTCCGAGTTTGATGAAGTCATGATAATATTGTATGGGACTGGATGTGACCGGGTGACCACTGTCCAACAACATTGACGTAATCCCCGAGTGGGAAGATACCACACCGCATTCCAACCAGTGCACCAAATGTTGGAATGAGTGAACGAGGAATGAGAATTGAAGTGCACTGATTTTAATTCACACCACAGGAAAGATCTTCAGATAAACTGAATGTTAAATCCCGCTGAGTCCAATAGATTCTAATGTTGTGTTATACCAGTAGTTATTACGTTTATAACGTCCAGACTAATGTGGCGTTAAGTGTCTATCCTGTCTTACACGGCGATTTATTTCCTCCCACACACAACCTTAAAGTTTAAAAAAGGGAAACTTTCAACAATTCGGTTCCTTTTTTTTATGTTGTTGTTGTTTTTTTCGTTAATCTATAAAAATAAAAACTACTATAAATTGTTTAATCCAACAAATTATTTATACAAAACCCCTCAGCCAATTCTTCCTGACATATTTTCCGAGAGATTATTTTTCTGGCACATAAACGTTTATGCATAAGATTTGTATTACATTGTCCTGTTCATCGCACCATATAACTTCATTATGATATTTTTGCTTTGGTCATCGTCCCGGGGGATTCGGTTGAGCCTGTGTGTCCTCCAGGTGGTGTCATTAAGTCAAAGTGTGGATGTTTCCATTACAACTGCGCCAGACATACCTCTTGTATACTTGGCTCGTCTTCCACTCAAATCTCAACCCCCGACTCATATTTCAGCCCTCTTATATATTGATATCCCAAACCATGACTCTTTTTCCTAAAACATGAATAGCATCCTAGTACTCGACTCATATCCTAGTCCCGAATCCAATCCCAGTCCCCGACTTTTATCCCAGTCCCCGACTTTTATCCCAGTTCCCGACTTTTATCCCAGTCCCCGACTTTTATCCCAGTCCCCGACTTTTATCCCAGTCCCCGACTTTTATCCCAGTCCCCCACTTTTATCCCAGTCCCCGACTTTTATCCCAGTCCCCGACTTTTATCCCAGTCCCTGACTCATATCCTAGTCACTGACTTATTTCCCTTTCAATATCGGGTCTACTAAATTTACTAAAATTTTTAAAAATATCTCAACCATGATGACTGGGTCTGCTATAAATAGTTTAACCATTGACTCGCCTGTGTATGTATCAAATCTGATATTAGCCCCTCATTCTTCTAATGTAGAGCACACATCTTGTAATGTGGAGCACACATCTTCTAATGTAGAGCACACATCTTGTAATGTGGAGCATACATCTTGTAATGTGGCGCACACATCTTGTAATGTAGATCACACATCTTCTAATGTAGAGCACACATCTTGTAATGTGGCGCACACATCTTGTAATGTAGAGCACACATCTTGTAATTTTTGAGCACACATCTTGTAATGTAGAGCACACACCTTATAATGCGGAGCACACATCTTATAATGCGGAGCACACATCTTATAATGCGGAGCACACATCTTATAATGTGGAGCACACACATCTTATAATGTGGAGCACACATCTTATAATGTGGAGCACAAATCTCACTTGTTTTCAATTTCTTTGACCAATCACCAAATAGCTGTGCTGGGGGGATATATATATATATATATATATACATAGATCCCCATTTTTACACTACTCACGCTAACTTATGCATTTTTCCAACTCCCAGCACCCAATCCCCATCGCATCAATGACCAGGCAGTTGCATGATGGGAGTTTTTCTTTTTGTTGCCTAAATTCTTTACTTTTAATTCCAGCTGACCAAAGCTTGTGATGGAGTTGTCCAGTCGTCCGTGCTTTGTGGCCCACGGACTGGGTTTATGGGGATTCCTCCATGTAGGCGGTATCAATACGCGGGCCATGTCCGCCATAGTGCAGAGAGGATTGGAGCTGCGAGAATTTCCTGGCACCGCGCTGGGGAAATCGGGGAAGCTACACGGATCACAGTGTGAACAACAGACTTTCCGGTGATGGGACGAATTTTAAGACACCCAAGGCAGTTTAGAGAGGGAGGCAGGAAAAAAAAAAGGGGGGGGGGAAATATGGAGACATTAGAATGAAATATGGAGATGCAGTCGGTTGAGCCTGTATGTCCTCTAGGTGGCGTCATTAAGTCAAATTGTTCATGTTTCCATTATAACTGCGCCAAAGACATATTGAGACATTGGTAGGAAATATGGAGACATTGGTAGGAAATATGGAGACATTGGTAGGAAATATGGAGACATTGGTAGGAAATAAGGAGAGGCGGTGGGAGGAAATAATGAGAGGCAGTGGGAAGAAATATGGAGAGGCAGTGGGAGGAAATATGGAGAGGCAGTGGGAGGAAATAAGGAGAGGCAGTGGGAGGATATATGGAGAGGCAGTGGGAGGAAATATGGAGAGGCAGTGGGAGGAAATATGGAGAGGCCGTGGGAGGAAATAAGGAGAGGCAGTGGGAGGGATTATGTAGAGGAATTGGGAAGGATACTGGAGATACCCACATACGCCACACCCCACATTTCAAACTCTATATCACAAATCATTTCTTATTGCCATTTTTTTTTAAAGTAAGGGATATGTAATCAATTTGTATAACGTACAGCATACATAAAACAGACCTTTGGATTGTAGAGACGAAACATCAGTTTTAAAAATAAAAGAGCTTTGACCCCCAAAAACTATGATTTAAGAGAAGAAAGACAAATAAATAAAGGAAGAAAAAAACAACATTGTTTGTGAATTGTTTTTAGATACGATTAACTAAAACTATATCAGTCTCCTAGTTTCTCTGTAAGGCAGCGGTTCTCAGCTTTGGGGGTCGAATGACCTTTTCACAAGGGTCGCCTGCGACCATCTTAAAACACATATACTCCACAGCTATGATGTAACAACGAAAATAATTTTGTGGCTGGGGGTCGCCACAACATGATGAACTGTATTAAAGGGTCGCGGCATTAGAAAGGTTGAGAACCACTGCTCTAAGGTAAGAGTTATACATGAGATAACATCTGTGTACAAGTGAACGTGACACCTACAATAATAAATACATCACTTTGTTTTAAGTCTTTATACAACAATCGAAATAACAACAAAGAAAACACCATCATAATCCACAGGACAGTTTAGGGAAAGTATATTATGATACGACAAGTTCCTTTTCTTTCTACATTTAAACGAAAATAGCAATTCGCGTGTATGTGAGTATGTGAGTGTGTATGTGAGTGTTTATGAGTGTGCGTGTGTATGTGAGTGTGTGTGTGTGTGTTTTTCAACATTTGAACTCTCCTGGGAGTCGGGCGGGACGCACAAGGGGGATAATCCAGGCCAGGCCAATGAAATATTCAGTAGCTAGTCTAATGGTTCACACGTCTGCTAAAACTTGTTTATTGAAAGCCGGGGTCACCGACAGGGGTCTGGGCCATACAGGCAGGGGCCTTGTGTACAGTCAGGAGCCTTGGGCCATCATAGACAGGGTCCTTGATCACAGACAGGGGTCTTGGGCCTCAAACAGGGGCCTTGGCAAGAGACAGCGGTACTTTGACCTAATGTGCTATAGTTAAATACAGCGATTCTCAACCTGTGGGTCGCGACCCCTTTAGGGGTCGAACGACCCTTTCCCAGGGGTCGCATAAGACCATCGGAAAACACATATACTCTACAGTTATGAAGAAGAAATGAAAATAATTTTGTAGTTGGGGGTCGCCACAACAAGAGGAACTGTATTAAGGGGTCGCGGTATTAGGAAGGTTGAGAATCCACTGGTTTAATACAATATCACACATCATGGCCCAGGTCCTGCCTTAAAAGACAAGGCTGTGATTTCGAAATTAAAGAGCGGGTCTTATTAGTTGGAGTCATTTCCATGACTTTTTAGTTGGAGTCATTTCCTTGTCTCTTTAGTTGGAGTCACTTCCTTGTCTTTTTAGTTGGAGTCATTTCCATGTCTTTTTAGTTGGAGTCACTTCCTTGTCTTTTTAGTTGGAGTGACTTCCTTGTCTTTTTAGTTGGAGTCATTTCCGTGTCTTATTATATTGCTGCTGGCAAAAGGTATCTCGTAATAAGGTTTTCCTTTGAAAGACTTCGTTTCTCGAGTTCAAACATCTCAGTATGTTGTAGTCTTTTGTTTATAGAAATCAGCGGTTCTCAACCTGTGGTCGCGACCCTTTGAGGGTCGAATAACCATTTCATAAGGGTCGCATAAGACCATCGGAAAACACATATACTCTACAGTTAGGAAGTAGCAACGAGAATAATTTTGTGGTTGGGCGGTCGCCACAACACGAGGAACTGTAAAAAAGGGTCGTGGCATTAGGAAGGTTGAGAACCACTGATATGAAAAAGTCTTAACAAGAAGTAGAAGAAATGAAAATCCGAATAACAACAACAAAACATCTTGCTTCTATAGCACATGTTATACGTTGAACGGCATCAAGGAGAAACTGTAACATCGAAGTAAGGAAGGTCTCCACACAATGAAATGATAACATTATGAAAGTATTGTTCAAACGTTAGAAATTAGCTTTATAAAAACCGTATGAGGTGGAAGCAAGTATAATTGGTACTTGTTAAACGAATGAGTTCAGGGGGTTTGGGGGGGGGGGGAGCAAACTCCCATTTTTAAAGATGCTACACATTGTTCCTGTCCACTGCTCGCACAGCTATTCCACTGTAACCCCCAGGTCATCACAAGTCTCTTGCCCGTGAGTCAAGATCTGCTCTAGAGAAATGGTTGCTAATTTGACCATCGAGTTACCGGCGCTGTGCCGGAAAAAAACTCAAAGATGTGCGCGGCTTTAGGATCTCCTAGCGGTCACTACTCGGAACGACTTCGTTAATTATTGACGGAGGCTTAACGTGTCGGTCAGTGCTGACCATTGACACACGAGACATGACCAGATCACATCGCCACTATCTATCTATACGCATTCCAAGCCTTGCTGGCTGTAGCTTCACCTATTTTGCGAACACAATTTGTTCTCAACTCGAGGCTGCAGTTACACTGCATGAATTTCACCAACCAGAAACACTGTATGCCCCCACCCCACAGCGTGGCAATTATATCTATAGCCCATAATAGAAATCATCAACGCACACGATGCACACACATATAATCTGTACATAATCATAAGCACATATATAAAACATAAAGACATTTATGAAACATATAGAAAAATACGTGAATCATAAACACATACAAGAACTTAAAGCAAACATGTTAAAAACATAAACGAGCGCATGCACATGTCTATAAAAAAACACACATATTTAAGGGGGGGGGGACACCTTTAGGGGAACCATTGATTTATAAGATAGCGGGCGCCATATTAAAACAAGAGAAAACAACCCAAAAGAGATTTGAATAATGTGGGATTTAAAAAATACTCTAATACAAAAACCGTGGTGTCCAAAATTTTATTTTTAACTTTATTATAAGGGATCCTTCGCAAATTACGTCACGCTCAAAGAGAGGTTTGGGGGGGGGGGGGGGGCTGGTGAAGAATTCGTGACACTTTGTGACCAGGGGGGTGTCAAAAATTTGTGACGTCACCTTTTCAATTTTCTTTTTTTTTTTCTAATTTTTAAAAATCTTTATTCAATTAATTTTAGAAACATTAATTTGAGGTCGAAATTGCCTCAGGTATTATAAGTACCGCGCACACCTTCTGGGCATATCGACAAGTGACGCCAAAACGGTTGTGGCCATTTTACCTTCATCTTGTGGATGACTTCGTTGTTTCGCGTCACAGTTTTCACATAATACTGCAACTTAATCCATTATGGGGAAATGTTAAGGAATAAAAATAAAATCTTAGTTAAGTTATGAAAATTTTATGTATGTTTTGAATTTTTTTAGGTGTGACATGACACAAAAAAAGGGGGGGGGGGGTTTGTAAAGAATATGTAACACTTTGTGACAAAGGGGGGAGGGGTCTGAAAATGTCTTTTTTTTTTTTTTGGCGTGACGTCATTTGCAAACGACCCCTTATTAAAAATACCCAAGTACAAATTAAGAAATTGTTATCACGTGTGTGATATTGTAATTATAAAGCTTTTGAAACTAGAGAGTCGAGAGCAAAAAAAATATATATATATATATATATTCCAGCAGGTGCATATAAAGCAATCTATTGAGTGTCAACAAACAAAGGAAACGGAACCATGGTTGTTCTCATCTAATCTTGAGTTGCTCCAACTCAGTGATGTCATAGTCATACTTTTAAAAAAAAAATTTTTATCAAGATAACACCCCATTACGTCATCATTATCTCAGGTACAGTAGAAATGAATAGCATAAAATAAGCCTCCAACCAAACTCTTAAACGTTTTTGTTTTATTGTGTTTGAAATGCGGTGTTAGCTTCTGAAGGTGAAAACACGGCTCGGGGGTTCTCTAATTGAGGTTGGAGAGCTTACCGACAATAGAGACCAGGCCAGGAGTGTTTACCAAAACCACTTTGAACTTATGAAATGACACGACCTTCACGCTGGCCTGGTGACCTTGACGGGCTACCAAGGGTAAGAAGGGGTAAAATAATTAGAAGAAAAGAAGAAGAAAATAAAATTGTTTCCGCAAAAGAAAAAGGGGTGGGGGGGGGGGGGTATTTCTGGTAGCTACTTCATTCGCTGGTCATCATTAGGTCCATGATTACAAAGTGACCCGTCCGGTGGTCAGCGGTATGACGACTCGATGCCGCGGCACAATCGCTAATCTCACGTGCCATTCATCGTCAGGTCGCGGAACTATGTCTTTATGGTCGCCGTGAAGAAGGGGGTCTGAATGAGTGCAAGGAATGGGGGAGAAAATTAGGGCAAATGTGATCCAGGTATACGGCGTTAACTCAAGGCGTATTCACTGCCCGTCTTTCACGTGTCTCTCAATGATTATAATGTCATACATGTCTGTCAGGGGTAAAACATTCATGCAGGGGTAGTAACGTTTGACTAATTGTAATTATTGGTTGACGTAACAATCGGCACAAGTAGTTACCAGTGGTCAGGTCAAGCAACAAATAATTCTTTGTTTTCGTGAACAGTACTGGATCATAGACGGTATTGATCAGCGCCAGAATTGATTATTGACAGTATTGATCATTGGCAATATTGGCCATTGACAGTTTGGCCATTGACCGTTTGGCCTCTGATAGTATTGGCCTTTGAAGGTATTGGCCCTTGACAGCACTGGTGCTTGACAAGCATTGGTTATTGACAGTATTGATCATAGACAGCATTGATCCTTAGCTGTGTTCTTTATTGACATTGTATAGATTACTGACAATATTAGTCGTTGACAGTACTGATAAAATTGACCATTTACAAGTTTTAAACATTGACAGTGTTGTCATTTACAGTATTGTCTTTGAGAGTAGTTGTCATTGACGGTATTGACAACTGACAGAATTGACCATTCACGGTATTGGTCATTGAGAATACTGCATCATGTCATCAATAAATTATGGTAATTTGTTTTACAATCTGAACACGTATTTTGATAATTTAATTCACGACTAAAAAATTCATTTCAATCGCACATATGCGCGCTTTTCAACAACTTCGCAGGAGCTCGTCGTCTGTTGGTCTGAAACGGTGCTGGACGCTGGCTTCATTTTTCTTTATAAGTCTTCACTCATTATGCGGACAGGAGACACGCAAAAATGTCTCCGGCAGAATATGGAGAGTGGAGAGTGATGTCATGTTTGGTCCAGCTACTGAATATGTTATTCTAATTATTTTACAAAAGAAACAAAAGTCTTTTTTTAACATTTAATAGTCACAGAATGATCGTGACAAGCCAGAAGTCAAAGACTGGTTGTGACAAGCCAGAAGTCAAAGACTGGTTGTGACAAGCCAGAAGTCAAAGACTGGTTGTGACAAGCCAGAAGTCAAAGACTGGTTGTGACAAGCCAGAAGTCAAAGACTGGTTGTGACAAGCCAGAAGTCAAAGACTGGTTGTGACAAGCCAGAAGTCAAAGACAGGTTGTGACAAGCCAGAAGTCAAAGACTGGTTGTGACAAGCCAGAAGTCAAACACTGGTTGTGACAAGCCAGAAGTCAAAGACTGGTCGTGACAAGCCAGAAGTCAAAGACTGGTTGTGACAAGCCAGAAGTCAAAGACTGGTTGTGACAAGCCAAAAGTCAAAGACTGGTTGTGACAAGCCAAAAGTCAAAGACTGGTCGTGACAAGCCAGAAGTCAAAGACTGGTTGTGACAAGCCAGAAGTCAAAGACTGGTTGTGACAAGCCAAAAGTCAAAGACTGGTTGTGACAAGGCAGAAGTCAAAGACTGGTTGTGACAAGCCAGAAGTCAAAGACTGGTTGTGACAAGCCAGAAGTCAAAGACTGGTTGTGACAAGCCAGAAGTCAAAGACTGGTTGTGACAAGCCAGAAGTCAAAGACTGGTTGTGACAAACCAAAAGTCAAAGACTGGTTGTGACAAGCCAGAAGTCAAAGACTGGTTGTGACAAGCCAGAAGTCAAAGACTGGTTGTGACAAGCCAGAAGTCATAGCAAGGTTGTGACAAGCCAGAAGTCAAAGACTGGTTGTGACAAGCCAGAAGTCATAGCAAGGTTGTTACAAGCCAGAAGTCAAAGACTGGTTGTGACAAGCCAGAAGTCATAGCAAGGTTGTGACAAGCCAGAAGTCAAAGACTGGTTGTGACAAGCCAGAAGGCAAAGACTGGTTGTGACAAGCCAGAAGGCAAAGACTGGTTGTGACAAGCCAGAAGTCAAAGACTGGTTGTGACAAGCCAGAAGTCAAAGACTGGTTGTGACAAGCCAGAAGTCAAAGCGGGGTTGTTACAAGCCAGAAGTCATAGCGGGGTTGTTACAACCCAGAAGTCAAAGCGGGGTTGTTACAAGCCAGAAGTGAAAGCCGGGTTGTTACAACCCAGAAGTCATAGCGGCGTTGTCATTGGTTTAAAACCAACAAGAGAGGCGCGTTCAACGCCCTACTCCTTCCAGCTGCGGTCAATGGGAATAACTTTGAAAACCAAAAACGCAAAGTCAGACACAAAGTCAGACATAAAGTCAGACACAAAGTCAGACGCAAAGTCAGACGCAAAGTCAGACGCAAAGTCAGACGCAAAGTCAGACGCAAAGTCAGACACAAAGTCAGACGCAAAATCAGACACAAAGTGACCTAACGATGTTATGTTCACATTTCAGTTTGACAGGGCTTTTAACTTCAACACACGCCAATCACCAAGGGCAAACCAATCACCAAGGTCAAATCAGCCACCAATCAATATTGACACCTTATCGACACGCAGCTGGGCCCCTCCAGCTACTCGACCACGTGCGATCATTCCGATGCCTTGGAATTACCGAGGTGAGTGTTGATGGCTGGCGTGGGTCGGGATTATCCCACCTGTGGCGCGGATCTCTCCACATCTCATTTCAATATGGGGGGCGGGGGTGTCGCCTCGATGGATGAATTGCCCATTCTTGGGGCGAACGGGTCTAGAAGCGGGGGGGGGGATGCGGGGTGGGAGGCGGTGGGCTACGACTGTGGATTATTCCAGTAAGATTTTATGTCAATAGATAAACCGGGGGACCCGTTTGTTGTGTGGGGGGACAAGCGGTCAGGGTGCACGGCCCCATCATTCCGAAAGCAAATATACAACCGTGGCGTATGCAAGGGACCGAAACACGGGGAAGACAAACACCTCCGCTGGAGTGGACACACTTTCATTGTCGTCAGCATCGGTGTAATAGACTATCCCTGGTGCTTGAGTCTCATTGGCATGGGCGGACATTCTTCGGGGTAATGGTCGGGCACAACGGCAGAATATGGAGTATTTGAAAAGGGTTGCATTTTGATAGCAATTTTTCCCCCCTCCCCGCCGCGGACAGGAGCGACCCCCCCCCCCCCCGAAGGATTGATAGGGGGACCATTTATTGTTGGCGGGTGGATAATGGAGAAGGTGATCAACTGTCCACATGCCGGACAAAGATGCCCGCCCTTGTTGGCGGTATCGGTCGCGAGATCAGAGGCAGAAACACAACAGTAATAGTGGTAATCGGATTAAACAAATTTTGATATTAAATTGAAATGATTCGTTTTATTTGAATAATGAGACCGGGGCAGCTGCTGGCCAGCGGTGGGTCGAGCTTTGGACCCGAGCGGTAGTTACTGTTTTCGGAAGGCCACGAAATGATATGTGGACATACGGACATTCGGACAACCCATTCATGCTACAGCGGTATGAACAATAACCACACTAGGGGCTTGGGGGCATCGCCGCAAGATGCCCGAGACATTCTGAATAGATGGTGCCTGGGATGGGAGATATTGCGAGGGATCTCAAGGTCATACACTTAGTTGCTTTAGGGTCGCAGGGTTCTATCAGACCCCCCATTATTTATAAAACCACACATATCTTATCAGAATTCTCATATCTTTTCAAATCTCTCGTGTTTCATCAGATATCGCATATTTTATCAGATTTCTTATATTTTATCAGCCTTTTCAAGAATTAAAAGATGTTCTCATGTTTTATCAGATTATCGTGTTGTATCAATGATGATCATGTTGTCTCACATATTCTCATGTTGTCTCAGATATTCTCATGTTTTCTCAGATTCTGTTTTCTCAGAGATTCTCATGTTGTCTATAATAGATGCAAGTTGAAGTGAAGCACGGTTGCTGGTGAAGTAATCATTTCAACTCAAAACTTTTAATTCCCAATGTATCTCTCTCATACATATCTATCTCTCCCTCTCTCTCTCTCTCACTCTCTCCCTGTCTCACTCACTCTCTCTCTCTTTCTCTCTCTCTCCAGCTGTAATATATCTTTTAACCAATTCTGTCGCGATACAGACATCCATATCTTTAAGCCAATTCTACCTTAATACAAACATACAGAGATATTTAACCTGTTCAAACAGTCAATGATTAGCCAGCTCCTCCCACCCAAGGTATATCCGATAGTATTCAGGACAACATGTGTACTCAGTGTACCAACAAGTGTCAGAATGCCACAGTGTGTGTACATTATCTGGGGGACGGTTTGGTCTCTCATTCTACAGAGAGGTACAATACTTCCCATGACACTAGCTTATTCCAGGCTCTGCCTGGTGAAAAGGACACACTCTCTAATCTTGTATGCATGACCCATTAGGACACACTCTCTAGCCTTGTATACATGACCCATTAGGACACACTCTCTAACCATAAATACATGACCCATCAGGAGACACTCTCTAACCTTGTAAACATGACCCATTAGGACACACTCTCCAACCTTGTATACATGACACATTAGGACACACTCTCTAACCTTGTATACACGACCCATTAGGACACACTCTCTAACCTTGTATACACGACCCATGAGGACACACGCTCTAACCTTGTATTGTATACATGATCCATTACGCTGCCTCGTCAGTTCTTGTGGTTTGCTGCGATCATGCGTGCTACCACAAGCCTTTTGTTGTTTGCTTAATGGATATCGTTGAATCTAATGACAGATATTTCAGTTTGAAGTTAATGACCGTAAACACGCAACATCTTAAGCTCCCGGTGCCTCCCTTGAAACAGTCTCAAACCTGGGACCCACATTAAATCGCGAGACTTTCAATGGCCGGTTCATTGTTTTCAATTTAAAGACCCTTGAAGAAACGCCCCAAAACACTCAACAATGTAAATTAGATCTTTGGCGATGATTGATTTCTTGTATAGCGCGTGTCTCCAGGGGCGTAACTGGGTTTTTGGCGCCCTTGGCTAATTTATTTTTTAAATAATAAAAATTTAAAAATTAGAGATCTAGCGGCGCCCTTTTGAACTGGCGCAGGCCGGCGCCCTTGGCAACTGCCCCAATGCCAGCCGTTGTTACGCCTATGCGTGTCTCCATGCTATTCTAGCATGCCCAAAGAGCTCTGACGTCATAAAATCTATTTCAAAGAAAAAATGTCTTCATATATCTCTTAAGATAATTTTTTTTATCATTTTAAAGTAGAGATTTTAATTTGTTACGAGTCAAAGGGCGTGCATCTCATCTAATCAAGCCCAAATTCTTTTTTTTTATTATTTTTTTTTTTAAACGCGTGGGTGTTTGAGCTGTGTAAAAATGTTTTGGTGACTGCCGTCTACAATATTGGAACCACTGCAGAGGCGTGGCTAGAGTGTTTGGCGCCCGGGGGGACGAGATTCATTTTAAAGCGCCCCCTTTCCCTTTTTTCAACTCTCAAACCCATTGTTTTCATCAATAAAATAATACCAAAGCACATTTTGGCGCCCCTAACTAGATGGCGCCCGAGTACATCTGTACCCCCTGCCCCCCCCCCCCCCGACGCTACGCCCCTGAACCACTGAATCTACAAGTAAAATCTTGGTTACTTCTGACTATGAAACCCGTATCGCTGTCACCGTGGGTTTGTCTAGCAACCGAACAATGCCTCAAACATTCACCGAGCCACCAACCTCCATTCCGATTCTATCCAAGTTCCCGTGACTATTGTTGGACACAGACGAGTCGTCTATTTGTGATGTGACATATCAAATGACATCAAGTGGTCTATTTGTGATGTGACATCAAATGACATCAAGTGGTCTATTTGTGATGTGACATATCAAATGACATCAAGTGGTCTATTTGAGCTGTGGCATATCAAATGACATCAAGTGTTTTAATTGTGATGTGACACCAAGTGGCCGAATTGAGCTGTGACATATCAAATGACATCACTTAACTACCCTATCCACCACGTTTTATTTGACACATATTCAGGGACGTGGAGCCCAAGAAGACTTGACGCGCCCATCTCCATGACTCCAGGTTCAGCATCACAGGACATGGCGCAGCTACTGTAAAGCTTGGAATGACGTACACGGTTCAGATTTATCCGGCCAATGAGCTAAAAAAATAACCAGGATGCGGTTTGAACCTTCGATCAATACATTCATAATTTGTTTATATTAAAGGCAAAACTGAAAATCTTGTTGTATATATATATATATAATTATTTTTTTAACTGCTCGAGCAGATGGGAAGGCCATGTTTTTTTTTTGTTTTTTTTTTTGTATAAGCCGCTTTGACCAAGTTTGTTTTCTTTAAAGTGTTCTTACTTTCTTTAGCCTTCTTTTTTTAATGTCTGTGGACACGTGTGTTTATTGAGCCCTCCAATAGTTATTTATAATTCTATTTATATCCCAGGCCCCCACACGAGTTGTGAAATATTTATCTTCATAGAGTGGGTGAACACTGGGGGGGGGGGGGGGGCAAGTGTGGGGTAGGGACACTGGGGTGCGGTGGTGATGGTGGGGGGGGTGACACGCACGCACGCTACAATGACTCTGGCCAAAGATTTATATCTACGCCATATCGATCAAACAGCTCTCTCTTTCTCTCTCTCTCTCTCTCTCCACGGCTGGACGACACGGCTTTCCAAACCCCCGGCCTTCCCCCCCCCCCCAAACCCCTCGGGCCCATTGTTCCACCAGAGGGCAGCAGCTGCAAGGGGCTGGTGACGTCAGAACCTTCAAGACATACGACCGAACTTAACGCTTGACAACCTCTTTTTTTATATTGAAACTTTTTAAAAAAGTGTTGTTTTTTTTCCTTTAGTCTATATTCGGTCGTATGTGGTATCGACAAAATAATCTCGAGTACACCATCAGGAGACGAGAGAGTTGTGCATGCGGGGAGGTAAAACCAGCAATTAGCAGGTCCGGTAATTTGGGGTTGAAAAGAGATTTTTATTATTTCCCTTTCATGTTTAAAAATATGTCTATTTAATAAATCTCAATAAATTATAATTACTCTTTTTTTTTTTTTTTTTTAATTTTTCAATTTTTTTGTCAGAATGGCTCTCTTTAATACATAAATATGTTTTCATAGCATTTGTACTTATTGTAATAAAGGGGAAATGCCGACCTAAATTGGTGAGTATTCCTCTCTATACATAGGATTTGATTTATAAATGTCACATGTGAATCTAATGAAAACCATATACAAGTGTTACATGTTATACTTGCATATGACGAAAACCATATAGAATTGTTGGACGATATTGCAGAATTAAGATATTCTATTAATGAACTCTCTAAGTGTTTGACATAATGTTCCTTGCCACAACAGCCCTACGCTGATCAGCTGACAACAGTGGGGTTGTCAAGAGATGTGAGCAGGGGCGTCATTTCAGGTATTTTCAGGGAAAGGGGGGGTGGCAAAACCAAAACTTGGTCGGCTTGTTAAGTTGTTTATTACTGGAAGCGCAAAGGACATAGCAATTTTTTTTAAACCTGCAAATTCAGGGGGGGGGGGACAAATGCCCCACCCTGCCCCACCCAAATGACGTTCCTGGGTGTGAGGTCATCATAACTTATTTAATGTTTTCTATAAATCTAATGTACCATTGAATTTCAGCAAACAAAGAGTACCACACACACACACACACCACCACCCCCCACACCCACACACAAATACACTCACATCCTAAGAAGCAGGCAGTGAAAACTTTTTTGGCCAGGCGTCGCTCAGAGCGCAGGCGACCTGTCAACAGATGTCTGAAGTCGGGGGGGAGGGTGAGTGATGCTAAAGATGTATGACTTGGTAACATATGAGGAGACCATCAACAACAATCCTCACGGGCTTAATTTGTAACGACTCAATCTTTGTAACAATCGCCATGTCGCCGGATTGTGGGGGCCATATAGGAGAGTGGGGCTTTGGAGGAGAGTGGGCCATAGGAGAGTGGAGCCATATACGAGAGTGGGGCCATATATGAGAGTGGGTCCATGTAGGAGAGTGGAGCCATATAGGAGAGTGGGTCCATATAGGAGAGTGGAGCCATATAGGAGAGTGGGTCCATATAGGAGAGTGGAGCCATATAGGAGAGTGGAGCCATATTGGAGAGTGGGTCCATATAGGAGTGTGGAGCCATACAGGAGAGTGGAGCCATGTAGGAGATTAGGGTCGTATAGAGGCGATCGTATTGCAGAGTCTTCTACCATACAGAGACAAGGGTATAGAAGACGTGTACCATATAGAGAAAAGGGTTTAGAAGATACGTGTACCAAAGAGAGATAAGGGTATAGAAGACGTGTACCATACAGAGACAATGGTACAGAAGACGTGTACCATACAGAGACAATGGTATAGAAAACGTGTACTATAAAGAGACAAGTGTATAGAAGAGACGTGTACCATATAGAGACAAGATTACAGAAGACACTTGTACATAATGAGGATGAAGGATAATACATGATGCTCTGCTTTCATGCAGTGTGATGGAATCAACAGTAGAGCAAAGTGTGTGGGAACTTGACTTGGAAGACAGGACAGTAAGAGAAGAACGTCCCGGCTAAGAGCCTTCCTCAGCAGACAGGTCAAATAGCCTACCTCGGCAGAGAGGTCAAATATAGCCTTCCTCGGCAGACAGGTCAAATAACCTTCCTCGGCAGACAGGTCAAATAGCCTTCCTCAGCAGACAGGTCAAATAGCCTTCCTCGTCAGACAGGTCAAATAGCCTTCCTCGGCAGACAGGTCAAATAGCCTTCCTCGGGAGACTGGTCAAACAGCCTTCCTCAGCAGACAGGTCAAATAGCCATCCTCAGCAGACAGGTCAAATAGCCTTCCTCGGGAGACTGGTCAAACAGCCTTCCTCAGCAGACATGTCAAATGGCCTTCCTCAGCAGACAGGTCAAATAGCCTTCCTCGGGAGACTGGTCAAATAGCCTTCCTCAGCAGACAAGTCAAATAGCCTTCCTCAGCAGACAGGTCAAATGGAAAGACGACAAGAAATAGAAAACAGTTTTCAAAAACCTTTTAAGTGATCGCCATTGTTATTGCCGGAAGTAGGATTTTCCAAAACCAAGATTACAGGAAGTGAAAGAATATATGTATAGTAATGAAAGCTAAGATCTTAAATTTTAACGGATAAAATTATTTTGGAGATGTATAAGATAAAAGAAATGAGAAAAGAAAAGAAATATAGGGAAATTGAGAAACTTTAGTGTAGGAATATTTGATTAATTCCATATGGTTATATTGTGCCGAAAGTTTGAATTAATTTGTTTTCCATTCTAAAGCTCTCTCTCTCTCTCTCTCTCTCTCTCGCTCTCTCTCTCTCTCTGTTGTGTTGGTGCTAGAAAACAGTGCCGTGATGGCTACATCTAATGTCCTTTTATGCTTATCTCTGCTGAAATGGGATGAAACCGGGGAAGATTTCCGCGTTCAATATACCGAAGATGCTCAGTGAGCCTATCTGCTAATATTATGCCAGTTTCGCCTACATAACAAAAATGGCATCTACGGCACACTATCGCATATATCACATTGCGAATAACACACATGAAGCCCTTTAGGGAGGCCGAATTTTCTTGGGGTTTGGAGTGTATAGGGACACGTCCTACAACGGCTTCTTGAGTATGGTTTAGTCCCAACGTAAGACAGGTCAGCGCGAAGACGACTGTGAACCAGAAGGTCAACTATAGAGACAAGCGTTTACAGAGACGTGCGCCGTAAAGAGACAAGGGTATACAGCATAGACCTGCACCATGCCTATAGAGACAGGGTAAAGCAGAGACGTATATTATACAGAGACAAGTGTATAGCAGGGACGTGTATAATATAGACAAATTACTTTTCTTTGACGCCAATGACGCAATACCAATTAAAATGTTAAACTGTCGGCGGGCTCCAGTTGATCTTCATTTTTTTTTACCTTGCTATCAAATATTTGATGCTTCATTTCAAATTGTGTGAGGCAGCCTCGGAATGGGTTGTGTTAAGGAATATTTTTTTAAAAGTTGGGTGGGGGGGGGGTGCTTATTTGCATTATTTCATCGTTTATTTCATCGTTTATTTCATCGTTTATTTCATTGTTTATTTCATCGTTTATTTCATCGTTTATTTCATAGTTTATTTCATCGTTTATTTCATCGTTTATTTCATAGTTTATTTCATCGTTTATTACATCGTTTATTACATAGTTTATTTCATCGTTTATTTCATTGTTTCTTCCCTTGTTTTTAAATCCACCTACACGAAATATTTTGCGCTAAGGTTTTAAAAGAAACCTTGGCGCAATCGCACACTACCACCAGCAACACCAAAAACACCATGACACAAACCCGCAGTGGCACAACCACGGCATCCACACGAATCGGGAATTGGTGGCGTTTCTCCGATATCCCCCGCTCACCCCTCCCCCCACACCTACCACCTTACAAACACCAGTGACCAATCTTCAGACGTCGGTCCTGACAAGCCCTGGTTTATTGGTCATAGGAAAACTTTCTAGTTACTAGATGCAGTTTCGTGTTAGATTATTCTCCGCTCAACCCCCACCCCAGCACCCAACCCCTATGTGCCGCCCCCCCCCTCAGTACCCCCCTCTCCCGCGCCCACCCCACTTCTCGTGTCGTGTCCCAGATGTGACTTAAGAAGCTTAAGCCCAATCGACGTTTTGTGGCAAGGCAATAAAAAGAACCTTTTTCTCCTCGTTTTCTCCTCCCTCCATCTGGTCTTCTCCTCCTGATCAAAGACACAGTGCTCGACAATGCATTCAAGGGTTAGATTTTTCTCATGGCGTACAATCCTGGTTGACAGATCATCTGCTCCATCGCATGCGGCCTCGGCTGATATGTCAGTGCGTGCACGTTACATATGTGCGGGGCTGTGACAGATAGTCCATATTCTTGTTACATATGTGCGGGGCTATGACAGATAGTCCATATTCTTGTTACATATGTGCGGGGCTGTGACAGATAGTCCATATTCTTGTTACATATGTGCGGGGCTGTGACAATAGTCCTTACATTCTTGTTACATATGTGCTGGACTATGACAGATAGTCCTTACATTCTTATTACTTATGTGCGGGGCTATGGCAGACGGTTCTTACATTATCGTTACATATGTGCGGGCTATGACAGATAGTCCTTACATTCTAGTTACATAGAAATGTAAGGATATTACATCCAGTCCCTCCACACATGTTACATATTTCTAGGGCTATTGCAGCTAGTGACGTACAAACTACTCATCTACAAGGCAACCGTACGGCTATACCACAAAAAAATCATTTCAGATCTAGACATGTAAGTTTGTATCCCCATGACCATTCTAATATACCTTTATATTGAAAACGTAATTTTATAAAAGATTGCTTTTATTTAGGGCTCCTAGTTAGAAACACGTAAAGATAATTTATTCTATGTAAAATACTAATTGTTATCTGGGCGTCTTGCTTACGTCATCTTTTCCCCGTGCTTGAAGTTTAGCTGACCCCAAGTTCGGCACACGCGACGGTGTTTGGCTTAATTACAAACTGTCTCCCTTGACCTTGATTACAAGTAAATACAGCCTATACTCTACATTACTAGAATCCTTTAGAATATACTAGATTGGTCGAGGTGCTTGTACTATGCCGAAACGATTTCTAGAAATGTCTCTGAAACGGGCTATAAATGCGCGTATGACATGAACAGACGAGAGAAGAGCTGAGAGGGAAAGAGAGAGACTGAGCTATTACGATACGAGACAACGATTTTGTATATTACTATTTACTCTGAGTGTGTGCGTGCGTGTTCCCTCTTCAACATTGTACCGGTACAAGTTCACGGTGTACCGTGAGTCAATAGCTTTGGTTTTATCCTTTTTCATGATTGCAATTTTCAATTAACCCAATACATTATTATTTGTAATCAGCCCTACTATAGTTTGGGTATCGGTTCTTTATTACAGTATCTTATTAATGGTATCGTCTTTTGTTGTGTACTGCTTGTCACCAGCCATATATATTAAAATGAGTGATTACATTCCCTACACTTATACGTAACAGTAATGACGTGGAAAGAAATCAGAAAAGATGGCAGATGAAATCTGAAGAGATGTCAGATGAAATCTGAAGAGATGTCAGGTGAAATCTGAAGAGATGTCAGATAAAATCTGAAGAGATGTCAGATCAAATCTGAAGAGGTCATAGATAAAATCTGAAGAGATCACAGATCAAATCTGAAGAGATCGCCTAAGTTAATTTGTCTCCCATCATTTTAATTACTATCTAGGAGCATTTTGTTATATTTTTTTTTGCCAACGAAAAACTGAATCCTCAACATGTTGAGATGTTGGGTTCGGTTTTTCGTTCTTTTTTTATTAAGAAACAAACATGTTGACCTTGATAAAAAGATTATAATAAAACCAGAAGGGTTTTCACCACCACCTGCGGCCTCGAAATAAAATCGCGAAATTCCCTTGCGTTAACGTTAACTTTAATTATGGTCAAACAGACATAAACCTGTTTGTTAACAATGATTCCATATTCTCCAGGTTATCAGAGCAACCAGATACTTGTGTATACCCATAACTTACACAGGAAAATGAAATTGTCTCCGATTGCCGCTGTAAAACGCACATCTGTGACGTGAAGAAATAAACAAGGACCACGCGCTGTGACGGTGGGGATTGGGAGGTGGAGGGGTGGAGTGGGGACCGATTCAATCAACGGATTCGATACCGTCCGTTGATGAATGTGACGTTGTCGATTGTACACGAGGTAACGACATATTTACGAGTCGTTAAACGCGATACTGTTGAGTATCAGTTCTTGTTTTTTGAGCCACTCTACTCGATATTTACGACATTTTTAATGAAAATTTTAAACTCTATATCCCGAGGTGATGGTGTGTATAAACGTTATGGATTCGATAGTGTGTAAATATTTTTTTAGTACTTTAGGACAGGCCAGAACAACTCAAAATGTGAGGCGGGCCATAATACTTTATGAAAAACTTGTGCGGGCCGAAAGAAAATAGGACGGGTGGAAATTTATTAAGAAAATAATATTAATAAAGAATACTTCGTTACTTCGAGGGCCGAAAACGGGGCGCTGGCGGACCACATGCGGCCCGAGGGCCGTGTGTTGTGCAGGCCTGCTTTAGAAGATTGTTTCCTAAATGCCGGGTCGCGACCCCGCTACCGGCCCACGATAGCAAAATTACCGTGTCGATGAAAGAAGAAGAAGAAACAAAAACAAAAGTTGAAAATCTAGATAAGATGATCATGACATACAATCGCTATGCCTATAACTGTCTCATTAATAAATTATTGTTGAGTTTGATTTCATGATATTTGTGTACGAGTAAATGCTTGATATGAAAACTGTGTGGAAAGTCATATCTGTTATAAGTTACCTATATAGGCGAGACAAATGTTTAGTGGGTCACAAAGGTGAAGTGTAACAATTTTCGGGCCACGAAAAAAAACAAAGTTTGGGAAACACTGCTTTAGGATAAAGTTCCTCGTTCTACAACCCCACAACTATTCGTATCAGTGTAAAAAGGAGGGAAAATGAGGCTCGTACGCCGTTATGATCTATAATTCTATTGGAAGCTCATGATGAAATATCTAAAAGAGGGATCCCCTTATTTCTTTTGATTAGTCATCAAATGATGGATACAAAAATGATGTATTGGATAAATGATGGATAGGATATATATGATGGATAGGAAAAATAACATAGGATACATAATGGATTTGATAAATGATGGATATGATGATGTATTGGATAAATGATGGATAGGATAAACTGAGGATTGGATAAATTATATATTGGATTAATGATGGATGGTATAATGGATTTGATAGATGATGGGTTGTATAAATAATGGATTGGATAAATGATGGACTTGATAAATGATGGATTGATAAAGAATGGATTGGACAATTGAGGGATACGATGCTGGATTAGATCAATGGTGTATTCGATAATTGATGGATATGATGCTGGATTAGATAAATGGTGTATTCGATAATCGATGGATTGGATAAATGATGGATTGGATCAGTGATGAAAATGATATATCTGTCTATGCGAAAAATATCGATCGTCAAAAAAAAACAACATCTTTGTGAAAACATCTTTCATGGACATATTGTATGCGCAGTCATTATGTACACATATGTATGGCGTCATAGATATCGGGTCATTATGTACACATATGTATGGCGTCATAGATATCGGGTCATTATGTGCACATATGTATGGCGTCATAGATATCGGGCCCGTGAAAAGGTGTCGGTAGGGGTGGGGGGTATCCGTGACCTACATTTCAATTTTAATCTTAATTAAAGCATTAACAAACGTTATTTTAAGAAAGGGTCGTTTGTGGCCTTCATCTGACTGGCGAAGGGGTCCATGGACCAAACAAGGCTTAAGAACCACTGCTCCACAACATTGCTGCGCTCCCCCCCCCCCCTTTTTTAGTGTAATGTTTATCTTGTTTTATATAATGTGTATGTAAAAAAAACAATCATAAAATGGTGTTTTACTAGATCATTGTAATATTGCTGCACAATTATTGTGTTATATAACTTCACGATCATTGTTATTTTAATGCACACGCATTGCTATATCACTGCGCAATCATTGTCATATAAGTGTGCAATCATTGTTATGTTACGACGCAATCATCGTTATATTACAATCATTGTTATATGTCAACGTGCAGTTATAGGGTGTTACTACTCACATTTTTCGACCTCTGCCTGGGAATCAATACTGACCGACTGCTCCTCCTCACCGGCCACCCCGTAGTCTTGACCTGAGGGGGGCGGCGTCTTCACTTGGTAGTAGAGAAACGACGGAGGGGCAGTTGGGGCTGAGGTCCCTCCCACGGGCGTCGTCGGGGGCTGGAGGGGTGGCGGCGTCTTTACCTGTAGTCGAGTGGAATTGGGTTAATGCTGACGGACAGTGTCACGTAGACAGGTGACTGATATAGAATCAAGTGACTGATCATAGAGAAATAAGAACATGTTGGAAGATGGTTGGATGGAAGATGGTTGGATGGAAGATGATATGAAAGATGGTTAGGTTAACATGGATGGAATATGTATGCAATGCAGTGGTTCTCAACCTTCCTAATGCCGCGACCCTCCAATACAGTTACTCATGCTCTGGTACCCCCCAACCAAACAATTATTTTCGTTGCTACTTCATAACTGTAGATTATATTATGTGTTTTCCGATTGGTCTTAGGCGACCCCTGTGAAAGGGTCGTTCGACCCCCAAAAGGGGTCGCGACCCACAGGTTGAGAACCGCTGCTTTAATGTCTCAAAGTGTGGACGAATCTAGGTCAAAGGTCAATCTTTCACGTCTGTGATCAGAAAGTGTTACCTAGAAGCGATTGGCAACTATCAACTTATGTTGTCATTTAAAATCAATATCAAGAAAATATCGTCATAATTCAATAAATTACACACACACACAAATAAAACATATAAAATATATAAACCAATTTAAAGTAGTAGATTCGTCAAAACTAATTGTGATTTTCATTTCCAAAGGCGGCCTCGGTTTACCAAATAAATTCTTGGTATTATAGAGTTATGATTACATCCATATTAGACAGGAAAATTATTTAAATGACATGTCACACACGAGATGGCACGTCACAAATGAAATGGCGTGTCACGGTAGCAGAAATGAAGCAAGATCTACCTGTAAACATCTCGTGTAAACGAACAAGTCCCCAAACAACTGAGGCACGGGGCGAGCACTTTATCATCCCCCAAGCTAGACATGTCCGTTGTAAAACATTTACAAACTATCTACCAAAAATGACGTCTTAAGCCTTAAGTCTGATCAGATTGAAAAATCTGGCGACCATTGTCCTAACTGTAAACGATGTGGTGTTGGTACGCGTGGCAATAATTGCGTACACGTGTCCACGTAAGTGTACAACGGACACGACCGCTGTTCACTCTTCAGACATTACAGCGTCTTTAATTGAATCAAAACAAAACCAAACCTACATGCAATAAATAACTTCAGGAATCAAGCTTAAAGCCCGCGCAGCTTCTCGGCCGTGACAACCCGACCAAAGCTTCCGGGCACAATTTACCTACAGGTGTCGGTACACCCCCCCCCCCCGGCCATAAATCGTACCCGTAATCCTACCTGATCACGCTGGGGACACAAGCATCAAGTCATTTTATCCGACTTAACAAGATAACACCGTGTCGCATACACAACTTAAACAACTGCATCACACCTAGAACTGCCGACACACATCCGTAAAAAAACACAATATAAACAGCGCTTTGCCTCGAAAATAAACAGTCGGTAACCGGACCAGTTTACGGCTAAATTCGTTAAGTGGCATTGGCATGTTTTTTTAAATTTTTTTATTTAATTTTAAGTTTTTCTAAGAATGTCCAGGCGGCAGTGATATACCGAGAAGAATGTAAGTACCAAGAAACGCACCAGGCTCCGACTGTAGGTGTAGTAATGTTTGGTCTTCAACATCCTGATAGTCATCGGCTTCAAGTACACACACACTAAAAAAACACTGGTCAAAGAGACGGAGGGATTTGCGCACCACTATCCTCTAGTAAACCTGTTAAGGGAATTTCCGCAATTACCCCTTAATTGCTTTACAAAAGTCTTATCTCAGATTCTACAACTTAATTTTCCACAAGAAGCTTATCTCTTTGGAAAATCTTTTCAAATCTGCTTTAAAACGACGGACAAAACCTGGTATTTTCCCCCACCAACTGATTGATTTTCAGGCGGTTCCCCCTCCCCCCCCCCCCCCCCATCTTTGACGGCTCGGTTCCTCCTCGGCCGGCTCCCCCAATCACCATCTCGCGGTATTAACGACTCGTGCAAAGATGCGCCAATAGACAACAGCGGTTGTCGGAGATGGGAGGCTTCACGAGGGCAGGCGTGAACAGATCGATGGAGCGAGCAGAGAACAGCGCTGGGGTTCCCGATCGATTCGGAAACTTGGCCGAAGGTGATCGCCTCTAAGGAAAGGTTTCCTCCCCCCACCCCCATTTCAAACAGAACCATTTATCGAGCAAACACATTTCCCCCCCCCCCCCCCCCCCCCCCACCTTTAAAAGAAATCCTTTCTTAATATGGCCATATTGTTTAATTATTCTAACAATGTCGCCCACAGCAAGGCTAAGTTTGTTGGAGAGTATAATTGCGGCTAATTACTCAGGCTTTCGGGCTATCCATATTTTTTGGTTTAAAAAAAAGGTTAAACTAAATATAGATAAAGCATTTAAGTTAAGAATTTAACGAGCTAAGCCCGGGATTTTTTACGAAACGGGTATGACAAAGACACAATGGACCGTGGCGCAGCAAATGGTAAGTCTTGTTAACAATAGTTGACAATAGCGTCTCGAGAATTTATATGGACTTGTTTAACCTGCTACATTTAACGAGGCATCTGCTACAAGCCAGTAAAACTGAAAGCCGAGCAAACGTGTGCTACAAGCCAGGAGTGTAACTACTGCACATGACAAACGTGTGCTACAAGCCAGGAGTGTAACTATTGCACATGACTAACGTGTGCTACAAGCCAGGAGTGCACCTATTGCACATGACAAACGTGTGCTACAAGCCAGGAGTGTAACTACTGCACATGACAAACGTGTGCTACAAGCCAGGAGTGTAACTATTGCACATGACAAACGTGTGCTACAAGCCAGGAGTGCACCTATTGCACATGACTTACGTGTGCTACAAGCCAGGAGTGCACCTACTGCACATGACAAACGTGTGCTACAAGCCAGGAGTGCACCTACTGCACATGACAAACGTGTGCTACAAGCCAGGAGTGCACCTACTGCACATGACAAACGTGTGCTACAAGCCAGGAGTGTAATGAATGCACATGACAAACGTGTGCTACAAGCCAGGAGTGCACCTATTGCACATGACTAACGTGTGCTACAAGCCAGGAGTGCAATGAATGCACATGACAAACGTGTGCTACAAGCCAGGAGTGTAATGAATGCACATGACAAACGTGTGCTACAAGCCAGGAGTGCACCTATTGCACATGACTAACGTGTGCTACAAGCCAGGAGTGCAATGAATGCACATGACAAACATAGCAGTTAAATGTTGTATGCATAGCTACAGATATATGCTGAACAGAATTGTGTTGGATGATACATACTCAAGTTAAAAGATAATATGAAGGACAACGCTGAAGCTGTGAGAGAAATAGTAGAACAAGGTGTGTGGAAGCTTAAAATAGAAAGACAGAACAATAAAAAGAAGAACGTTTCGGCTAAGAGCCTTCCCCAGCAGACGGGACAAAAAAGACAAACAAAAGAGAGAAAGTGTTGTTTTTTTAAATAATAATAATTTATAAGATAATGTAATTAAGCCCAGGAGGGAGTCGGAATATGATGATTTTTTTCTTTCTGTAGGAGTCGGACGTGGAGTTGTAAAAATAGGACTTGGAGTTGTAGGACTAAGACTCGGGTGGTTAGAGTAAAACTTGGGTCGAAAGAGTGAGACTTGGGTCGCAAGTGCAGGACGTGGGTCGTAACAGCAAGACGCGGACGTGGGTCGCAAGACTAAGACTTAGTTCGTAAGACTGTTGAAGGCTTCGCTCGTTTTAAATTTGCCTTCACTTAATGTACTGTTGTGTTGAAGGCTTCGCTCGTTTTAAATTTGCCTTCACTTAATGTACTGTTGTGTTGAAGGCTTCGCTCGTTTTAAATTTGCCTTCACTTAATGTACTGTTGTGTTGAAGGCTTCGCTCGTTTTAAATTTGCCTTCACTTAATTTACTGTTGTGTTGAAGGCCTCGCTCGTTTTAAATTTGCCTTCACTTAATGTACTGTTGTGTTGAAGGCTTCGTTGTTTTAAATTTGCCTTCACTCAATGTACTGTTGTGTTGAAGGCTTCGTTGTTTTAAATTTGCCTTCACTTAATGTACTGTTGTGTTGAAGGCTTCGTTGTTTTAAATTTGCCTTCACTTAATGTACTGTTGTGTTGAAGGCTTCGTTGTTTTAAATTTGCCTTCACTTAATGTACTGTTGTGTTGAAGGCTTCGTTGTTTTAAATTTGCCTTCACTTAATGTACTGTTGTGTTGAAGGCTTCGTTGTTTTAAATTTGCCTTCACTTAATGTACTGTTGTGTTGAAGGCTTCGTTGTTTTAAATTTGCCTTCACTTAATGTACTGTTGTGTTGAAGGCTTCGTTGTTTTAAATTTGCCTTCACTTAATGTACTGTTGTGTTGAAGGCTTCGTTGTTTTAAATTTGCCTTCACTTAATGTACTGTTGTGTTGAAGGCTTCGTTGTTTTAAATTTGCCTTCACTTAATGTACTGTTGTGTTGAAGGCTTCGTTGTTTTAAATTTGCCTTCACTTAATGTACTGTTGTGTTGAAGGCTTCGTTGTTTTAAATTTGCCTTCACTTAATGTACTGTTGTGTTGAAGGCTTCGTTGTTTTAAATTTGCCTTCACTTAATGTACTGTTGTGTTGAAGGCTTCGTTGTTTTAAATTTGCCTTCACTTAATGTACTGTTGTGTTGAAGGCTTCGTTGTTTTAAATTTGCCTTCACTTAATGTACTGTTGTGTTGAAGGCTTCGTTGTTTTAAATTTGCCTTCACTTAATGTACTGTTGTGTTGAAGGCTTCGTTGTTTTAAATTTGCCTTCACTTAATGTACTGTTGTGTTGAAGGCTTCGTTGTTTTAAATTTGCCTTCACTTAATGTACTGTTGTGTTGAAGGCTTCGTTGTTTTAAATTTGCCTTCACTTAATGTACTGTTGTGTTGAAGGCTTCGTTGTTTTAGCGCATCCATTAAAACACAGTGTTTTTAATGTGAGGGGGGGGGTTAGGGGAGAGAGAGTATATCTTCTCTATCCCCCTTACCACCCCCCCCCTTTTTTTTTTCACCAAACGCTTCATTTAAAATTCCGCTCCTAATTTCTCTGATCTACGATCCTGGGAGGTGTTATAAAATAAACGTCATCATCCCGACGCTCCTGGTTATCTGGTCAAGACAGCCGACTCCTCCGGCCATAAACCAAGGCATTTTGCTGGCAGCTCTAGAGGAGGACAGACCCTGAACGGCGAGCTAGGGGACAGCTCATCGCCCTATTTCCCCGAGACTCGATTTATGCCTGGGGGGTGCCTCCATAACATATGACCAGCCCCCCCCCCTGCGCCCCCCCCTCTCCCCGCCATGTCACTGACCGGACGAGTCGTTTGAAAGATCCGAAATTACGACTATATTTTCGTAGGAAGATCTTCTCTTCTTTTTCGTATTATTTTTGCCCAAATTAAAAGTGCTGTATTTTTATCATGCGTGCGGCGGATAAGACCGGTATAAGCTGAGAACGATATAATATGTTTTTTTTTAATTTTTTTAGAGATGTGCACATACACAAATAGGACAAGGGCCACTTTCTCTAGATACATATTCTTAGGTGGACAATTGAACGACTTTAAGATTGCACATTTTTTGTTAGCGTAAATATGATATATATACATGAATATATATATATATAGTCTCAGATGGATGGATGATGTGGAAAAAGATCTACAACAACTGGGAACCCAAGCATGGAAAAGAAAATCATGAGTTAGGTCTGAGTGAAAGGAAGTGGTGAGGCAGGACAAAGCCCTACCTAATGTGGGCTGTAGCGGCACAGGACAAAGCCCTACATAATGTGGGCTGTAGCGGCACAGGACAAAGCCCTACATAATGTGGGCTGTAGCGGCACAGGACAAAGCCCTACATAATGTGGGCTGTAGCGGCACAGGACAAAGCCCTACATAATGTGGGCTGTAGCGGCACAGGACAAAGCCCTACATAATGTGGGCTGTAGCGGCACAGGACAAAGCCCTACATAATGTGGGCTGTAGCGGCACAGGACAAAGCCCTACATAATGTGGGCTGTAGCGGCACAGGACAAAGCCCTACATAATGTGGGCTGTAGCGGCACAGGACAAAGCCCTACATAATGTGGGCTGTAGCGGCACAGGACAAAGCCCTACATAATGTGGGCTGTAGCGGCACAGGACAAAGCCCTACATAATGTGGGCTGTAGCGGCACAGTGATGGATGGACATATCATGTGTATATATATATATATATATATATATATATATATATATATATATATATATATATATATATATAACAACATTCCTCTATATAGTTCCAGTTTTATCATGTACCATACCGTGTCATCAAATTGAAACAATAACCGTAGAGCCGTACGAATGAAATAAATAGCGTGATACAACCAACGCGTCAGATGTAATGCAAACATGGATACTCCCTCCCCCATCCCCCCCATCCCCCCCCCCCCCCCCACCGATTTAAACTTGTCGCCACGAAATAGGGTTGGCAACCGAATGACAACGGAGCCGCTTCGTGTGCCGATCTACATAAACACAGAGACATTACAGAGACATTACAGAGACATTACAGAGACATTACAGAGACATTACAGAGACATTACAGAGACATTACAGAGACATTACAGAGACATTACAGAGACATTACAATTACTGTCGTGATTTCTCCAGAGCCAGTTTTCTAATGGGTAAAAATAAAAATAGTTGACAAATTCGGTTGAATAAGAAATGCTTCGTTAACATGGTTTGCTAACACGGTTTGCTAACATGGTTTGCTAACATGGTTTGCTAACATAGTTTGCTGCCGAATATGGATAGATTTTTTAAAAAAATTTTTACGATTGCGAAACTAGAAGAAAAGTGTGAGTGGGGGGGAGGGGGGAGTTTAGTGTAATTCTGTATCCTGGGATTTATTTGTGGTATACATTAGAGAGGGCTGGGGGGAATAGAAGGGTGGATTGCTCAACACAATCATTTCCATTAAACAGTCGTATGTTCATGACTGTAAAACGATGATATGTTGAGACAAAAGCTAAACACATACACTCCATTAAGCGTGCGTGTGTGTGTGTGTTGATTGTATTGATTGTGAAATTGTGATTATTAAATGGACGTTATGATGCGGTCTCGTTATCTGTGTGTCCGCAACTGTCAGTGTGTGTGCGGTTGTGTCAGTGTGTCACACACTACACACACACACACATATATATATATATGTGTGTGTGTGTCTGTGTGTCGTGTTTGTATGTGGTGTGTATGTGTGTGGTGTGTGTGTTTGTATTAGTACGGCGTTAGTGGAGAGGGTATGAAGTAGAGAGAATAGAGAGAAGGGGGAGGAGATGTCAACACAAGAACGTGGCGCAGTGAATAGACCACTGAGGTCTGCGTGTACAAGAATGTCTAGAATACCGACATTGGCTCCACCTCCCGCCATACCCGGCCGTCTGCTGATAGAAGATTACAGTCAACTCTTGCATTCTGACCGTCACCCGGTTATTGTTTAACACTGACCAATGACCTAGATTTGACCCGACAGTTAGGGAGAGATTCAGACATGATGCGGTCTGTTCCCGGGGAGTTCATTCAAAGTCTGACTGAACACCCTAACACACCCCCCCCCATACAACCACCAACCCCGCCATAACATCTCCATGGGAACAATATGTCGTCTGCATCCATTATAAAAGGTTGGCAATAGGTACAATAGCCTGGCATTTGAAGCGGAGCTCGGAGCTCTCTCTCATTCTCTCTCACTCTCTCTATCTCCCTTCTCTCTATCTCACTCTCTATCTATATTTCACTCTATCTCGCTTTCTCTCTCACTATCTCTTCATTCCCCCCTCTCTCTCTCTCTCTCTCTCTCTCACTATCTCTTTATCTCTCTCTATTTCTCGCTCCCGCTCTCACTCTCTCTATCTTTCTCTCTCTCACTCCCTATCACTCTCTAACCTACAGGTTCCCAGCGACAACTGATACCCCAAGCCTTCAAGTGTCTACTGACACCTAAAACCTATGCAAATGCCTACTGACTGCCTACTCGAGTGGTGCACAAAGCCTACAGATACATATTTACCACAGATACCTATTGCCTACAGATTCCTATTGCCTACAGATACCTATTTCCCACAGATACCTATTGGCTACAGATACCTATTGGCTATAAATACCTATTTCCCACAGATACCTATTGGCTACAGATACCTATTGGCTATAGATACCTATTTCCCACAGATACCTATTTCTTACAGCTACCTATTGGCTGCTGATACCAAAAACTCTGCTGATAGCACTATTCCTCCAGAACGTCACCATGTTTACAGATACCATCGTATCAACAGGCTCCCGCGGATGAAGGAAACAGACACGGCCAGGTACACAATCCACATCACCGAGAAGACCACCCGTCCGGCTACCCACAGGCCAACAAACAAGGAGACAAGGAGACCGTCAGAGAAGCGCCCAAACATCTCCCTTTTAGTAAAGGGGGGGGCGCACCTATTGCCATAATGCCCCTCTGATAATTGCTCCACTTCCTTTCACCTTCAATGTTCCCACGAAACACAGCCAAGAATGAGGCCGCCCATGTTGTTTAGTCGGCACCTCCCCATGTCGTCTTTGATAGTTTCATCGAATGTCCGGTCTTATTACCGGACACTTTAATCCGTTACCGCGTCACACGTGATCGGTGATAATGAACCACCCCCCCCCCCCTTTTTTTGAACCCACTTCTCCTAGACCCCTACCCTAACTCCGCCAGGTTAGACCGCCAGCCGTACGTACTGGTGCGTCCACGATGAAACTATAAATATATCGACAGCAGACCCCAACGACTATTCATTTACACTTTGAGTAAACTGCATACATGTATCATTGAAGAAGTTACCCACACACCAGATGTCTGCTGCTGTCTCATCGTTAAGTTAGCGCAGAGTCACAATTAGCGGCGGTGAGATAGACAAGCTGCCACTGCGGCGGTGAGATAGACAAGCTGCCACTGCGGCGGTGAGATAGACAAGCTGCCACTGCGGCGGTGAGATAGACAAGCTGCCACTGCGGCGGTTAGATAGACTAGTTCTATTGGTGGCGGTGAGATAGACAAGCTGCCACTGCGGTGGTGAGATAGACTAGTTCTATTGGTGGCGGTGAGATAGACAAGCTCCATTGGCGGCGGTGAGATAGACAAGCTCCATTGGCGCCGGTGAGATACACAAGCTCCATTGGCGGCAGTGAGATAGACACGTTCCATTGGTGGCGGTGAGATAGACACGTTCCATTGGCGGCGCTTAGATAGACAAGCTGCCACTGCGGCGGTGAGATAGACAAACTCCATTGGCGGCGGTGAGATAGACAATTTCCATTGGCGGCGGTGAGATAGACAATTTCCATTGGTGGCGGTGAGATAGACAATTTCCATTGGCGGCGGAGAGATAGACAAGTTCCATTGGTGGCCGAGAGATAGACAAGTTCCATTGGCGGCGGTGAGATAGACAAGTTCCATTGGTGGCGGTGAGATAGACAAGCTCCATTGGCGGCGGTGAGATACACAAGCTCCATTGGCGGCGGTGAGATAGACACGTTCCATTGGCAGCGCTGAGATAGACAAGCTGCCACTGCGGCGGTGAGATAGACAAACTCCATTGGCGGACGGTGAGATAGACAATTTCCATTGGCGGCGGTGAGATAGACAATTTCCATTGGCGGCGGAGAGATAGACAAGTTCCATTGGTGGCCGTGAGATAGACAAGTTCCATTGGCGGCCGTGAGATAGACAAGTTCCATTGGTGGCCGTGAGATAGACAAGTTTCATCAATATTTGTATAGAACTAAGAAGCCAAAAATTCGTCAGAAAACACAAAGGATTCAGATCATTTCATTTATTTCTTTGTTGTTGTTTTTTTAAATAGTGAAACATGGATTGTGTGTGGAACATGGATTGTGTGTAGAACATGGATTGTGTGTGAAACATGGCTTGTGTGAGAAACATGGATTGTGTGTGGAACATGGATTGTGTGTGAAACATGGATTGTGTGTGAAACATGGATTGTGTGTGAAACATGGATTGTGTGTGAAACATGGCTTGTGTGTGAAACATGACTTGTGTGTGAAACATGGATTGTGTGTGAAACATGGATTGTGTGTGAAACATGGATTGTGTGTGAAACATGGATTGTGTGTGAAACATGGATTATTTGTTCAACCAAGAACTCGTCGATTGAAGCAGTAGATTGCTGCCCTCTTTTTTTTAAATCGTGTTAACTTCACTTTTGCTCGTACGTCTCTTTCCGGTTGTAGCGCAAAAATCTCCGGAAGGCTAATTGACCCACTTACCGTCAACCTATCGAGCTGAAACTAGGCACATCGTTGCCGATGAAAAACAAATATTTTTTTTAGCCCCCAACCTCCAGGCCCCCAAAAAATCAGTTTTTCCTGTTTTCCAAGGGGATGATGAGGGAATATGATGACACTGATTTCATGTAATAAAGTTCCCGATAACTGCGCTTAATGAGATTTTTTTTTTTTTCAAAAATATCTCAAGTGTGTTTGGTGCGTAATATTTTCTTTTGTTTTTCTGAAATTGTTGGTGAAATAAATCTGCGGTTGAAAAGCGGGTGGGTCATTAGAATATTAATGTAAAATAAAATAATTAAAAAAATGCATATCAGGGATTGATAAGAAAATGGGTTTATTCTAATGGATCTTGACACGTGTTTAATATTCAAGCATGAATAATTACAATTGCAAAGACATTTAAGTATTTTTTGACCCAAGTCTTGACTCAATGTACTTGAACGTAGCAATTCTCTCTCTTTTACTCTCTCTCTCTCTCTCTCTATTACTCTCACCCTCTCTCTTTTACTCTCTCTCTCTTTTACTCGCTCTCTCTCTCTCTCTCTCTCTCTCTTTCCCTCTCTCTCTCTCTCTCTTTCCCTCTCTCTCTCTCTCTCTCTCTCCCCTCCCATCCACTTCCAACCCCCGATAATTTCAAAAAGTTTTGTCAAGAATTGTGAATCCACTGAAACCAAAACCAATCGACTCCCATCTAACTGTGTTGGCCCAATTCCCTTACCGGATACGGAACTACGAAACACGACCTTGTTTAGTTATGCGATAGTTTTGTTGCCATGGTCAAGATAAAATGGCGGCTCAAACTTCGGGCAACAAAGAGGAATAATCGATGTCAAGCAAAGATTATTCTCTTGTCAGTCGTCTCCCTGACAAATTGTCGCACTCGACGGCCGACACGAGGAGAACACGCTCGTCGGTGAGACGATGGATAACTGGATAACTGGTCTGGTAAATAAGTGGTCGAAATTATCCCTGTCAGTGGCCGTCAACTGACCGTCAGACTGGCCCCCTTCAGGGGAGTCCACAGTTCTTCAACCCTGGCTCTGAGAGGGGGGGGGGAGACACAGCGCCGTCTGCTGATGGTGTAGATGGTGTACAGGGGAAATAACCGGTTTCCTTGAGCATTTTTAGAGATAAAATTCCCGAGAACAAACCCACAAATGACGTGACATTCTTATACGCCAATGGTATTGGGTCATTTAAAGTTTGAACACCGGTTCTTAAACACATTTTAAACGGATGCCTCAAGGAAATACTATCTAAAATTTAGCGAGGCATCAATTATTTCGAACTAAGGGCCGAGTCAAGATAAATTATCATGGATATATTGATATGAATGGGAATTACTTTATATACAGGCATACTTTTTAAATCAAATGCTTCCAGACTCTCTCTCTCTCTCTCTCTCTCTCTCTCTCTCTCTCTCTCTCTCTCTCGCTCTCTCACTCCCCCACTATTCCCCCTTCCCTCCCCCCAAAATTGCTTTTTCTTCAGTGGATATTTATATTTTGAAATATTGCACGCTAGGGAAATGTGAAACAATGGCTAAAAAGACATAGAATTGTGGGGGCCTGTCACCTGTAAATGGAATAGAGGGCCTCCGGTAAATGGAATAAAGTGGTCATGTCTCCGGTAAATGGAATAAAGTAGTCATGTCTCCGGTAAATGGAATAAAGTGGTCATGTCTCCAGTAAATGGAATAAAGTGGTCCTGTCTCCGGTAAATGGAATAAAGTGGTCCTGTCTCCGGTAAATGGAACAGAGGCTCCTATCTCCGGTAAATTGCATAGAGGGTCCTGTCTCCGGTAAATGGAACAGATGCTCTTATCTCCGGTAAATGGAACAGAGGCTCCTATCTCCGGTAAATTGCATAGAGGGTCCTGTCAACGATATTTGGAGCAGTGTATAAAATTGGTAGGATTTAATGACACATATTAGTTTATGGCTTAATTAAAACACAAATACAACCTTCGGTTGTGACCAATAAATAGCCGACAACCTCGTATAACTATTTTAAATTTGATCTATTTCAATTAAATTTGACCTCTCCAATTAGCGTGGAATGTTGGAATGAACCGAAATTTGGTACTCAGCTACCATTACTTTGATGGGTCTTAGCGTCAGTTTACACGATCAAATTAGCTTCAGATTTCGCGTCAAACTTTTGTGTGAACGCATTATTTTGTGCTTGGTTGAAAGTTGTGACAAGGCTTCATACAAAAATTGCCTCAAATCCATGATCGTAAATCGAATCGTGTCACCAATGAACAAGTGAAAGAAAGGATTCGTCAAGCAACTGGGCAGTACGATGACCTCCTGCACAAAGCGCAAACTTGAGTGGTATGGCCACGTGACCAGAAAACAAGGACTCGCCAAAGAAATCATGCAAGGCACAACTAGAGGTAGAAGAAGAAGAGGAAGACAGAGAAAAAGTTGGGAAGATAACATCAAAGAGTGGACGGGATTAAAACTAGGCTATAATGCTATGCGTAGTGCAGAAGACCGAGAGGAATGGAGGATAGTTTTCATGTCATCTGTGGCGCCCCAACGGTCCAAGGACTAAGGGACATGATGATGATGAACTTACGCTTATAGTCAGTTAAAATTAGGTAGATCTTCCATTCACCGATTACACAAAATATGTTCACGGTACGCACTTAATTTGATAAACGAAGGAAATATAATATGCATAAAGTATGAGCCAATGAATATGCGCTATGAGATATTTTTTCAAAGGAGATTGGCATTCTTTACTTTCATCTATGTACTACAATAGATAAGTTTATATAAACAGATCTTATACTTATAGTTTATAGTTTACCTTATTCTGATTTTATATTTTAAGGGCAAGTAAGAAAAATGGCGGTACATTATTTTAAAAATATTGATTTGAGTGACGTCATTTCCAACATCGCAAAGCGGAGGGGAGACGCTGTGCACATTTGTGTGTGGATGACTATCTTTAAATATGATGATATTTGGATGACTATCTTTAAATATGATGCTATTTGGATGACTATCTTCAAATATGATGATATTTGGATGACTATCTTTAAATATGATGATATTTGGATGAATATCTTTAAATATGATGATATTTGGATGACTATCTTTAAATATGATGATATTTGGATGACTATCTTTAAATATGATGACATTTGGGATGACTATCTATTCACCTGATGATATTACAGCCGTGAGAAAGAAGTTTTGGATTGTACGTTTAAATAAATGAATGTGTTAGACCAATTTAAGTCAAATGCAATTCAAAGGCGTCGACAAACCAAACATAATTATAACCCTCACCTCAAAACCCAATGAAGTTGGAAAGGGGAAATAGCTGATAAATAACTCATTTTTTTTTTCAAACTGAGAACATCGAGATGTTCCTATTTTCCCAAAGATACAGGGGCGATGATAAGGGTGGGCAAATATTTATGAGGATAAACAATATGTTTGTTTTAAAAGCATGTGAATGTAAACATTATGTGATAATACATTTCAAAATGCGAAAGAAGGAGAGAAAGACATTTTTAGGCGGAGAACAATGTCTAAAAAACCCAATCATTTTACGCATATGACAATTTCATCTTAAAGATGGAGCCATGTTTTATTTTCCCTTTACAGTCCAGAGGCGTGAAGAAAGATTGGTTAAATCAGCGGTTCTCAACCTGTGGGTCGCGACCCCTTTGGGGGTCAAATGACCCTTTCCAAGGGGTCGCCTAAGACCATCGGAAAACACATATACTAACAGTTATGAAGTAGCAACGAAAACAATTTTGTGGTTGGGGGTCGCCGCAGCATGAAGGACTCTATTAATGGGTCGCGGCATTAGGAAGGTTGAGAACCACTGGGTTAAGTTTTCTTTTAAAAGAAAATTGACGAAAATAAGATAGTGTGACCCGAGCATTAGTCATGCAGCTGATCGCAGAGGATTTTTGTTATATTATACGATGATAGCAAGACGTCGAGAAATAGTGAATATGGGATAGCCGGCCGACAGACAGGATGACAATCTGATATCTGGTAGAAGACCGAAGGCCTCGTTCACTTTCGGCCGAAACCTAAACTTTTTTGTTTCGGTCGAAGCCGAAAATAAACCGAAAGTTAACGTTTCGGCCGAGACCGAAAATAAACCAAAAAATTGATTAAATGGCAACTTTCGGCGCCGAATCCGAAACCGAAATTCGGCCGGTCTATTTTTATATATAGTGGTAGCGGTGGACATCGAGTGTACACACGTTATGGTGCCACTAACTGTGCATGTTGGCGCTATGACGTGTGTACACTCACTGCCTGCAGTATCACTAACTTTGCACGCAAGACGCATCTAATGACAGATGTTTACGTTTCTCTTTTGAAATAAGGAAAGTCTACTAAAATATATCTCAAATATATATATTTCAGGGGCGTAGAACATAATTATTTTTTTTTAAATTAAAAAAAAAGGTGTTTTTTTTTTGTTTTTTTTTTTGTAGGATAAAAAACCTGATTCGGTTAAATCCGTAAAAAAAAAATTGAAAATATCGCCAAACGAGTTCCAGTAGCATCCCTGTAAAATCGGGCCATATCTTCTCGCCTTACATTAAAGATTACCAATTACGGCTTGTCAATTTAAAATATTGAATGGGTAGTTCTGAGAAACAAATTTACAAAGTTTAAGAATAATTCCCACCACAAAAAAATATATTTTTAAATATGGTTTCTGTGTTCATGGGAACTTTGCAGTTCTTGTCTTGTTGTAATAGTTATATTAACTTATATATTATATTTATATTTGTTTAGGCTGATTTGATGGGGAAATGCCTACAGAGGATTTAAAGCAGCATGGTGGTGACGTCACATGGATTCTTTTTATTTCGTGGCGCGCATACGTGATTCTGTGTGTGTGTGTGTGTGTTTGTGTTTGTGTGTTTTCACTAATTAGTTCAAACTTGAAACAGTTCAAGAGCCACGCGAAAGAGAGCCCTTATAGGAACGACTCGAGCTGATGAAGAAGTTAACAGCCTAACTCTGAAAGTATGGGACAGGTGGGAGGGGACATCACGCCAACAGGTGAGAACAAGGGCATCTTGAGAATTGGACGAGGGATTACATCCAGATTAAACCCTGAAGTAGTCTCCCTTTCGTTGTTCGTTACACCACCAGGAACTAGTAGGGCGCCATTTTGTTCAACCCCTACTAGAACGACTGGACATAACCCAGATGCTAATATGTCGTCACATACATGTGTGCAAGCGTGTCTCTAACCGTCCTCGGTCACCTTTCGCCTGAAAGACGTCCGAAAATAAAAGTGTGTGGGGGGGGGGGGATGCGTTGGGGGTCAATTAATGTAATCCATACTCACGGCGCGTTGAGCACCGAGAATGTCCGGCTGAGCGACCGACGTCCAACAGGCCCTTGATCACAGCGGACGAAGCCCTGCAGCGGGCCCGGGGGCCGCCTCCTTTTTAATAGAATGGTCCCGGGTTTCACGAAGTTAGTCGGACGCACTTAGCCCCAGCGTCTTTGTGTCATTAGAAAAGGTAGATTTATAAACGACAGAGGCGGCCGCTGCAACTTGGCGATAAGGATGCTAGTTTTCTCCGCATGGGGTGCCGGGATCAACGTGTGGGTGGGGAGGCCCGAGGTGGCACGACTGAGCCAACAGAGACGGAGAGGGACGGTTTGGTGACATAATTTTTTTTATGCGGTTTGGGGGGAGGGGGGAAATTCCACGTGAAGAAGACGATGTTTTTCGGGTGGCCTAGTCGTGGGTTACAGGGGCGGCTTCTTAACTTTAACCAGGCCTCTAATTAGTAGGTACATGTGGAGTAGAGAACAGTGGAGAAACGTGAACACAGCGACCAAACACCACCACGGCGTGGTCCACGTAAGCGAGTGATCGTCAAAGTGTAACATTTGGTATAACTAACGGAAAACACAAAGTTCAAGTAAAATCTTATGGTGCTGGTGGGAATACGTTTGGTGCTGGTGGGAATATGTTTGGTGCGGGTGGGAACACGTTTGGTGCTGGTGGGAATATGTTTGGTGCGGGTGGGAATATGTTTGGTGCTGGTGGGAATACGTTTGGTGCTGGTGGGAATATGTTTGATGCGGGTGGGAATATGTTTGGTGCGGGTGGGAATATGTTTGGTGCTGGTGGGAATATGTTTGGTGCTGGTGGGAACACGTTTGGTGCTGGTGGGAATACGTTTGGTGCGGGTGGGAATATGTTTGGTGCTGGTGGGAATATGTTTGGTGCTGGTGGGAATATGTTTGGTGCTGTTGGGAATATGTTTGGTGCTGGTGGGAAAATGTTTGAAAGATTTTGATTGTAGCACAGGCAAAGTATACGTAGATTATAGCAAACATGAAACCTAGGACACATTATAGCGATCTATGCCAAATTAAACACGAGACGATATGTTAGCGAGGTTGTGTTTTTTTAAATTACACATAGAAAAAATATTGCCCTTTTTAGAGGAGGAGCAGAATATTAATTGTTTCGTTAGGGTACGCTCAGAGGGTTGGGTTTTTTTTCACATAGTTTTACAATTGTTTAAGGCATCGAAAACAGCAACAGATAACACTTACGCTCGTTTTACACTTACAGCTATTTAACACGTACGTTCATTAAAAAAAAGGGTACGCCAATTTTACACTTATACGTTAATTTAATACTTACGTCAGTTTATTACGTCAGTTTATTACGTCATTTAAAACTTACGTCAATTTAACACTTACGTCAATTTAACACTTACGTCAATTTAACACTTACGTCAATTTACCACTTACGTCAATTTAACACTTACGTCAATTTAACACTTACGTCAATTTAACACTTACGTCAATTTAACACCTACGTCAATTTAACAATTACGTCAATTTAACACTTACGTCAATTTAACACTTACGTCAAGTAATATCACAATACCGACGTCACCAGTCTAGGCGTGTCAAGTTTTGTCCAACTATTTCACGTAAGTCCGGTTTTACGACCCGTCCGCTACTCGCAATAATTCACAACCACAATAAATTAATGTTAACTAAACTACGCCACAACCATAATAAATTAATGTTAACTACGACACTTCATTAGATCACTTGTGTTTCGTTCTGTTGAACTGGTCCAATCCGACAGTTAAAATTTATCTGGAATCCCGACATCTCCGAAACCTTTACATATCCAATAAAGTAATATGGTTATGTGAATTTGGATTCTACATCCAAAATGTTCAATAATGAACCCCACCCGAGATACACCCCAAAGGGTAATAGATAATTAATATTTAACATTTTAACATGGTAGGCGCTACTGTTCAACTGCCAATATTTGTATTGGGGATTTCTTCTCTTCTTTTTACAATTCACTTTCCGGAACCTGTCGTTTCAAACTCGTTCAAACACTGACCGAACACAAGTACCGAAACAGGTGGCACTGTCTATACTATAAACTAAACCAGGGGGGGGGGGGCATTGCTGACCAAAGGACAAACTGGTCGCCGGAGGACCCGGCCACTTGAAGAACTCCGCGGAGTACTGCACTTGACCACCACAATGAGTTGTCCTGGAACTGAGGAATCGTCGAAAGGACCCTTGAGTCTTTTTTTATAAAATGTTTGTAGGCCACATTGGATCGAATGCAGCTACGTAGGTGGTTTTCAGATAGGTGGCTTACAGTTACAGATGGGCGGCTTATTACAGATAGGTGGCTTACAGATAGGTGGCTTACAGATAGGTGTTTACAGATAGGAGGTTTACAGATGACGAGTCATTTGATTTTTGACTGAGTAGGGAAACACGACAATGTTCATGAAAAGACAAGATTTGTATTGTGTTTGTCTTGAAATAATGTACGAATCTCTATATCATGATTTATCGCACAGAGGGTGACGTGAGACTGATCGACTTTCACCGGTACCAAGTAGAAAGAATTCTGGCACTGTAAGTCCTACATATACCTGCATTCGTCAGCTTTGTCTCTCTTCCTATGTTACAATTTTTTGTATTTGGATCGTAAATGAGCATATATAATAATTAACTTATTTTAGTAAAAGATTCAGACTAAATTAATAGAAAACCCGACCAACGCATTCGGTATAATTTCAAAGTATACATTTCTCATTCAGCATAAGTTGAAGTTTCATGGAGAGAAAAGAAAAAAAGCATTAAATGCCTGACAATATTCACAGACCTCCAGGAATGTAACACCAGAGCCTGTCATAGTTACCCCCCCCCCCCCCAACCAACACATTCTCTCACCTCATCTGTAAGTCCACACTGTCTGTTCACGACATTACAACCGAGGACCACCTATTCAATGCTAGACCGAGGCCGATAATTGACCAGTGTCGGAGCTAATAGGGCTGTAGTGGACACTGATAGCTAACACATCTTTGAGAAACTCATGGAATTCCCCTGGCCAGAAAGAAGAGGTCCTGGGATTTCCCCACCGCGTAACGGGCGTCCCGCGGGCGAGGGGAAGGTTGGGGGGGCCACAGGGGTATGAAAGGGACGCGGGCAGCGTGACTGGACGGTTGGTTTGAAGCGATGAGGTCAAGGGTCGGGTAAAATATCCCAGGTGTTCTCAAGAGAGTCCGGTGGTTGAAAAAAAATGAAGGTAGCTTTACAACACCTCATCGAATGACTTCTCGCCGGACTCTTTGGGATCTCGGTATCCTTAGCAGTCATCATAACGACATAACATAAAGTAACTAACACGTGTGTGACTGAGGTTTGGGGGGGGAGAGGGGTGGGCCCGGTGGGGGGGATGTCTTTAACACACACACAAAATAGTAACGTGTGTGTGTGTGTGTGTGTGTGTGTGTGTGTGTGTGAGTTATTTTATTTTTAATTCGTCACGTCATTTTTTTAAAATGTTCTGTTTATAAAAAAAATATCAAGTGTAACGATCTTTAAAGATCACGTAAGACACAAGTGTGAAGATCTCTAAAGATCACGTAAGACACAAGTGTGAAGATCTCTAAAGATCACGTAAGACACAAGTGTGAAGATCTCTAAAGATTACGTAAGACACAAGTGTGAAGATCTCTAAAGATCACGTAAGACACAAGTGTGAAGATCTCTAAAGATCACGTAAGACACAAGTGTGAAGATCTCTAAAGATCACGTAAGACACAAGTGTGAAGATCTCTAAAGATTACGTAAGACACAAGTGTGAAGATCTCTAAAGATCACGTAAGACACAAGTGTGAAGATCTCTAAAGATTACGTAAGACACAAGTGTGAAGATCTCTAAAGATCACGTAAGACACAAGTGTGAAGATCTCTAAAGATCACGTAAGACACAAGTGTGAAGATCTCTAAAGATCACGTAAGACACAAGTGTGACGATTTCTAAAAATCACGTAAGACACAAGTGTGACGATTTCTAAAGATCACGTAAGACACAACTGTGACGATCTCTAAAGATCATGTAAGACACAAGTGTGATGATTTCTAAAGATCACGTAAGACACAAGTGTGGAGATCTCTAAAGATCACGTAAGACACAAGTGTGAAGATCTCTAAAGATCACGTAAGACAAAAGTGTGACGATCTCTAAAGATCACGTAAGACAAAAGTGTGACGATCTCTAAAGATCATGTAAGACACAACTGTGACGATCTCTAAAGATCACGTAAGACAAAAGTGTGACGATCTCTAAAGATCATGTAAGACACAACTGTGACGATCCCTAAAGATCTTGTAAGACAGTAGTGTGACGATTTCTAAAGATCACGTAAGACACAACTGTGACGATCTCTAAAGATCACGTAAGACAGCCTAGCATCCCCATCCCCCAAAATCCTACTCACACTGACAGCCCACAGTCACGTGGTTAGCTTTAGGGTGTAATCCAGGGATGGCGCACCCGCGGTCCACGGCCCTCATTCGGCCCGGCACGTTAACTAAATTTAGACCAAGTTCAGCATCACATAGCCAGTTAACAAAGAAGCGATTAATTTTTTAAAAAATACATCTTTTTAAACACTTTTGTTTAAAATAGATGGGTTGACACTCATCAAAAGACGAGTTGACACGCACTAAAAAGTAGAAAATAATGTTAAATTTCTCAAAATGCATTACGCAAAAAGAAAGTCGGTACAGAAATATATTTTTTTTTCAAAAAATAAATTAAAAAATGAAACATATTTAAGATTCGTCTACATTCAATGCTCATCTACACATCTGCACAGTATTCCTTTGGCTACACAGAGTGCTCTTCTACACTTCTGCACAGTATTTCTTTGGCTATCACAGAGTGCTCATCTACACATCTGCACAGTATTCCTTTGGCTACACAGAGTGCTCTTCTACACTTCTGCACAGTATTCCATTGGCTACATAGAGTGCTCGTCTACACTTCTGCACAGTATTACATTGGCTACATAGAGTGCTCGTCAGCACGTCTGCACAGTATTCCTTTGGCTACACAGAGTGCTCATCTACACTTCTGCACAGTATTCCTTTGGCTACACAGAGTGCTCTTCTACACATCTGCACAGTATTCCTTTGGTTACACAGAGTGCTCGTCAGCACTTCTGCACAGTATTCCTTTAGCTACACAGAGTGCTCATCTACACTTCTGCACAGTATTCCATTGGCTACATAGAGTGCTCGTCTACACTTCTGCACAGTATTACATTGGCTACACAGAGTGCTCATCTGCACTTCTGCACAATATTTCTATGCGTAATGCATTTTAAGAAATGTTAAATTATTTTATTTGTGTAAGTGTATTTTAACTCGTCTTTTAACAGAATGTCCCACACCCTTCCCCCCCCCCCCCCCTAATTTTTAGTATTAAAATTTTAATCTTTAATTTATAAACAAAAGTAGAATTACTTACATTTTTAAACATCTAAGGCTAACACAATCCCCCAGGGGTTACCTAGTCTAAATGATCACTAATTAAGTCGTTATTGTCACCAAAGACGTTAATTGGTGGCTGATTTACTTGAGATGTCTTGCGTTTAGATCGTTATTAATTGCAAAATGTTGTCTTGGGTGAAATATGTATTGATTTACTTGCTGAAAATGAATATGTACAATCTTGTCAAAAAACATTTCAATTCATTTGGATCAATAAAGAATATTATTTTATCTTGTCACAAAGTGACTTAACTCTTTACTTAGGCATGTCACTAAAAAAAAAAAAAGTAGATCTGTAGCTCACCAGAACCCACCCGTTCACTCAACGAAGCAGACGCGATCAACCACGATCATCTGAGCGCCGGTGTCAACCCGCCTCCGTCGAACCGGTATTCTCATCTTTCCCAAGCGGTTCACCGGGTGAACACTGTGCGAGAAAGTCTTAAAAAACGTCCCGTGTGTAAACAAATAAATTACTCTCCACACGCAAGTTTACGACCGACTAGATGGGATTGCGAGTAGACAGAAAGTCTTTTTTTTTTTTTTTTTTTAAATCATCTCCGTTAAAGAAGAATTCTCCTGTCATCCTGCTTTAAAAAATATCCCACCACTTAACACAAGGAATATGTGGAAAAAATCCCCTATGATGGGACCCCCGCTATTGACGCTGCAGCTGTTTTATGGACCCAAAGTTATAGCATTATCTCGTATATCTGCCTAGTGGAGTTCTGTCTCAGAGAACTCTATACAATTTATGTGTTTGCGTGTGCGGCTCGTGTAATTCTCACATGAGAATTATGGGCATTAAGAATGCATAAATAATTATGTCGTGGGTTTTTTTTTTTTTTATATATATCTGTAATGACTTGCGACCCAAGCAAAGCAGCGGAATAGTGTCCAATCCATACAGGGAACAGTGACTCAACCAAAGAGGACCCGAGCCAATTAACCCACAACACTCACACCCAGGCGTGCAAACATCTACAAATCAGTGCGTGGAAAAACTCCGTGAGGCGCGACGAGAGGGGGTGACCTTGACACCGCCCTCGATCCATCTGTCGAGGTCAGCTTAACATTCCCTGGATTCTTTTTGTCTCCCCCGCCCTCCACTGCCCTCGCGACTGACCAAAACTTTTTGCAAACATGCTGAAGCCCCCCCCCCCACCCCCAACATCCCGTGTAAAGCCGCGACACAAACTCGGGGTGAGTTAGGTTTGTGTTTGTAAACACGAGTGAATCCAACCCGCTTCTTTATACGGCATGTTAAATCCCAATGGCTTGGAGGTGTTTGGGGAGGGGGGGGCCCTTGTTGTCTTCATTCACACACGGTAAGGTGTTCATCGTGCAGTGGGTTTGTCAGCGAGTCCGCGGGGACTCTCAGCCTGCACCGCCAACACTCATCGCCTAGAGACCCCTGAAGCCATGAACAATCGAAGCGCGCTTCGTACCCTTTAGCGGACCGTTGTCGATAGCTTTAGATTGTTGTAGGATCGACTCCAGGCCGACTCCCCGGTGACGCACCTTGCGCAGCATGCTCAGATGTGTAAACACGCAATCATGGTTAGTGGGCAAAGATGAACGGAATTCGATCGCTAGTTTCATGACGCCGATACCAGATCATACTATCACGAGAGATTTCGTTATTCGTTACAGGTATAGCAAAAAAATAAATTATTGGAAAATAATATTTTATTTTTGATTTCATTCCAACTTTCGACAGTGTTGCGTTTAAAGAAATGTGTAGGACTTTTCATTAGACTCAGATTACTCAGACCATTGGTGTCTTTCATTGTTTCCGTGCTGTAAGTGGAACATTAGATATCAGTGGGTTTGAGAACTCGGCCTATTTTTTAAAAATATCACATGCTTATCTAATCATCTTATTTGTTCTCAATGTTTTCGGGGTCTATTATACACTTCCAAAGGAGGCCATCTGACTAACTAAAGCAGGCTACCTGACTAACTAAAGGAGGCTACCTGACTAACTAAAGGAGGCTACCTGACTAACTAAAGGAGGCTACCTGACTAACTAAAGGAGGCTACCTGACTAACTAAAGCAGGCTTTCTGACTATCTGGCTAAATAACTAACACACATATTCTGGTGAAGGTCTGAGATTACTCTCTTATGACCCCCGGCTAGTAAATTGGTTACCAGCTCCATCTGCTGAGCTGAGCCATACAACATTTTCCTCACTTAGCGTTCCCTCGGGACATCTAGTGAGGGACATTCGGTCAACAGATACGCAAGCGTCTCCGAGCCCAGGCTGCAATGCCGACAGGTAGGATCCCCGGTGCTATCTAGCCACCAGAAGTATATGCCTATGGGGCAATGCTCGGTGCGCATTTGCGCCACTAAGCTCTACTGTTTGCGGCCTAACCCCCACCGTGGGTTATGTTTGCTAGGAGTGGGCAAATTTGAAAAGACCCCTCTGGCGGTCGTGTTGTCTGCCCACTGCCTGTACCACTTCGACCTGAAATGGTCTGCCAGCCAGTTCTTTATTCCCTAATAAGTTATTGGTACTTCTGGCTGAGGCTGGGCAGCCACGGTTTTCGCCAGAATGTCCGCTTTCTCATTGCCACTGACGTTGACGTGACCTAGGATCCATTGCACGGTCACCTTGACTCCTAGTTCAATGATTTTTTAGACGTCATCAATGATAACTACTGACTAAATGACACTCTCTGACTAAATAAAGGAGACTATATGACTAACCAAAGGACACTCTCTGACTAAAAAAGGACACTATCTGACTAATTAAATGACACTATCTGATTAACTAAAGGACACTATCTGACTAACCAAATGACACTATCTGATTAACTAAATGACACTATCTGACTAACCAAATGACACTATCTGATTAACTAAAGGACACTATCTGACTAACCAAATGACACTATCTGATTAACTAAAGGACACTATCTGACTAACCAAATGACACTATCTGATTAACTAAAGGACACTATCTGACTAACCAAAATGACACTATCTGATTAACTAAAGGACACTATCTGACTAACCAAATGAAACTATCTGATTAACTAAAGGACACTATCTGACTAACCAAATGACACTATCTGATTAACTAAAGGACACTATATGACTAACCAAATGACACTATCTGATTAACTAAATGACACTATCTGACTAACGAAATGACACTGATTAACTAAAGGACACTGTTTGACTAACTAAAGGACACTATCTGATTAACTAAAGGACACTGTCTGACTAACCAAATGACACTATCTGATTAACTAAAGGACACTATCTGACTAACCAAATGACACTATCTGATTAACTAAAGGACACTATCTGACTAACCAAATGAAAGTATCTGATTAACTAAAGGACACTATCTGACTAACCAAATGACACTATCTGATTAACTAAAGGACACTATCTGACTAACGAAATGACACTATCTGATTAACTAAAGGACACTATCTGACTAACGAAATGACACTATCTGATTAACTAAAGAACACTGTTTGACTAACTAAAGGACACTATCTGATTAACTAAAGGACACAATCTGACTAACCAAATGACACTATCTGATTAACTAAAGGACACTATCTGACTAACCAAATGACATTATCTGATTAACTAAAGGACACTATCTGACTAACCAAATGAAACTATCTGATTAACTAAAGGACACTATCTGACTAACCAAATGACACTATCTGATTAACTAAAGGACACTATCTGACTAACCAAATGACACTATCTGATTAACTAAAGGACACTATCTGACTAACGAAATGACACTATCTGATTAACTAAAGGACACTATCTGACTAACCAATTGACACTATCTGATTAACTAAAGGACACTATCTGACTAACCAAATGACACTATCTGATTAACTAAAGGACACTATCTGACTAACCAAATGAAACTATCTGATTAACTTAAGGACACTATCTGACTAACCAAGTGACACTATCCGATTAACTAAAGGACACTATCTGACTAACCAAATGACACTATCTGATTAACTAAAGGACACTATCTGACTAACCAAATGACACTATCTGATTAACTAAATGACACTATCTGACTAACCAAATGACACTATCTGATTAACTAAAGGACACTGTTTGACTAACTAAAGGACACTATCTGATTAACTAAAGGACACTATCTGACTAACCAAATGACACTATCTGACTAAATAAAGGAGACTATATGACTAACCAAATGACACTATCTGATTAACTAAAGGACACTATCTGACTAACCAAATGACACTATCTGATTAACTAAAGGACACTATCTGACTAACCAAATGACACTATCTGATTAACTAAAGGACACTATCTGACTAACCAAATCACACTATCTGATTAACTAAAGGACACTATCTGACTAACCAAATGACACTATCTGATTAACTAAAGGACACTATCTGACTAACCAAATGACACTATCTGATTAACTAAAGGACACTGTTTGACTAACTAAAGGACACTATTTGACTAGCTCAAGGACACTGTCTGACTAACTAAAGCAGACTGTCTGACATATGGCATTCATCAAAACTAACCCCGCATTTCCTTTATGTTATTTAATTATGGTCAAAGCTGTCTTTTATTCGAGCCCCATTTGCGATTTACTGTACCGAGTACAACATCCAGAGCTGGTATTAAACACGGCACAGCATTCACGTGTACGGCAGTAGATTCATCACACTCCTAACACTAATACATTGTTTGTTTCCAGATATTATCTGTCAAATACAAAGTTGTGAAGTACCAAAATAAAAAGTGCCAAAATGCTTATGACATCAACAAATTTTCAATTGCAAGAATTTTACATTTTAAATATTACATTTTACATATTACATTTTACATATTACATTTTACATATTACATTTTACATATTACATTTTACACATTACATTTTACATATTACATTTTACATATTACATTTTACATATTACATTTTACATATTACATTTTAAATACTATATTTAACATATTACATTTTAAATATTACATTTTACATAATACATTTTACATTTATGTTAAATATGACAATATGACATTTAACATTTTTCAAAATTCCAATTTTCATGTTATATATGACATATTGCGTTTCACAATTACATTTTACGTATTACGTATTACAGAAGGAGATACATTTATTAAATTCCCCAATGTCGGCGAAAAAGCTTGAAATGAACCATGTCTACACAGCAAAGAGATGAGAAATTAAGTATGAGAGTTCACACGCCCGTAAGACCATAAGTCGTTAACAAACCAAACATAAACGGAAAACTATACACTACAGCCACACGCGCCAACACGTAAATATGCAAGCTAAGGGTTGGGGTCTTAACACCGCACGTGTGGGAATCCCTAATCGGTTTAAAACTGCCAGCACGGATGTGCAAAAAAAAAAAAAAATGGGGGGGGGGGGGGTTCAAGAGTTCAACATCAATTTTGTCGGTAAACTTTCACATCTTTACGGGTATTGCGTTCATTCACATTAGCAGGAGTTGTTATAAAATGATGGAGGAAAACAATACATGAGCTGGACTCTTTATCTCAAAGTACACGGTTCACAGTGATGGGTATCGTTTCACAGCGGTGGGCATTTTTTCACAGCGGTGGGTATTGTTTCACAGCGGTGGGTATTGTTTCACAGTGGTGGGTACTGTTTAAAGTTTGCGTAAGGGTCATCATACTAAGCAATTTAATTATGCAATGAATTTGTACGGTCTGAAATGGATATTAACATGTTTTGATTGGCTTACGACGGTATAGATGTGTTTTGATTGGCTTGCGACGGCGTAGATGTGTTTTGATTGGCTTGCGACGGCGTAGATGTGTTTTGAATGGCTTGCTACGGCGTAGATGTGTTATGATTGGCTTGCGACGGCGTAGATGTGTTTTGATTGGCTTGCGACGGCGTAGATGTGTTTTGATAGGCTTACGACGGCGTAGATGTGTTTTGATTGGCTTGCTACGGCGTAGATGTGTTTTGATTGGCTTGCGACGGCGTAGATGTGTTTTGATTGGCTTGCGACGGCGTAGATGTGTTTTGATTGGCTTACGACGGCGTAGATGTGTTTTGATTGGCTTGCGACGGTGTAGATGTGTTTTGATTGGCTTGCGACGGTGTAGACGTGTTTTGATTGGCTTACGACGGTGTAGACGTGTTTTGATTGGCTTACGACATTGTAGACGTGTTTTGATTGGCTTACGACGGTGTAGACGTGTTTTGATTGGCTTGCGACGGTGTAGACGTGTTTTGATTTGCTTACGACATTGTAGACGTGTTTTGATTGGCTTACGACGGTGTAGACATGTTTTGATTGGCTTGCGACGGTGTAGATGTGTTTTGATTGGCTTGCGACGGTGTAGACGTGTTTTGATTGGCTTACGACGGTGTAGACGTGTTTTGATTGGCTTACGACATTGTAGACGTGTTTTGATTGGCTTACGACGGTGTAGACGTGTTTTGATTGGCTTGCGACGGTGTAGACGTGTTTTGATTTGCTTACGACATTGTAGACGTGTTTTGATTGGCTTACGACGGTGTAGACATGTTTTGATTGGCTTGCGACGGTGTAGACGTGTTTTGATCGGCCTACGACGGTGTAGACGTGTTTGGATTGGCTTACGACATTGTAGACGTGTTTTGATTGGCTTGCGATGGTGTAGATGTGTTTTGATCGGCCTACGACGGCGTAGACGTGTTTTGATTGGCTTGCGATGGTGTAGATGTGTTTTGATTGGCCTACGACGGCGTAGACGTGTTTGGATTGGCTTGCGATGGTGTAGATGTGTTTTGATTGGCCTACGACGGCGTAGACGTGTTTTGATTGGCTTGCGATGGTGTAGACGTGTTTTGATTGGCTTGCGATGGTGTAGACGTGCTTTGATTGGCTTGCGATGGTGTAGACGTGTTTTGATTGGCTTGCGATGGTGTAGACGTTTTTTGATTGGCTTGCGATGGTGTAGACGTGTTTTGATTGGCTTGCGATGGTGTAGACGTGTTTTGATTGGCTTGCGATGGTGTAGACGTGTTTTGATTGGCTTGCGATGGTGTAGACGTGTTTGGATTGGCTTGCGATGGTGTAGACGTGTTTGGATTGGCTTGCGATGGTGTAGACGTGTTTTGATTGGCTTGCGATGGTGTAGACGTGTTTGGATTGGCTTGCGATGGTGTAGACGTGTTTTGATTGGCTTGCGATGGTGTAGACGTGTTTTGATTGGCTTGCGATGGTGTAGACGTGTTTGGATTGGCTTACGACAATAAAAAAACATTGCAGCAGAAAATAGAAAACAAATTGTAACAGGCAATTAAAAAAAATAAAACAGACAATAGAAAATATTCTAATACACAAAAGAAAACACTCAAGAAGGACAACAGAAAAGACTCAAGACATACTGTCTAGTTAGATAACATACTCGGTTGTTGTTGTTGTTTTTATCTATGTTAAAAAAAGGAAAAAAGAACCCGCTCAACTTATTGGAATCGAGTTTAGGAAACAAACAAACATGATTTTCGAGCCAACACAAGGTGGTAAAAGTAGGCGGCAACCAAGGGCAACCTACTCTGTTTCACGAAAATTTGAACGTACCCCATAGCACGATGTTTTCATTGCGGAGCAATTGATTGGTGGATAAGAGCAACGGCAAGATGTACCAGCGTCACACACACGCACGCACACACACACGAGGCGGTGACGTACTCAGCTAGTCAAGTTAGCAGTAAGAAATCCCATTAATGAGATAACTTTCAGACTAGCAAGAGATTGTTACATGATAAGGCGCAATGAAACGGCACTAGCGGTGCTCGAAAACACACATACACACCCTCTCCCATACTCTCTGTCTCTCTCTCACACTCTCTCTTTCTCACAATCTCTCTCACACACACACACACTCACTCTCTCTCTCTCTCTCACAATCTCTCTCTCTCACAATCTCTCTCTCTCACAATCTCTCTCACTCTCACACACACAATCTCTCACTCTCTCTCTCACACACTATAACTCACTCACACACACTCACACACACACATACTAGCGCACACACACTAACTTCCGAAAAAAAAAAAAATTAAAATCAGGACAAATTGAACACTTACCTCCCCTGGTGACCAGTTTTCCTCGTGCGACTCCAGTGTGCCGGGTTGGTTCTCGGAGTTTTGGTTGTTATTGTGTTTAACGTCCCGTAAAGCCCTTTGTTGCACTACTCACTTCAAAACGTAAACATCGAACTATCTTAACCTCCCAGAGCAGGAGTAAGCGGTCTAGGAGTCGTGGGCAAGTCCCCATCAACAAGGTTGGGCCGACCTTTTATTGACAGTTTCAGTGTGCAGATCACTTCGTCTCAGTCTTAGGCGCCATAATTTGTAAACCAATGGTGAACTTTCTTTCAAAAGAATTTTAAAAAAAAATTAAATCCGCATATCATTTGTTCGTTTGATTATGTGAGCAGTTCGCGTGTGTCATGTACGACATGTTTCATTATGTTCACGGCTGCTCGCAGGTCAAGACAAAACCGATTAATGTCAGCGATTGGCGTGAGCCGATAACCTTTCCTCAGCCAGAAATATCTTTGAGTATTCAACACTTTCCATAAGATACGAGCAGGGCAGAAGTTTATGATATTATGGAGTGACGTTGTGACAGTCTAATGAAGACAGTGTACATACTTCCGTAAGCTTTAATGAGCCACTATCTGACTGCTGTATCCTGCCATGTCGGGTCCTGTAATCTGAAATTAAAATAAATGACGTTGAGATGTTCACACATTTTCGAGTACAAGTAATAACAGAGCTTTTGTCATCAAATATTTTTAAATTTTATTATTGTCATGTAATATTTATATAATTATTTGAGAAATTTTAAGTCACCTTTTTTTAATCATATTATTATTTTTATTTTTTTTACATTTATATTTATCATATATATTTTTTTAAATCTTTTTTTTATATAAATAATGGCTTCATTTAATTTTAGTTTTAGAGCCAAACAATTTAATGTTAGTTTTAGAACAAAATAATTTAATTTTACTTTTAGAACCAAATAATTTAATTTTAATGTTAGTACCAAATAATTTAATTTTAGTTTTAGAACAAAATAATTAAATTTTAGTTTTAGAACAAAATAATTTTATTTTATTTTTAGAACCAAATAATTTAATTTTAGGTTTTGAACCAAATAATTTAATTTTAGTTTTAGAACCAAATAATTTAATTTTAGATTTAGAGCCAAATAATTTAATGTTAGTTTTAGAACAAATAATTTAATTTTACTTTTAGAACCAAATACTTTAATTTTAATGTTAGTACCAAATAATTTAATTTTAGTTTAGAACAAAATAATTAAATTTTAGTTTTAGAACAAAATAATTTAATTTTAGTTTTAGAACCAAATAATTTAATTTTAGTTTTTGAACCAAATAATTTAATTTTAGTTTTAGAGCCAAATAATTTAATTTCAGTTTTAGAACCAAATAATTTAATTTTAGTTTTAGAACCAAATAATTTAATTTTAGTTTTAGAACCAAATAATTTAATTTTAGTTTTAGAACCAAATAGTTTCATTTTAAAAGCACAGAAGGCAATAATCAACACATATAAATATAAATAGACTTTTGAACAGATTAAAATTGGCACAAAAATTAAAGCGCTCCTCTACTTCTACGTCTACGTACACCACACCGTCTATAAACTACACCTTGACATCTTCAGTGTAAATTGATTTTATGATCGATGTATACATGCTTAGTCATACATTCAATAAAGATACTGCGTGTCCGGGGTGGGGGGGGGGGTACCCTTATGATAATGACTGGTCAACGGAGAGCGCGTCTTGAAGCCTGTGTTGAAGTTCATGGTGGATATTTCGAGCACGAACTATAGTTTAATAAAAATTTAACATAATATTACTATTAAAATGAGTTAAGGGATTTTAAAAAGAATGATAAATGTTTACCATTACTTTTATTTATTATAAAAATGATTCCCTTTTTTTTTAAAGGACACCGCGTGAAGTATTTGTTGTTAAATTGTAAACATGTAGGTAGATATGCTCTCAAGCCTGAAAACGTACATTTGCATCATACAGTATTTTTTAAAAAAATGACTACATGTTTAACCACCTAATACATTTCATGCCACAATCACCTCATTTAAAACCAGTGTCGCTAAAATTATCAGAGAAAGAAAAGCAAGGAATTCGTAGAAACTATTGCCTCACAAAGCAGATCCCGCAAAGCACATCCCGCAAAAGCACATCCCGCAAATTCCGCAAAGCACATCCCGCAAAGCACATCCCGCAAAAGCACATCCCGCAAATTCCGCAAAGCACATCCCGCAAAAGCACATCCCGCAAATTCCGCAAAGCAGATCCCGCAAAGCACATCCCGCAAAAGCACATCCCGCAAAAGCACATCCCACAAAAGCACATCCCGCAAAAGCACATCCCACAAAAGCACATCCCGCAAAAGCACATCCCCCCCAAAAAATCGTCCCACAAAAGCACGTCCCACAAAGCATCGCACAGAGTAAGAAACTAAAAGAGCTTGGCTGCAATGTACACAGTAGCAGTTCAAAAATCAAAGAGTGAGAAAGCCTCATTTCTGCGCGAGGAGATCCTGTTATGTTTTCTCCTTCTACAGCTTCCAGATAAACGTATTAGTAATTACAAAGAGGATTCCGACAGGACGCCGACACTGGATTTTTCGTTTCAATACCTTAAAGCTATAAATGGCTTATATTCTTGGTCTGATTCATTGTAATGTCTTCTGGCGTGCGTGTGTGTGTGTGTGTGGTGGGGGGGGGGCGCAACATGGAGGGTTTCTGGTTGTTCTAAAGGCGGTGGTAAAACTAGATCGAGGAGGATGCTGGCGCACTATCCTCTATCACAAAATTTCGATGTGCCGTATTTAGTTGTGTTTTTATTTGAAAGAAAAATGAATACTTTCAATTGTATAGATGGCGCAAAATTCTTTGCCAAACTTTTACAAATAACAATATTAATAAATACATAGTAATATACTAATAAAGATTTTAAAAAATGCGGAGATTAAGAGTTATACATAGAAATATCTCAATTTGTTTTGTTCGGACAATTGTTTATCGTTATTTTTTTTAACATCAAAGTAAAGCAATCGATCTCACTGATCACGTTGACATTAAAGGAAAAGAAATCATATTTTCAAATTTTGTCAGAGGGTTCCGTATATTAGGCGAAAATAGCCACTGCCAATATATTTAAAAGAACCGACTAAATTGTTGTTTAAACTTTAATCTTTCTTGTCTTTAAAATCCTCCGAGTGATGTTCGCAGCAAACCCATTCACTGAAATTTCACGAAATCATAAACAAAACCACGTGTTTCCGTTATTCGATATAAGACAGTTTACGCAGAGGCTATGCGACGCCATGACGTCACCATTTCATTTGATGTCAGTCCGACTCTGAGGTGGCGTAAACTCTCTGCAATGTCCAACCGAGTAGGCTGGACGATGTTTTATGAAGTATCAGCGATTTCCTTAGCAGCAGACCTTGCCCCCCCCCCCTACACCCGGGGTCTCTTTGCAGCCGGTAGACCCAAGGGTACATCGTGTGGCTAATACAGCTCGGCACCAGCGGTGTCGCAGAAGTTGCCATAATTACATTTCGCAGCTCAGTATCATAACGCATCTAGTGTTTCTATTTCCTACCCCACTTCCACACCCCAACTACACGGTAATTTTGTTTTGTGACATAGCTGGCACTTAAATTCAATGTGGGGGTTGGGGGGGGGGGATTACCTCCAAATGCTGGCAGTCACGTAATTTTTTTGAAACATTGTAAATATTTTTGATCAGTTTTGAGAATCCTTGTTTTAGTTTTTTTTCGTTGTTCTTTAAAGTTAGTCTGTAGCAAGACTATCGCCGAACAATTGTGCTGAGCGTGAGTTGTGTCATTTTGAACAGAGTCTTGGAGTTTATATTAAAAGCCTCAAATGAATGCAACCCAGCTTCCATTATTTCCTCAAATTTGTTTTTTTTTTTTTTCAATTTTATAATCCACCTCATCTCCCCTTTAATAAATAAAATGGTACCCGGAGTGGGGGGTGGTGGGGAGCTGAATCTATTCATCTTAACATGGTGTGAAACAACATGGCGAAGATAAAATTTGGTTTCGTCAGCGGGATCAGGCTCAAAGTCTGCTTGCCTGCAACGCTCGTTCTAAATATTTCACACTTCAATTCAAAGGGTTAAAATAATATCAACCAAATTTGAATACAAACCTTATGTAATGATACTTTTATGGCTACAAAAGGGCACAGCTTGAATCAATATCCAGATGGTCACGTTAGGCATCACCGGGTGAAGTGAACGCAACATGGTGTTATTCCCAGAGGTAAAGAAGTCTATCCTTAGAAACCTTATACACATGTGCACCAATGAACAATGATTTCTCGTCCTGGTCTCAGCCTTCTGAAAATAACTTGACAAATACTTTGTGTGTTTTTTTGTTATGTGGTCAGTCTACACACTGACCACTGGTGATAACAGCTCAGAAATGGGATCACATCAATCTATCGAGTCACCTAAATCGTAACGGTTTCGATTTTTAAAAAAATCTTTTAAAATGTAACATTTTCTTTATAAAATTCAATTCTTAACAAAAAATATCCGTTTTCCTAAGAAGATATTCGAATAGATCGATATATTGTGATGTATCGGTTAAATGAAACCAATCACTAATAATAACATCTCGGAATGAATTATGACCTTATCCTTAACTCCGGTTCACACAAAATCCCCCCCCCCCCCGAACCCAGCCCACTTTCCACAACGTCCCACCCATGTCCACTACAGTGCCCTATATCTACCTTATCCACGCGACCACCAGAGCCTCCATCTTTACCTTACGTGACGTTCTGGCAGTGAGCTTCTGTCAACAGTGGTCACATCTCAGGAGCTGGACATCCCCCTTTCCACCCCCCCCCCCCCCAAATATTTTTTTTTCAACCTGCATCCATTATTTTCACATTCCACTTTTTAGGCCTGTCTGTTGTGTTGACTTATTTGACTTGTGTAGGGGCGTCTTGCCGACCCCGGCCCCCCTACCCCCCTTCCCCACATCCAAACATAGTATACTAGACACGCAGGTACACACATGTGACCAGCAGCAGAGAGAGTGAGTCATGGAATTCCTTGTCTGTACTTGGTCTAGTGCAGCGGTTCTCAAACCTGTGGGTCGCGACCCCTTTGGGGGTCGAATTACCATTTCCCAGGGGTCGCCTAAGACCATCGGAAAACACATACACTCTACAGTTATGAAGTAGCAACGAAAATAATTTGAGGTTGGGGGTAGCCACAACATGGGAACTGTATTAAAGGGTCGCGCCATTAGGAAGGTTGAGTACCACTGGACTAGTGGCTTGATGTCCTCCAAGGGGCAGTCCAGTACCATCTCCTCGGTCTGAAGGAGCCGCCCCCACCCACCCCGCCCCAAACCAAATATTTAATTAAAACAGCAAGTCATCAAGTTAAAAATAAAAATAAAATTTCAAAACTTATAACCGGTTCGTGCTGTTTAAGAGCAAAATTACAAGTTGAATCTCCCAAGCCTTTTCTGACAGGAGGTTGCTAACGTTACTACGGTTGTTCTTGGCGTTGTCTCACGCGTAGCTTCACGTGTCAATGTCCAGCTTTGAAAAAAACAAAGCGGCGTAGTGTGGCCAGTGAGATGCACGACTGTCCAGCCTGTGACGTCCTCTCCTTTCACCCCTACCACCATCGTCCGAATATACATTTCTGTGCTTATGGTATTTTTCCCGTTTGCTTGCTTGTTTGTTTGCTTGAAAGTTTCACACACACACACACACACTTAAAAAAGTTGGTATGGCCATAGAAAATGCCAGCCCCGGATAACGAGGTCAGATGGTCCTGGCATTTGTCGGTCAACGGGCAGAGGGCATTGTCTAGAAATTATATGATTTGATCCTTATTCTACGTCATGTCACATAATTGTTATATTCATAACTTATATAATTATAGTAATAATATAGTTCAAGCTGATAATAACAACATACAACTTCTATCCACATAGAACAGTGGTTCTCAACCTTCCTAATGCATGACCCTTAAATACAGTTCCTCCCATTGTGGTGACACCCAATCATAAAATTATGTTCGATCCTACTTCATTTCTATGCGTTTTCGGATGGTCGTAGGCGACCTCCGGTTAAGAGTCGTTCGACCCCCCCTCCCCCGGGGTCGCAACCCACAGGTTGAGTGAGAACCGCTGACAAAAGAAGGACTTTAGATAGTTTTGTTTCAACGGCGCACCCAGGACTCGGAATTAAATTAAGACGGATCTTTAATATTCGCATCGATGAAAAAAAAAATGAAAGCTCATCGATATTCACTATTGATGGCTGATCAATGGACGCCGGCAACTAAGGTCAAAAAGGTCAGGTGACGTTACTCTCTGAAAGTACTCTACTGCTAACTCGTTTTGTCAAAGAAGAAACAACACAAGTGCAAGTGAACTTAATAATAAAGATCTTAAGGAACTGTCGGACGGGAGTGGTACAGTGTTATTATGTGAGTACTCTGTATGTGTCCTCTGTATGTGTCCTCTATATGTGTCCTCTATATGTGTCCTCTGTATGTGTCCTCTATATGTGTCCTCTATATGTGTCCTCTATATGTGTCCTCTGTATGTGTCCTCTGTATGTGTCCTCTTTATGTGTCCTCTATATGTGTCCTCTGTATGTGTCCTCTGTATGTGTCCTCTATATGTGTCCTCTATATACGAGTCCTCTATATGTGTCCTCTAAATGTGTCCTCTATGTGTCCTATATATGTGTCCTCTATGTATTTCCGCTATGTGTGTCCTCCATATGTGTCTCCATATATGTCCTCTATATTTGAGTACTTTATATGTGACCTCTATTTGTATCCTCTATGTGTCCTCTACGTATATCCTATATATTTGCGTCCTCTATATGTGTCCTACAAATGTGTCCTCCACATGTGTCCTACATGTGTCCTCTATATTTATGTCCTCTATAAATGTTCTCCATATGTGTCCTCCAAATATGTGTCGTATATATGTTTCCTCTATAAGAAAAGTTATTATGTGAGACCTCTAAAAGACAGTGTTATTATGCGTGTCCTCTAGTTTTGAATTACATCAGTAATCATCCAACTGAGTCGTCCAGCTGTCACTGACAGACTGAATCCCCCTCCCACTCCCCCCCCCCCCCCTTAGAAAATGTATAATTCATCTCCAAAAAAATATTACTGACATTCCCCGTGTAATGTGTGTGTGTGTGTGTGTGTGCGTGCGTTCGTTCGTGTGTGTGTCTTGGGGGGGGGGGGGGTTTGCAAGAGAAATAAATATGAATTTAAAACTATAGAATTATATGTAATGAAATGCTAACAAAACTAATCAATTGATTTAACAAAATACTATGATATCCCACGCAAGGCCCCTTTCCCTTGTACCCTCCTCTGAAGCCCTGTCACCTGACACCCCCTCATCTGTCACCTCCCCAACCTGACAGTACCTCAACCGGCACCCCTCACCTGTCACCACCCCAACCAGACACTGCCTCAACCGGCACCCCCTCACCTGTCACCCCCCCCACCAACCTGACACTGCCTCAACCGGCACTCCCTCACATACCATCTTCCCAACTTAGCCTCACCTTCTCTCCTGCACAGAAGCTACGTATATAATGTATTGAATTAGACTTACTGAATGAGACTTATTGAATGAGACTTACTGAATGAGACTTATTGAATGTGAATTATTGAATGAGACTTACTGAATGAGACTTATTGAATGCGAATTATTGAATGAGACTTACTGAATGAGACTTATTGAATGCGAATTATTGAATGAGACTTACTGAATGAGACTTATTGAATGAGACTTATTGAATGAGACTTATTGAATGAGACTTATTGAATGAGACTTACTGAATGAGACTTATTGAATGAGACTTACTGAATGAGACTTACTGAATGAGACTTACTGAATGAGACTTACTGAATTAGACTTACTGAATGAGACTTATTGAATGCGAATTATTGAATTAGACTTACTGAATGAGACTTACTGAATGAGACTTACTGAATGAGACTTACTGAATGAGACTTACTGAATGAGACTTACTGAATGAGACTTACTGAATGAGACTTACTGAATGAGACTTACTGAATGAGACTTATTGAATGAGACTTACTGAATGAGACTTACTGAATGAGACTTACTGAATGAGACTTATTGAATGAGACTTACTGAATGAGACTTATTGAATGAGACTTATTGAATGAGACTTACTGAATGCGTCACATTAATTATTCCATTTAGAACATGATGAATGATGGCGTTCGTCTTTTTTTTTAACGTTTGCTGTTATGTCTTGCGTCCTCTAATAAGAAAAAAGTGTATGATCTTTACATTTATGATTATAACAAATTAAATTCAAAGCAAATTGTTTTACGGGTATAATATGTAAAATAATGTAGTAAATACAGAAAGGTGATAGAAAAAATATATGTTTTTTACTTCTCAAGGGGGAAGCGCCGAGCCTGCCAGGATTCGAACCTGGAGTCTTCTGATCCGTAGTCAGACGCGTTATCCGTTGCGCCACAGGCCCACATGCTTTTTAAGTGGGTACAAAAATTTAAGGGTAATTGCTTTATATGCATCGTGCAATTTCTTTATTTATATATATATTTCATGTCTTAATTGTCGCACTAAACATTTTTCTCTTTTAAAAAGTTTATTTTCCAAAAAAAAATAAAAAACTTAGTCCATTTTTTATGTAAACTTCTGACGTTAAAGTTATTGGAATTTTATTGTTATACTATTTTAAGTTGTATTAGAGTCTATATAGTATAGTAATAATAGTATATTAACTAAGACTAATTATTAATAATTTAATACATTTTTTACAAGTAAGCATTGTCGCCATTTTAAAAATGCGAAGATTTCAAATGAAATGAACGCGGTTATTTCCGATTCAAACAATCTGTATGCCATTCTATTCGTTCGGCCACTTTCTTTAAATTTGACATCATATATAGGATGAACTCAATATACGCGCCCCCGTTAAACAAGAGTGCAGTCTATTTGGTTTTACCCCGAGCAACAGCCGATTCAATCAAACAAAAATGGCCGCCTCAAACGACCGGAAATTCAGACATTAATATCTTTCAATATATTTCCAGTGTGTCAAAACTTTGATGGCGGACCGTGTAAACTTAAGGGCATACATTGAACGGAGTTCATTTGCGAGACGTTGTTAGGTTGTAGCATATTATATGCCGTCGTCGCATCCTCTGTGTTTGCCCTGCCCACAGCTGGAGGTTCGATATCACCATCTGTACACAGCACGACGATGCAATGTCTACCACCGGTACAGCTGATTACATAGTGGAGCCGCTGCCATCGCACGGCCACCCTACCACAAAGCATTTTTTTTTTTAAACAATCAACTTTTAGCGTTTGCTTTCACCATATTTCCCCCCTCCCTCCCCTATCCCTTCCCCCGTGCCCCCCCCCCCCTTTCCGTTTCGAGAAGAGCCAACATTTACAAGAAATTTTAAACTGAAAATGTTTTCCCACAACAGATGGTGTGGGACGGACCCACGTTCCCGTCGTGGTGGGGGTCGGACACAGCCCGAGCTAGCGTCAGGACATACCACCTTATTTCTTGGAGCACTGGTCGGAAGCGTCTAAAAGCCACTGGCTTACTGTTTGGCCAGCGCTTAGCGGCTCTTGGGGCGCCAAAACTGTTATTTCTGCAGTCCAAACATGTTATTTTAGCACTGCGGACAATGGCCTACTTTAGCAGCCCCCCGGACGAGTGTGAGCGACGTGCCCCTCCAAAAAGCTCATCCCGGTAGATTCTAGTGTTTTGCCGCTGGACGCGCGTGACGGTACCCGAGCACGGCCTCCCCCCGTCACGCCCAGCCGGCGATGACATCCATTGTAACGGTGAGCGTGTCGCCTGCTCACCACCAATAACTCACTCGGAGGCAGCCCTCCTGACGACAACTAAAGAGGGGGACCCTAAACCGGAGACTTGGGCCGCGCGCCGCTGTTTGGCCCTCGTGGTATCGATAATTACTTGATTAGCTCCCTCGTTTGATGAACTTCCTTAATACGGCAATATTCGCACTTTCCGGGACTCGTGAAAAAGAGGTTAGGAATTGTTGAAAGACTATGTGTGTGTGTGTGTGAGCGTGAAAGAAATTTGACAGAAAACGGACCTAGACGCGTGCCATCAAATCTGTTAGATCTATTCGGGGCCGCACAATCTGTCACCAGTTCATTTGGGGTGATTTTCTTGACAAAGTTCTTAATAGTTGTGTAAACATTGTGATTATTGACAAACAATGACAAGAGAAGGAGTTACTGTTCTTTCTCTCAGGGTGCTTCTCGTAGGACAAATTTTTTTTTTTGTTTCGTGACAATGAAAAGAAGGAATTTTTTAAAAATATATTTTTATAACTTTTTTTAATTACACAGTGGAACCCTGCTATAACGCGATGATCGGGGTCCATAAAATCGGATCGCGTTAAAAGCGGAGTCACGTTAATGCGCGGTTTTAAAGTATTTAACTTTTTTCTGAGAACATATGCGTGTATAAATGTACAATTATCAAAAGTCGGCTTATCATCAGATGAATATTAACTGAAATGCATTAATTAAGATATATTCAAAATAATCGATGGATAATATATTTAAAGGTTATTACTGTGCATTAAAAACATTTACCAATTTTTATTTGTTTGAACGATAATACAGATAGACCGATAATACCAGACTATCACTATATCATGAAAAGTGTATCAACACTGTATGCTACCGTGCCGTCGTGGCATGCAGTTCATCCATAATGGATGTAATTTCATTTAAAATCGTACAGATTTAAAATATTCAATAATTTTGTAATTTTTTTTCTCCATGTGAATGAATATACAAAATTTCGGGAGCCATGCTACGACCGCGTTATATCCGAATTCGCGTTATGGCAGGACGCGTTATAGCGGGGTTCCACAGTTGTAAGATTCAGCAGATTCGCATTGGTTCAGAAGAGCATACACCTAATTTTCTTGTTGAGTTCAGCTAAGAGGTTGCTAAATTATGAAATCATTATTAAAATAGAGTAGTGTTGTTTACTCTGATCAGGTACATGTACAGTTTCATATTATTTGTTATTAATTTTTTTTTAAATTTAAATCTGCATAATAATTAATAATCTGTATTGGCTTAGCTCTCTAATTATTGTTAATTGAGCATTTATTAGTGCATGAAATAATAAACTACAACTCGTTAAAATTGAATGTTTATTTATTTTTTAAATTTAAAATAAAAGTATTTTTTTTTAAGTGAACCTGTTGTTCAATGATTTGTATTGTACGTCTGGTTAAAGCGGTAAATAGTTTTTATGGCAGGGGTGGGCAAACTACGGCCCGCGGACCGCATGCGGCCCGGCAACTGATATTATGTGGCCCTCAAAGGCATTTATAAATTTTTAAAAATTACTATGTTTTTGAGTTATTTTGTTGAATTTTACAGAATTTCATGCACCGTTATGATTTTAAAAACATTTTTGATCAAATTTCTTTCTAATCTTCTATTCTTTTAAACAGTCCTTGACCTTTGTCATGTAATGCTAAAATGCGAAACTATCGATTTTAATATAGGGAAATGTTTATCGATATTTAAAAATTGGACATAATATACATGCTGCCCCCCAAAAGCTTTACCTTTGTCAATGTGGCCCTCCGCACAAAAAGTTTGCCCACCCCTGGTTTATGGGAACCACCCACACAAAAAAAAACCCCCAAAAAAAAAACAAAAAAAAAACCGCCACATTGTTTTGTTATTCCCCAAAGATTTCTTAATTTCATTCCAAAATCGAGATTATTTTTTAAACGTTGATACGCGGGGAGGGGGGGGGGGAGGGAGGAGTTTTTTTAAACTGCAAGTAACCCACTTTATAAGTATCCCAATGAGTGCTCTCCCATCAAAGCGTTACTTGTATCCCCGTTCTGTCAAATTTTTCAGCCCCCCCCCCCCCCCACACACACACATATTGGTCAAGATCCTATTTTATAAAGTATTTATACGAAAAGCTGTTTAAAATTCTCTGATTTATGGGGGTTTTGGGTTGGGGATGGGGCTGAAAATTTATTTGAATGTTTTGTGATCGTCAACGAGGCATGCAGCCAAGTTTCAGTTCGATTGGTTGACGGGGAAGTGGGTCAATCAGACATCCGAATAATTTGCCGGCAGCCCACCCACGACCAAAAGCGAAGTAACTATAAAGGATCTAAAAAGACCATAATGTCTTGGTCCATAATATGTTGTGTCAACTCTTCGAACGCCGTGGCATCAGTTGAATGTTGCGTCATACTCTGCATGTACACATGCACACGCCTTCAGTCCACATGCACACCAAGCTACTAAAAATATCTTTGTTTACAAATCTAGCCGTGATATTTAGAACATTGCTTTGTTTTGTAACGGAGTACGCCATTTTTTTTTTTTTTTTTGGAGAATATTTCGCCCGTTTTAATCAATTCTTTAACGCAGTGGTTCTCAACCTTCCTAATGTCGCGACCCTTTAATACAGTTCCTCGTGTTGTGGCGACCCTCAGCCACAAAATTATTTTCCTTGCTACTTCATAACTGTAGAGTATATGTGTTTTCCTACGGTCTTAGGCGACCCCTGGTAAAGAGTCGTTCGATCCCCAAAGGGATCGCGACCCACAGGTTGAGAACCGCTGTTTAATGTAAAGTGGTTTGAAGCACAGTAAAACGGAAACAGCAAGCCTCGAGGCTAAGACATAGCTCTTTTATAAATAGCCTTTAAAACATTGTTAAAACTACCAAATTTACATCTAACATCTAGAACAGTGGCTCTCAACCTTTCAAATGCCGCGACCCTTTAAATACAGTTCCTCATGTTGTGGCGACCCCCCGTCACAAAATTATTTTCGTTGCTACTTCATAACTGTAGAGTATCTGTGTTTTCTGATGGTCATATGCGATCCCTGGGAAAGGGTCGTTCGACCCCAAAGGGGTCGCGATACACAGGTTGAGAACCACTGATAAAAAAGAAGAACCTGAAAGCGATCAGAACTTTTTTTTTTTTAAACTACATTTTATCAACATTGGTGGCGGTCTGTGGCACTCTGAGGTTCTCAAACTCCGATACACGGACCGTGACAGTCTGTGACACTCAGAGGTTCTTTAACTTTAATACACGGACCGCGACAGTCGGTGACACTCTGAGCTTATTGAACTCGAATACACGGACCGTGACAGTCTGTGACACTCCAAGGCTCTCAAACTCGAATACACGGACCGGGACAGTCGGTGACACTCTGAGCTTATGGAACTCGAATACACGGACCGTGACAGTCTGTGACACCGTGACGTCCATAAACCGCTTCAAGATTCACATGACATTTCCGTCACGTTGGGCAAGTGCAACAACACATTCACATTGATCACCTGGCGTCGACGTCTTAAGATAATCGATATTAATTAAAGAAATTAATCATTAAATTAAGCCCAATCCATTTGCACGCCAAGCAGCACCACCAGCAGCAGATTAAATAATTAATTATACTCACCTTGACACCGGGTTCCCATCGAATCTTGTCACCGGCAAATCGGATCACTTCACTCCATGACGTCACTAATACCGAACCCGTAGAGAAGTAAAAACCTATCTCTTGATGGCAGCCAATTTGAAACGATATAAAGACTCGGAATATTGACGGAAATGAACGAACTTGCTTTTCGGTGTTACAATGTGATTTCTTTAACAAATAAAACCAAAAGAAAAAAACAAAAAACAAAAAAAAAATATATGTAGATTGAAAAACTGCCACTTTTTTTTTTAGAAAGTGAAATTTCAGACGAGCGGTGCCAAGCCAGTCCCACCGAGTGATATGAGATAAGCAGTTTATGACGCAAAGGCGTACGTCTGCGAGTGCTATAGCAGCAGATTGGAATCTACACTTACTGGTAAGGGGCGCCCAGGATGGCCAGGTGACTCGTACACAAGTCAGAGACTGATGATGGGGAAAGGTAACGCCTATCGCAATGTCATGATGGGGCGAGTCTGGGAGGGATGCCGGATTTGTTCAGCAGTGCCTGCCTCCTGCCAGGCCGTGTTCTCGCCGCCACGCCCCCCCCCCCCAACACGGCCTGCTTAATTGGAAGTGTTCATTTGGTAATTATTCAACCCCCACCTTCGTATATGAACCGGTGTGTCTAAAAAAAAACAAAAAAAAAAACGCAACGGCAACAATTGGTTGAACTATATCGGACAAGGACTTTATATTGTATTCAATATTAGTAGGAGTAGCAAATGGCGTAGCTGGCCCGGGGTGGGGGGGCGTTCCTTGCTGTCGTAAAAATTGTTTTAAGTTTTATAAATCAGTTAAGCGCAGCAGTATCTAGTGCCCAAAATATGGACCCCCCCCCCTGTCACAAACGGTTACCTACGCCCCTGGTAGTAGCAGCCCCCATGGAGTTAATACTCTGGCACATGTGCATTGTTTTGTTGTTTTAACTGAAAATTCTCGTAGTGAAAACGGTACATCAGCTCACAGAAAGCTCAACGGACAACGTAGGTTTTCACTGTTAAATAACTACAACCACTACCGCCAAGAACCATTGCCCTCAGTCAAATGTCTACAACACCATAACGATGTTTCATTTATGCAAAGATTTATTGCACGCCCCCCCCCCCCACCCACAAACTTTTTTTGTTGTTGTTGTAAATCTCATTACAAGAAAGCGTTTAATCATTTCATCCGCAGACGACCACAAATTCACTGATTAGAGCAGCGTGGATTAAATATAGCGTTTCGTTAATTCATTGTGTCGTTACCAAAGTAGAATTTGACATTAGCCGAAGTGACTTACAAGTGGGCATTAAATTCATTTTTTTTTTTAAATTATTTTTTAAAAAAAAGGAAAAATTAAGTGGACTTTTTTTTCTCTTTCAACTCAGTTGGCTCACTTTGACTTCACTCAAAACTAAGCCACACACAAAAAGTAGTTCCACCTCACAGCAATTATTGGGATGACAGAGTTCTTTAAAAGTACGATGGTAGACTCGGCACGCGCTCTTGTCACGAAAATTGGGGATAAAAGGGGGAGATAATGAACGAGGGGATCGATACGAAATGGCCGTCGTTGACGGGGTTACCTATGAAGCCCCGGAAACAAATCGGATTGTCGGCTTGGCCCTGTCCACCTGGAAGCCGATCAGCAGCGTCTTTCCCGTGTCACGGGCCGACTGGAAGTGGGGGTAGAGTAGGCGTCTGCTGCCTGGCTGTCGGAACGAGTTCTCACCGGGTGCCTGCCTGCATTGTTACCGATCTTTAGATCGACCAACCGACAAAGTCGAATAGATAACAATTTCAATGTGTCGAAGAATGTGGAGAGATTGATCTATTTACCAATTACCCTTGTTCAATCAGCAAGGGGGGGGGGGATTTGAACGACCAGTATTTTAACAAAAAATTAATTTCTGTTCTGAAAGAATTTGTAAAGGAGAAGAAGAAAAATATCATTAGAGAGAGAGAGAAATTATTCCTTTACTGATATGATGCTGTAAGTTCTACAGGAAGTCCATATTTCCTAGGGCTTCTCTTAAGTGTGACAGCAGTTGATGGTGTGAAGGTACAAAAAGATTGGCCAATCCGCTTAGTTCGAGCATTTAGTGCTGATCATTAGACCATTGTGACACGAGAGTATGGTGAAGTGATTAGATATACAGTTAGTTAACTGCAGAGTATTGCATACATGTGTTAGGTGTAAGATTGCTCAGATAATACAATAGTTAACCATTTACTTATACATAACCACTGCAGTGTCGCAAAAACGATAAGTGATGTGATGTGATGTTCAGAGAACGCATATTGTCCATGCGTCACTAAACATGAGCTTAAATTGCGGTTTAACGCTACCAAATAGAGCGTAAAGATTTACTACAACAGATGTACTTGAAATCGATGTATGTATATGCGGCATCAAACCATAAACTCCTACGGTAACATAAGCCACAGTTTCACGTATATATACCTCTTTAAAAATACCGATAGGGGCAAAGGTTCGTTTCTGAAGTAAAGACCACCCCCGTCTCTCTCTTGGCCAAATCCTGGTCATATCCTCGCTTCTACATTGCCTACGCTAGTGGACTTCGTTGACAGACTATCTTTATAGCACAAGCCCTGTGTTCTGATAGTGTACGTCCTTCGCGTGGGAAGATAACTTTGACTTGAGCTGTATTTAAAGTGCGTCATCGCCTATTTTGTTCCAATGACAAGACCTAGTCAAGACGCCTGAAAATAGACCAGGATGCAGTGAGTACTCCGATGAACTGTCCTGACCTAATGAATACTAGTATCCCGATGTATTGTCCTGACCTTGTGAGTACTCCGATGTACCGTCCTGACTTAATGAGTGTACCCTGTCACTGGGCCGTGTTGAGCTTTGAGTACTCAGCATATGCCGATGTCCTCCTTGTAGTATGTGCAGAGATCATAACGAAACGGATCAGAATGATGGACGCACCCGGAGCCGCACGCACGCCTTGTCGCAATCATTATCTCCGCGTCACCACACCCATTAAAAATGACGCGAGTTCCGGAGTCAGTACAAATCTCGGCGTCGTGCGGACCGTGAGTTATGAGGCAAGGGAATGACTCGTGGCGTTGTGCCCACGGGAGCCTGGGGGTCACTTTTTTCACCTGTGATTTGTGGTGACACGCCAGGGGGGCACGTGCCTCGATGTTGAAGCGCCACGGGGGGCAGTTGGCCGAACACGGCAGGCTGAGATCGTGGGTGGCCGGCCAGCACGAGGGCATCATCTAATCAGGCTAATGTAGTGCCCAGGCGTACAACTTGTGTAACATTCACCAATTATAAAACTACGGGCTAAATTTTTGGTGAATAAAAGATAAATATAAATGTTGATTTTGTTTTATTTCTTTTTTCTGTTTTTTTTTTTTTTTAATTTGATGGGGCTATTTTGGTTATTTTTTTGGGGTTGTTTTTTATTTTTTTTTTGGGGGGGGGGGGGGCGCAGAGCTGTCATATGGGCTCTACAATCGCTGAAGGGGCGCAAAGTTGTGGTGTGGAAAAAAAGTAAACCATCAACTTTAAAAGCATGCGGGGGGGGGGGGTAACAAGGGGCTCCGAAAGTCACGAGGTGGGGGTTTCGGGGATAAAACTAGTATACATTTCAACGGTTCCCACACAGGAGAATATTCGACCTGTTATATACTGTAAATATTCATTTTTTCAAAGATTGTTTGAATATTTGTTTGTTTGTTTTTTAACTTAACTTATTCAAATTATGTAGATTTATATGCATATATATATAAATATGTGTGTATATAAATGTTGACTTTCTATGATTTTGTATAATTTATTTAGCTCTTAAAGTGTTTTAGATTTTTAAAGATTAACAACTTTCTTTTTTTTTTTTACATCAACAGAAATAAATGCTTGGATAAAGTATATAGTAAAAACTGACGTTGAAAACGTTACTGCAAACATAAACAAAACATGCCATACACGCAATACACGCTACTGATACACACATCATAAACACACCATAAACACGCCATAAAAACATCATAAACACACCATAAAAACATCATAAACACACCATAATACATCATAAACACATCGTAAACACATCATAAACACACCACAAACAGATCATAAACACACCATAAACACATCATAAACACACCATAAACACATCATAAAACATCATAAACACACCATGAACGCAAACATGTTTAACAAAATGCAACAATAAATCCCCGCCGATACAGTGCAGTTAGCAATGCCTTTATTGTGATCATGCCAGTAAGGTAAGCGCTCTCCGCACACGGTCACAGAGTAACACGAAGACAAGCCACGACGACCACCGACATCGAGGTCTACACAAGGAATCGAGCCGACGACCTCTCACAGGACGAGCTCGAGGCGATGTTACCATTGCTGACAACAACAACAACAAAATATCACCGAGAAATCAAAAAAGCAATGATCATTTGACCGTCATTCTCCCCCCCCCCCCCCCCCTCAGTTAATACAGACGTTTCCAAAAACAACGGCACTGCAATCAATAATATACAGCAGGCGTGAAGCATACAGACGTTGAATAGATATCTAACAGATCAAGCGGGTGAAATAGCAGTCAATGCTAAACGAATGACGGCATGATAATATTGTAGCGTTATAGACATTCATCGGTTCAAATGTTTCAAGCCAAAACTTTTAGATATTTAACCAAAACTTCCTGATATTTAAACAAAAGTTCTTTATATTTAACCAAAACTTTTTGATATTTCACCAAAAGTTCTTGATAAAAAAAACAAAAAGCACTTATCCTAAAAAAAATTGTATTTAAAGGTAAGAGATTACTTAACAGTTTGACACGATGTCCGGTGCATTAACAGTTTTGTATACTCTTATAAATAGGACACTTGTACCTGGAGGGACATGAAAATATGGAAGCATGAGACGGTTCATTTTATAATTACCGGCAGATCATTCCTTCTAGCGCTCGACCTTACGACCTTTACAACATTGGACATGTATATTGAAATATAGATGGAACATTTAGCTTGAATAAGGCTACGGCTTAGTTTAATTTAATACTGGCTATTTCTTCAAATAAGCAGTTGCATAAACTTAACCATTCTCCAGGGTTCTCAAAGCATAGTACCTATGCTCAAGAAATAGTGGAACTAGGTATGTTAAAGTCTCAAAATGAAACAATTAAAAAAAAACACAATTTCGACTAAAAGCCTTCTCATTTCTTTGTTGTTTATTATTTTGTCTGCAGGAGGCGAGGCTTTTAGCCGAAAAGTTCTTTATTCATAGTCCTGTTCTTTCATCTCAAGCTTCAGCATATACCTAGTTCCACTATTTCTTGGACATGGCTTGCACGTAGTTCTTATTTTATTAGAACATGGAACTACCCGGTGTGTTCAGACACGGAACCACGTGCTACATGGTGTAAAGAAAAGGCGGGGGTCCCCAGTCTAAACGAGGAGACCCACCCAGGTTAAGAACAAAAAACGTTTAATTTTGTTTAAAAGCCCATTATCGGAATTCCCATGTACCGGGGAATTGAAAAACAAAAAGGAAACCCATGACCGAGTGCCCCCCCCCCCTTTTCACCACCTAACATCCCACCCCATTACACCCCCCCCCCACCGGGGATCTGGTCCCACCTCAAGGCTAACGAAACAATAGTAGGGGTTTTAAGCTGAAAACAAACACGGTCAATAACGGTATTACACATGTGAGTAAACTGAGGCCAGCAATACCAGCTCAACAAGCAATGTTTTATAAATTGGTATATATGTATATATATATGTATAGGTTCAAAGAGAAAAGGCCAGCACCATATGTCTCATGGCCAGTCTACTGCACTATTCACGAGGCGATTAAGAAGGATTATATGATGATAATCTCAACGGTGAATGGCGATAAGTTACACGGAATTAAACACGGCCACGAGTCATACATGGATGTCTATATAAGCTAGGTTCGTAATCCGATCTCCTCCACTGAGTTCTGCGCGTGGCTAATTGTGCGCGACGTCAGTTTCTATGCTCAATGGCTCCCCCAGAAAATTAAAAACTTTATCTTCATTACGCTTAATTGGGCAATCAGAACAAGGTTGTTTCCCCCCCCCCCCCCCCCCTCAAAATCCCTCAAAACAAGCCGTTACTTTGCTGCTTATATGTTGACAGTGTTTTCAGTCTAAACTTTTCAAATAATTTAGCAACGAAACAAAACAAAACACAAACTTGGATATTCGTACTCTGAAAAATTTCTAAAAATTTTTTTTTTTCTATTTGAAATAATGAATCGTTCGGTGACAATCAAATGTCTGCCAAGCCAGTAAGATGAGGTCAATTATTCGCTCCGGGAATCATTCCAAACTTTACTTATCAGTAAAAAACTAAATTTTAAAATGCCTAGCCTCAAACAACAATGCCACTCCCTTGATCTCAAACACAGACCAACTTCTTCAACAGCGACACTTGGTTATTATATATAGGCTGCACCTATTGGTACCCGGGTACCAGAATTGGGATTAAAAAACGATTAAAATGACATCTGAAAAGCATTGAGTCTAATGGTACCCGGGTGCGAATGGCGGCGCTGCGTGTCTGGGTCCATTTTGACTAATGCTATTCGGATGTCATTTGTAGTAGTTTATTTTAAATAAACTGAAGAATTAACGTATAGTCCATTCAATTGTCTTTCATTTGATACCTCGTTTGGTCTTACAAACCCAACAATGATATTTTAAATCGTTTCCTTTTAATCCCAACCTCTCAATTCTGGTACCCGCGTACCAATAGCCACTTTGATTATAAAATGCCTCGCCTCAAACAACAATGCCACTCCCTTAATCTCCAACACAGACCAACTTCTTCAACAGCGCCACTTGGTTGTTAAATATATATGCATATATATATATTATATCGTTTCTAAATAAGGAATTCACATGTCAAGACAATGGCATGGTTGAGACAACATTTACAAAACAATTTCACTTCTTATGGAATTCCAGATCTGTAAATACGACAGTGCATAATCTGGTTATAATGGCGTGTCAGCACCGATCCTTTTAATCATTCGGTCACAACTTAATTATAGAATACATTTTTTTAATAGAAATTTCTGGTGCTTAATCAACGGTGATACAATTGTGCTTTTAAAAATGTAAACATCAAAAGTAAGAAAAGTTTGTTTTTTTATATGGATAACATTGCTTTTGCAATGGATTTTTTAACCAAAAAAAAAAGACAATTTGCAAATTGTTTCCTTTCATAAGTAAATATATATATATATATATATAATAATATTTATCTTGTTTAAAACTACACTCTTTACTGTCTCTTTTTTTTTTTTTTTTTTTTTTGTGAATATTTCAAAGATCACATTACAAAGTTATAAAACCAAAGGGAAATAATGGCAATCATGAGGAAATAATAACACGATAATGGGGGGAAATAATAATTTTTTGTTTAAAGGTGAAATGGTGACGCTCCCCTAAAAAATTGAAATGTTTGATAAAAGCCCAAGTGCTTGAGAGCATGTAAAGGGGAATAGCTGCAGATACCCAGCCACGCCAGACTGTTGGTGTTAACATACCCTGTGCCCTGTCTACCGTGTCAAAGATACACACACGGGTTTTCTATACACATTTTAGCACACAGTGCTGGAAAATAATGCCAGGTTGTTGGTGTTTTTTTAAATTAATATTCGACACAAATTATTTGTGAAACCAAAGACTTTGGCCTAGGCAGGTTAGATATATCATATATAGTGTTCATGGTTCTACGGGACATTATGCCTGTGCAGTGTTGTTCAGTGATTCAGTTACATAGGTGGATATTCATTTTCTTGAATAATAATTGTATATTCTTATTCTTCTTATTATTATAGAATATATTTTATAATAAAATAGTAGCGCCAAATAGTAATACTTTGAATATAAATTCACTTGTGTACATTAAAACATTTCTAAACAAGGCTAGAGGTGAGAAAAAAAAACATTTGCTCTTGGAATCAACTGCTCTGTTTAAAATAATAAATATATAAATAGATAGATCACTTAACATTTTTATGACACTGGCCAATGAATTTGGAGGAGAATGTGGGGGGCATTCAGTGATGGAGGGATTTATGTTTCCCGAAGATGAATCAGAAACTTGTTTGGGACACAAACTACTGTTGGGCCGCGTGTAGCTGAAACATTTGAATATAATACAACGTGTGGAATATATGAGTGAATTCATTTATTTCCAGCTCTCTAGGTCTTATCAGTCTAATGTATATAGAATCTTTCTTTTCAAATAAAACTCTTGCCCTTACTGTTAGAGCCAGAGTAAACTTCTGCCCTTACTGTTAGAACCAGAGAAAACTCCTGCCCTTACTGTTAGAACCAGAGAAACTCCTGCCCTTACTGTTAGAACCAGAGAAAACTCCTGCCCTTACTGTTAGAGCCAGAGAAAACTCCTGCCCTTACTGTTAGAACCAGAGAAAACTTCTGCCCTTACTGTTAGAACCAGAGAAAACTCCTGCCCTTACTGTTAGAGCCAGAGAAAACGTCTGCCCTTACTGTTAGAGCCAGAGAAAACTTCTGCCCTTACTGTTAGAGCCAGAGAAAACGTCTGCCCTTACTGTAGGAGCCAGAGAAAACTTCTGCCCTTACTGTTAGAGCCAGAGAAAACGTCTGCCCTTACTGTTAGAGCCAGAGAAAACTTCTGCCCTTACTGTTAGAGCCAGAGAAAACGTCTGCCCTTACTTTTAGAGCCAGAGAAAACTTCTGCCCTTACTGTTAGAGCCAGAGAAAACGTCTGCCCTTACTGTTAGAACCAGAGAAAACTCCTGCCCTTACTGTTAGAACCAGAGTGTATTCCCCAGAGCCAATGTTTTTCATCACACTAAACTCACACAAAGTGTAATGGCTTCATAGTACTTGTATGTACAAAAAAATGCATGCACAAATAAATGATACAATAACATTTTAAAAAGCCTAAAATGGGCATAATATAAAATAATATAATATAATATATAGAAACAAATTCAATCATAAGAAAGAGCTTACTTAACACAAGGCAAATCTCTCTCTCTCTCTATCGCTCGTCCCTCCATCTATCATCACTCGTCTCTCTATCTCGGTACCGTAGCATAAGAGTCAAAAGAAATAATAAAAAAGGTGGCTCAGAACTAAAAAAAACAAGAAACAAATCAATGTACACTTGTCTATAAATAGCATCGTGTTTATTACTTGGCGTTGTTTCTACTGATGTTATTTACAAGAAATATCACAAATAAGACGTCCCAAATTGCTTGTAATGATAATGTTCATGTGGGTGGGGGGGGGGGGGAAGGGAAGGGGAGGGCTATAAGTAACTATTGAATATGACAGTCAAAATGGCACAAAAAGCTGACTGATTGATTCTAAGAATACAGTTAATGTTTTTTTTTTTAAGTGGTTGGACTTTGGCTATACGTGTGTCATAAAACAGCAGTAGAATTATAATGGACCTGGACTTTGAGGTATTGCACAAATAGCAGGCAGATATGCTGGTGCCCATTAACAAGAAAACACAAGGATTTAAAGAGGGCATACATTCAGATAAAGAACAACAACACACCAATGCCTCTTTAGAGTTATAGAACGTGATTAGATTCTTAAAGAGACACACACGTAGAGCCCAAATACACCAATGTCTCCTACAATTTATCGGCTATGATGACATACTTACAAAGACGCACACTTAGAGCCCAAATACACCAATGTCTCCTACAATTTATCGACTATGATGACATACTTACAAAGACGCATACTTAGAACCCAAATACACCAATGCAACCTACAATTTATCGACTATGATGTCATACTTACAAAGACGTACACTTAGAGCCCAAATATACCTATGTCTCCTACAATTTATCGACTATGATGACATACTTACAAAGACGCACACTTAGAGCCCAAATACACCAATGCAACCTACAATTTATCGACTATGATGACATACTTCCCAAAGACACACACTTAGAGCCCAAATATAGCAATGCCTCCTACAATGTACCGACGCGAGACTGTAACAATAGTTTACATTTTTCGACTTTTAACAATAATAATGACTCCATACATTAACCCTTCTTTATTGCTGTGTGCTAGACTTCTTAACGCCAGGATACGTGAATGGTGAATAGGATTTGAAGAAACCACATTAAAGCCAATGAACTTTATACACAAGGGCCTTGGATGATTGGGCAGAAGCGCAAGCAGCATTCCAATGAACGCGCCCCGTGTGTTGTATTGTCAAGTCAAGACATCTATAGAGTAAACATCACGTCTCAATAAAAGAAGCGTCCAGTTAGGACACGTGAACCGAGACGTAAAGCTTCTGTTGGCAATGGCTGCATTATCAAAGCTGGACAGGGCTGAGGCTGACCACTGAGCAATGGTCGTTGGACTCGTATTTAACAGATACAAATAGCTTCATAGACCGAGGACTAACCGATGCTAAGGACTAACCGATGCTAAGCACTAACCGATGCTAAGGACTAACCGATGCTAGTCGGACTCATCGGCAGATACAATTTGCTGTTGTTTATGTATTCAAATTATTGGCACATATCTTCAGAACAAGGATCTTTTAATATCCAAACGATAAAACAATACTAAATTCCTAGAGGATTCAAATTTTTTTTTTTTTTAATTGTTCTGATAACTCCACTATGTCTGCTAAATCCATTATGTCTGCTAAATCCACTATGTCTGCTAAATCCACCATGTCTGATAAATCCACTATGTCTGCTAAATCCACTATGACGATGGTACTGTCCGGTCCTTGCACAAACATGGCACGGAGGACCCTGTGGTTCTAGCTAACTGACCAACCATCAAATTCTGCCTATGGACATTTCTCTGTAACAAATAAAAAACAAATTTCAAAAGCCATCATAACATGAGGGTTCAATACAAGCACGAGGACATCGAAACAGTTCAATCCACACTTATCAAAAGTCACAGCCAAGTCTGGGCACGTTCTCTTGTACTGCGAGAAAGACGCTATAGATATTGTTGTTCCATGTCATGAATCCTTTGGTTGCTGGCGATATTTTCCACGAAGATTCAAAACTAAAGAACATTTTGTAATAGATGTAATTCGTGTGATCGTTAAATTTACATGGAACTCACCATGTTTCATAAAGCAGTGTGCATTCACGGCCTGACTGAAAGCAGTGTGCATTCACGGCCTGACTGAAAGCAGTGTGCATTCACGGCCTGACTGAAAGCAGTGTGCATTAACGGCCTGGCTGACAGCAGTGTGCATTCACGGCCTGACTGAAAGCAGTGTGCATTCACGGCCTGACTGAAAGCTCTCAAATGAAAAGGATCAATAAATAATTAAAAAATCAGAAATTTAATTTAACCCAAAAAACTAGAATAAATGTGATTAACATGTGCACTCTGTCCAAGCATACAAAATGAGAATATGTGAGTATTGTGGCCAGTAACAAATCGATACAGGTGCAATCGTAAATAGGGTCATTAAAAAATATATTAAAATAATGGATAAGTAAAATAAAAACTTTTTATTCATTCTTAAAAAAATGATCCAACAAAATTTTATATAAATTAATCACCACCCCCAAACGGTAGCGTATATATTTAAATAGTGTGCATGTTGCTCATTCCTATAACAATGGAATATGAAAACAGTAAATGCCATGTTCAAATCAAGTCTTTTGGTCTGGCCTGACCTTCCAATATTTTTAGCTACTTCCTGCCAGGAAAGCAATCACTAAATATTTTATTTGTTATACTTTAAACTCCTAGTCTATGTAACAAGTGAAATGTAGACAGCAGGTGAGAAATTTAAAAAAAAAAAAATTAAAAAAATAGGTCACCATTTTAAGATTGTCCTTTATGTTGTCAGCCGGTGGAAACATTGTCCTAATGAGGCAGCGCTGAATTAATAACTGAATGACTAAGCACTGTTTTATATTTCTTGCTGCTTCTTGCTTTGTTCTTGTCTGCCGAAGAAGGCGCTTAGCCGAAAACGTTATCCTTTATATTCTCTGGTCTTTTCATGTTCAGTTTCAAGCTACGGCAATAGCTTCTTCCCCTATTTCCTCATAACTGCACACTTTTTTGATCTACAAATTCTTTTATTTGAATGTTGGGTAGGGTTATGTTTCCTCGGGCCACCCTCCTGAATATTTCACTGCTTCTGTCCCATCTCTTCAACATAAGATTTAAATTGAATGAAAAGGCTAAACACAACTCTATCCTTTCTTCTAAAAAAAAAAAGGGCTGAAAAGTCACATGACCCAGCTGTATTTATTATTATAGCAAATTACAAAGGATTTTTTTGTTCCTTCTTTGCTGAGCTAAAATGGGACATTTGGGAAAGGCAAAGTTTGAAGAACAAAAAAAATTAATTTAAAATAGAGCTGTGTTAGAATTGATGCCCATTGAAATTATTGCACAATTATATGTAGTACATCACTAGGCCAGCTAAGGTTACCAGAAATTTAATTTAAAATTTTAACTTCTTAATCTACATGGTCGACTTGGTCATTCACAATGATTCAATGAGATCTTTTACATTAAATGTACAGTTATTTTAAAAAATAGCTTTGAAACTGCATCCTTTTCCCAGATAACTATTTGCCTAACACTTACCAAAGGGACTATTTTCCTAACACTAACCAAAGTGACTATTTGCCTAACACTAACCCAGGAGACTATTTGCCTAACCCTGAAGCCAAGTCAATGCTCCAGCTGCATTGATGAACTATACGCATCAGCTCTAAAAAATATTATAGTTACAGCCAGCTAAAACTCAACATCAGTGCAAAGAGACAGTTCTAACAATTTAGGCATGGCAAGTAATCTCTCCACGTTAAGACAACTAACAAGCAGACCTGCTGAGTCCTGGACATACCTGATTGCCTGGAGTGATGAAACAGGTGTGTGTTGATATGTGGCTAGCCTGTGTAAGGTTTTATAAAGCATACGATACAGAAAACGCTCGGTTAGAAATGTATGAAACAACTGTCAGAGACCAGAGGAATAATTGGGCCACTTAAAGACTTAAAATGGGCTGGTCAAGTTCTGTGGACACTGTCTCTTCCATCGGTCAGCCACACAGAACATCAACTGAAAATCGCATTCAAGGTTTTCAAATTTCATTTTACAATTCCATTAACCATTCTCAACAAACGTCTCTTGGTTGAAATCAGTGGCTCAGTTACATTATCTCTAACAGTACATTTTTAATGATTTGAATGGATGTAAATTGGGGGCCAGGGGTGGGGGAATTATGAGTCAGGTGTCAGAATAACCCTCGTGTCTTGGATGGATTCTCTGGGTGCCGAGAACGCCAAGGCTGGTGGCACTGGTCAGCTCCTTGGAGGTCACTGCAGTACACAGCTTCTGTCTCCTTCTTTCAAAGTTATTCGAGAGATCTCGTTCTCTACCAGTTCGTCCTCTTCAATCCTGAGGAGACAATCAGAAATGTGCACAGGTAAGAATTAATCAGATATGTTTTGAGAACTACACCATAATTACTTCCAATGGGTGTAGATTGGAAATATTTTAGTATTCAAGTCCCAGTTGTTCCTGGTTAAAAGCATCTAGACAGGAAAGATATTTGTATTGAAGTCCCAGTAGTTCCTGGTTAAGAGCAACTAGAACCAAATAATAATAATAATAACAAAATTTTAATTAATAATTTTCATAGTTAAAAATTAAACAGTAATGTAAATGTACGGGGCTCCTTGCCCGACACTAGAATAGCACGGGTTGGAGTGGTTTCGTTCGAAATAAAAAGTAATGTTTGTTAAAGCAAAGTTTCGAAAGTCTTGTTGATGCACTGAGAAAAACCCATTTCCTGTTCACCTCTGAAACTATGCTAACTCGCAAATGAGGATATTTTAGTGGACTATAGTTATATATGGTATTAAAGTTTTTTTTAACGTTTTTAATTTATCATATTTTGAACATATATTTTGGGGATTTCGAGTAAATATTGTTTAGGACAGGGGTGGCCAACCTTTTCACCAGGCGGTCGGAATTTCGGAAATAATATTTCCCGCCGGGCCGCGCACCTAGTTAGTTTGTTTGTTTTCGTTGTTGTTAATTAAGATAAACAAGCAAGCGTGCTACAGCTTCGACCACATCGTCGCTTCCCAGTAGGTGAGTTCGTGGTCAAATGCCTGGTTTAATGTCAACAAAATATTAAAAAATGAAATATATATTTTTTTTTTTTTAAGAAAATAAAACATAACTGAGAATGAAGCATTTATGAGACAATTAAAAAATATTTCAAAGTGAGACATCTGAGTTTATTTTGCAGAACTAAGTGCATCAAAATTGATCTCGACTGATGTTAGTTATTGCTACGCACAAACAGTTTTCCACATGAACATCAGTAATTCGTGTTCTCACTTGTGATTTGATGTGCTTCATGCGACTAAAACGCTGCTCATGCTCATACATGTTTCCAAATAGCGAAACCACCGACAGAGCATGTTTTTAAAACGCAGGATATTTATCCTAGGCCAAATACGTTTTATAGAACTCTTCCAAACCAACTTGATGGAATTTCTCCTTTAACTGTGTATCACAACACACTTCACAATGTTCCATTTGTAATCTTCCTGGTCATAAATTCACATCTACCGCGAAGAGCGTTGCATATGCACAAAAAAGGAACTTGATGTTTTTTAAAAAAATCATGAAATCGGTTTTCAAATTCGAGGTTTAAGTCAGACATCAAAGTAGCGTATTTATCCGCCGCCTGCTGTGTGACGTCTGGTTGCAATGACAATGTATAGGAAAGTTTTTGTCATCAACTTATTGTTCCCAAAGACCAAGTTTCATTTGAAATGCAGTCTTATTAATTATTTAATCTTTCCCCTGCAGACGAGTGTTAACGTCATTCAGGTGGCTGGTTATATCGACCAGAAATGCAAAGTCGCAAACCCACTCTTTGTCTTCAAACCTTGGAATACTTACTGACTTGCTTGCAAAGAATTATTGTATTTCTTGCTGCAAATTAAACACTCTTTTCAACATTTTTGGCACGGGTCAGCCATCTTACTTCTGCATTAAAATGTAACATCTTTATAGTCTGAGTCCAAATACTTTAGAAATTGATGGAGCTGACGGTGATTCAACCCTTTTGATGAAGATAACTATTTGACGAGCACTTTCAAGACGTGGTCCACTTTGAGGGACTTTGAACATAAATTCTCCTGACGATGCACTGAAGTATTACCGACTTTGGAGGCCTCATTTTCAATCAATTTTACTTAACCTTCGTGTTTCCCAACCATTGCTGGAGCACAATCCGCTGCTAAGCCCGATAATTTGTTACGTTTTAACGAAAAGCGATTCAATGTCGATGTAACTGCCTCGTGACTGAGTAGTGCAGGGTCCTTAAGTGGATACAGTGCCGCTAATTTCTTTTGTCTTTTTAAAAATGGACATCAACACCCTTGATAAAAAAAATTGCCAGCTGGGCAGTGTCTTCCATATATGTGCTTTCATCCAATGCTAGAGCAGAAAATATAACTTCGTATGCTCGACTTTTCAAATTATCTTCAATATGTTTTCCAATGTCGTCCACACGCCTAGTACTAGTCTAACGAGACAGACTTATTTTTGAGAAATCCTTCTTCTTTTCTGGACACAGAATTTCAACGACGCTCCTCAAACATTCCTGAACCATTTCGCCATCTGAATATTTCTTCGATTGTTTTGCTAGTATCATGGCTATACTGTATGAAAAGCTTTTACATAGCATGTTCACTCTGAGCCCGCTCTAGTAAATATCTTTTGTTGAGCAGAATATATATTTTGTTTTAAAGTCATTTGCGTGGTCTTGTCAAAAATGCCCTTTGTACTTATCAAACTTATTTGTATGCATGTTTAGTCTCGTGGTGCCATTTGATGTTATGCCCTTTCAATACGGAAACAGATTCGTTGCATATCAAGCATGTGGGCTTTGTTTTAATTTCAACGAACAACGAATTTGAAACGTTTTGGTCCAATAAACATGTATTTTAACGTCGATCGTAAAATCTCTCCAGACGCAGTGGCGACAACAGAACGAAACTACAGAATAACACGGCACATTGTCAAGCTGGTCTGAAAGTAGAGCGTTGCGAGATTCCCGAAGACGCCGAAGACCACAGACCATACACATCAGAGGTTGAAGTCTCATATTGAAGTTGACCAACACCTAGCGTCGGATTAAAAAACTAAGTAACCTTGAATCTCAAATAGCGGGATCTTTGACATAGCTCAAATCTATTCATTTTCCCGAAAATGCGGGGTATTTTAAATAGCTCAAAACCGATGAATATTTCCCAAAAAAAACGGGAAATATTTCAAAGTTCTCTTAGCTATAATTTAAAATATACGATACGAACTACTCATGGTGTAATGTTCTTTTGGTAATATGTACAATAAAGTGAACATTTATGTCCATTTGACCTAGCTTCGCGGGCCGCAAATTGACTCTCGGCGAGTCACACGCGGCCCGCGGGCCTCGTGTTGGCCACCCCTGGTTTAGGACATGGTCTCGGATTCATGGCCTCCTACTTCCTTCCAGTGGCCTGCGAAGTTATTGGTGACACAAAATTGGCATAAATCTTGAGGACTTTTGGGCATTAAATTTTTGACGCGGTTTTTATAGAAAACTTTTTCTGTTGAAAAAGAGAATATTCCTTTTTAAATATATATATTTTTTTTTTAATGTAATGTCAGAGAGTGTTTTGTGATCAGTCTAAAAAATGTTATTATGGCCACAAGTATTGTCAACATACATATGAATCAGTGCATAAAAAAAAGCAACTACAATGAGAATGTCGCGTTAACCTGTTGGCCTTATTCTTGGCGGCCTATCTGTTCCTATCAATCTCAATCATTAATTGAAAGTAAGAACCAGACAATAAATGCTACCATCTCTCACCACCTCCTTCACCCCTCCGCTCCTAAACACCGAGACCTATTTGTAATCAAGCAAACAAGAAACGATTGCAGCTATGCTTTCTTTGGCGTACCTCTTCGTGTTTAAACATTTGGAAGGGAGGAAAAAGGGGGGGGGGGGGTTTAGGCCGGTGACAAGTGCCCTGCGCCGTCCGAGTTTGTTGGCAGTTTGAGTTAAGGTGAAGAGGACAGACATCAGGGACGGGGCCGACAGCAGGGACGGTACAGGCACGGAGCAGAGGGGCAGGAGGGAAATCGGAGATGCTTGACGTTCCTCGGAAAACGTGCGCACCGTATCGCATCGTCCGCGCTGACAAACGCTGTGCAAACAGCTTCCCCGGCTGGCGGAGCTCCCCCGTCTGAATGCAGCCATTAGCTCCGTTCACATCCTCGGAACAAGATCAAATCGTCGTTTAAACAAGCGAGTGCCGGGATCAAATCATCATTTCAACAAGCCGATGCTGTCTTTGCCATCTCCGTCTGACACATTAGTCCCCGGGACCATGTTTGAACTAGTGTTTGCACAGGCCGCGAAAAAGAAGTAGTGAGGGGGTGTCACTATAGCTTCCCCCCCCCCTCCCCACTCTCTCTCTAAGTAAATGTAAGAAAGCGGTCCTCAAACTTTCGTTTAGTTAAAATTGTCTTGTGCCTCACTCTCTCGGCACCGCCAACGAAGAGATTAAAGCAATATTTTCATGAACATATGGCATATGGTATACACAGATATTTTTTACACATCCACTTTAAAATCCCTAGGCCTCAGGCTTAATAAGTTCCCCTCCAGAGAGTTGAGAAGCACTGCTGAGATGGGGGGGGGAGAGAGGAAACTCTACCTTATTTTTCCACACGGAGTTATCAAGGAAAATTCAAATGGGAATTAAGCAGTTGAACGCTTGTAAGGCGGCAGAACATAAAAGGTAGTGATAATTAGAAACATGGTATTAGATGTTTACACACGAAACTGATCCAGATAGAGGGGAAATCTACCATTCAACTCGATATCCTTATTGAAGGTAGACAACGTTTTTTGGTGGGACAGAGACATTTTTTTTTAAAAATAATAAGTGACGGTGTGGATGTTCAAACTGTGGTTAGGGCTCATGGCACTGATAGATAACGTTCAAGCTGAACGTGTAAATGTTTAATATGAAGACAGGTGGTTGCAGTGGCGTAGCTCCGGGTTAAAGCCGCCTGGGGCGGGCGCAGATCTTTGACACCCCCCCCCCCCCACCGGCCCCCCAAAAAACAACTCTTGCAGTTGGCTGGTTATGCCGCTTCCTCAAAATGATTAACAAAATTCCCCCCCCCCCCGGGTACCTTTCACACCGCTCCACACCCCTTTCCTACGAAACTGTGTGGTTGTATAGGACAGTGGTTCTCAACCTGTGCGTCGCGACCCCTTTGGGGGGTCGAACGAACCTTTCCCAGGGCTCGTCTAAGAAAATCGGAAAACACATATACTCTACAGTTACGAAGTAGCTACAAGAATAATAGTGTGGTTGGGGGTCGCCGCAACATGAGGAACTGTATTAAAGGGTCGCGGAAGTAGGAAGGTTGAGAGCCACTGGTATAGGATAACATATATCGACAGAAGGAATACAGTTTGAAATCTATACTATATACGATAGTATAAAATTGTATCCTAATTTTGTTATAATACAGTTTGAAATCTATACTATATACGATAGTATAAAATTGTATCCTTATTTTGTTATAATACATTTTAAACATTAATGGTAGCATTTAATATTGTGGGCTACATTCTTTACAACTAACAAATCATAACAGACTCTGGTCGCTTTGGGGGGGGGGGGGGAGACATAGAGAGAGTGAGGGAGTGTGAGAGAGAGAGTGAGAGAGTGGGGGAGTGTGAGAGAGAGAGTTATAGAGAGAGAGAGAGAGATTGGCCACAATGAATATTTATATACACGTGTAAGTGCGCATTTCGTAAAGTTAAAGTCATCACTATCTGAATTAAACCAAATATGACAATGCTGACTCTTGACGGTTTTCTTGGTGTTGTCGTTTCACACGGACATTCACGTATTGGGGTTGTCTGAGAATAGTGTCCCATTATTTTATTACACCAGCCGAAAGAAACGGGGGGGGGGGGGGGGGGGGGGGAACGTGTGTGACTGTATGCTAATGGGAACGGGAGATAACTGCGCTTCCGAAAGATGGGTATAGAGTTACCTGGGAGACCCAGCAAAAGACACGCGTCTCTATTTGTTTATATTTCTTACATCCGTGACGTGGACGAACGTTGGCTTATTAGAGCAGTGTGCCCCGAATGGTGGTCCGCAGCCCGGTGCCGGTCCGCGAGCCATACGTTGCCGGTCCGCACAACATGAATATGTATGGTCAGATAATGTATTTGAACGATTTTGTGATGATATTGTACGGTTTTGAGAGTTTGAGGGTAAACAGGTCTGTATCTCCTTATAAGTCTTATGACGTCAAACAGTGGTGTCAGATGCTTTTCAAGAGGCAAGATGGCCGCATCATTTCTTCCCCCCCCCCCCCCCCCCGCAATCTTTTTTTTTTTTTAAAGTCTTCTCCAAACTGAGTACACGATTTCAATACAGAAAAATTAAGTCCACTGCCACTACTTCATTGGACTACAACCACATGTACATGGCTATGAATTCCAACAGACTCCAAGACGGAGACACTTTTCCAGGCAACCAAGTAGCAGTTAATCTCACTGCCATTATTTGATGGTTGCATGGTTGCTGGTGATAGCTGATATCTATTTTAATGTAACATTACTTTGGTATATAAATTTAGTTGCATATAAATCTATACATAAACCCAACCTTTAAGTTGTGTCCATAAAACTAAACCTAAGTTGTGTCTATAAAACTAATACTAAGTTGTGTCCATAAAACTAAACCTAAGTTGTGTATATAAAACTAATACTAAGTTGTGTCCATAAAACTAAACCTAAGTTGTGTCTATAAAACTAATACTAAGTTGTGTCCATAAAACTAAACCTAAGTTGTGTCTATAAAACTAATACTAAGTTGTGTCCATAAAACTAAACCTAAGTTGTGTCTATAAAACTAATACTAAGTTGTGTCCATAAAACTAACCCTAAGTTGTGTCCAAAAACCAAGCTTAAGTTGTGTCTTTAGAACCAACCGCAAGTTGTGTCCATAAAACCAACCCTAAGTTGTGTCCATAATACCAACCCTAAGTTGTGTCCATAATACCAACCCTAAGTTGTATCAAAAACTTTAAAGCTACATTTTTTTTTAAAAAACAAAAACGAGAATTCTTGATTAGTTTCCGGTCAATATCAACACAATATACTTATTGTGGCAGGGAGAAAATCAAACTGGTTTGAGAACCACTGACCTATAGACGGGATAATAGTCCCTATCCAGGTCATCTTCATACATGCCTGGCAATTTATACCTAATATCCCCCCCCGACCCCCGGGGGCGGCTTCGATATCAGATATCACATCGTACGGTACTCACGCTCTTTCCTGTGAGTCCAGGTGCTGGACCAACTCGTCACGCTTGTTGACCACTGTCACCAGCTCGTCCAATAGGAGGCGCTCTCTTCTCTTCTGGGCGTCTGTCTTTTGCCAGTCTGTGGATCAAAACAAAATAAGATGCAGCATTTCATATGGCTTGTCCTAAAAATGATTCCCATGTGAAACCAGCGCTCGAAACAAAAGGCAGGGGCTTCCAGGAACCTTTAAAGTTGCTGACGGTGGCTTATGGTGGCTGATGGTGGCTGACGGTGGCTTATGGTGGCTGACGGTGGCTTATGGTGGCTGACGGTGGCTTATGGTGGCTGACGATGGCTTATGGTGGCTGATGGTGGCTGACGGTGGCTTATGGTGGCTGATGGTGGCTGATGGTGGCTGATGGTGGCTGATGGTGGCTGACGGTGGCTTATGGTGGCTGATGGCGGCTTATGGTGGCTGACGGTGGCTGATGGTGGCTGATGGTGGCTGATGGTCATTCAAATATCTGAAACTAGCCAGTACAAGACTTTCCACCCATGTCATTTTCAAATCTCAATCATTGGTCATAGATACAAGCCATACATGTTATCACATACATATACGATTTTTGGTTTGTTGTTTTTCATTCCCTTTTATTATCTACATTTAGGAGAATTAAAAAGTGTGTGTGTGTGTGTGTATTGTCATCTAGCCTGAACGTATCCACCCCCCTCACCCCAAAAAAAAACAACAACAAAAAAACACCCCTGATTCACCAATGTTAGCAGATGTTGAAACTCACACTCCAACAACGCAATACCAATTTGTCCCCACCACTCGGCTGGACAGATTGGTCTGTTTCAGGCCATATTCGAAACACTGGCTTTTTATTGTTTTTTAATTCGTTTAGTTTTCTACTAAATTGTTCGTTTGCATTTTTTGCCTTTTCTTGAATTCTTTTTAAAGGATAAATTATATATATATATATATATATGTATTTATAAATTAGATACTTTCATTCACAAAAAACTTTTTTAGACCAGTTTAGAATGAGAAGCTTTTGGACTTGATCTGGCAACCCTGCCCTCCCATGACACCTAAATACGCCCACCATCTTACCCCCCCCCCCCACTCCCCAAAACCCAAGTAAAAACCCCAGTAACGCCATTTTCTCCACTCTGTTCTCAAAGTTTGATACCTGGACCCATCTATCGTGACCCGTCGTTCGTCCCCATCTATCGTGACCCGTCGTTCGTCCCCATCTATCGTGACCCGTCGTTCGTCCCCATCTATCGTGACCCGTCGTTCGTCCCCATCTATCGTGACCCGTCGTTCGTCCCCATCTATCGTGACCCGTCGTTCGTCCCCATCTATCGTGACCCGTCGTTCGTCCCCATCTATCGTGACCCGTCGTTCGTCCCCATCTATCGTGACCCGTCGTTCGTCCCCATCTATCATGACCCGTCGTTCGTCCCCATCTATCGTGACCCGTCGTTCGTCCCCCATCTATCGTGACCCGTCGTTCGTCCCCATCTATCGTGACCCGTCGTTCGTCCCCATCTATCGTAACCCGTCGTTCGTCCCCATCTATCGTAACCCGTCGTTCGTCCCCATCTATCGTGACCCGTCGTTCGTCCCCATCTATCGTAACCCGTCGTTCGTCCCCATCTATCGTAACCCGTCGTTCGTCCCCGTCTATCGTAACCCGTCGTTCGTCCCCATCTATCGTAACCCGTCGTTCGTCCCCATCTATCGTAACCCGTCGTTCGTCCCCATATATCGTAGCCCGTCGTTCGTTCCCATCAGTAGAAATCCAAACCCCGTCTCCATTCCGGAAAATTTCGATGACCTCTCAATGCCTCATCCAACTGCAGTGTCTCAAACAACAGGAACCTTTCCTGGCTGTGCATTGAGACATCAATAAGAGGCCCTGCCGGCATGCGATCTATTTACACGATTGTATCTGGAACCTTATGTATAGGCCTGCACGCTGTCACAGGGTGTTGTGTCGTGACAATAGGCGAACATGGCGGTGCTATCTGGTACCGTCACAAGTACATCAACTGCGGTACTTTCCATCGCAAGGCCGGAGGAGACACATAGGAACAACGGAGTGTTGAAATGGGTGATGCAGATGGAGATAACGGAGCCTCTCGCTTTTGTACATATAATCAACATGGTCATGAACATTTTGGAACAATGAATTCTACTAATCTTACTTTTTATATCACGCGGCCCCGTGATCTTTCTTTTCTTTCTTTTATTTATTTTTTTTAAAATCCCGATCTCTTCACTGACCACGTTTTTTCTGTTAACTGCCTACCGGCCACTTGGACCCATTAGTGACCAGCTATGAGACTATCTTCCAATGATTTTTTCACTAGGTGGCAGCACACACACGAAGATAACGGGGCTGCCGGCCCCTGGGACACATTCGTGACCAGCTATGAGACTATCATCCAATGATTTGTTCACTAGGTGGCAGCACACACACTCGAAGATAACGGGGCTTCAAAATTGGACAATTTCATCCACCGTTATTGTTTTTTTAATGGGCCCATTGTCTTTGGTTACTTTGTAAACAGCTGAAACGCCAAAATGGAGGAAAGGGGCGTGGCCGCCTGACAGGTCTGAAGGATTAGGATTAAGTCCACGGGAACTCCGTGAAGGTTTTTAAAAAATGAAGCGCGTGGGTTCTATCTGGGTGAGGAGCGAGATGAGGCACGGGGGGGGGGGGAGAGAGACAGGGCCGTGGAACAGTGGGCACCGTCAGGCCGGTGTGGGCCAAATCTGGAGAACACACAAACAGGCGCTGGTGGGGCGCACGGACACAATTTCTCAACTTCCTTGCGCGGCGTCCGGCCTGACGTAAAGGCGCGGGGGTGGGGGGGGGGTGGATCGGTACTGGGTGATTGAAGGTGGGACACCGGACACCGACAGGAGACAGGTGGTCAGAGGGGGGCTCAGCTCGACGCTTGTGTTCATTTTTACACAGTAATTTTCTTGTTGCTGTTTCTACTGGCACTTGCCCCCGTGTCCAGGCGATGGATTGGTTTAAGGCGGTCTCCACTCCGTGCGTTAGATTTTGCTGTACATTAAAGTCGCGCAATTTTTTCAGTTTTGAAATTAGCATAGCAACTAAGCATTTATTAATTTTTTAATATATAAAATTTCCGAGGATTAGTCAAAGTAATTAAATGAAAATTGGAATGGAAAATGTGGTCTAAGCCTTAAACTATTTTAAAGGGAGACGTTGAGTCACTAAAATAATGTTCATCGTGCGAGACGCAGAGAAAGTTTCCCAGTGAGCCGCACGGGCATCTAGCCACCCACGGCCGGTAGAAAGATGAAGTCTTTAAGAACCATGCCCGAATGTCTTGAGGACACGAGACAGATTGAGGACCCCAGTATCGGCTTCCAGGGTCCTGTCTCGGCACGTGGCGAGCTACAAGCAGGCCTACTCACGCCGACAAAAGAGTGAGTGGGGCCTATCTGCTGGGGGCGAGGGGCAGCGGAACAAGAACAAAGGGAGGCCAATCAACATGACACAAGTCCCATGACCCAAAGAAGGGTTCGGTATATCAACTTTCTTCGTAGACGAGCTCGCTATTAACGGGTTCCCTGTCAGGGCAGTTAAGGGGGAGGGGGGGGCGACGCGCCGTGCGTGTTTAGAGGGAGGAAGAAAGGGACACATCCAAGCTGAAAGGAGCTTTCTGGTGACAGGGGTGAAAAGCGACAAGACGGCATCGGTTTACGCCGCTTTCAAACCCCCAAGAAATCAGACCCCAAGGCAGCATATGGCCCGGGCTCCCAGCCTAACATCGCCGGGGCGCTGCACCGGCCAGATTTGATGCGACCGCCATTGTCTCCCGTGGCACCGGGGGCCCTGACTTTGTTGAAACAGTTTCCCCCGTGCGGTATCCACCACAAACTTGCCCCAGAGGCTTGACGTGATTAACCAGGCTCCCCCCGACACGGCAGTCAATGGCGGTCTAAATGGCTGTTTAACAAGACACAAATGTACTCCGACTTGGCTCCGGTTTAACGTCACACCGCGACCATCTATAATTAGCATGTCCAGATCAGTTATCCAAGTCTAATAGATCGTGTTATTCCCTACCAATTAAGAAGCCATTTGTCACGCCAGAAGGTCGTTGCTTTTGTTGCTGCTGTTTTTGGTAAGGGGGCTTTTCAGCACCATAAAATTACGCTTGGGGAGATAGGGGCGCTGTGTGGAAAGTGTTTCCATTTTCAATTCCAATTCTCGTAAACACGTTGTTTAAAAAACTCAACACAGGATTTATTAGTGAAACAAATTGTCGGCCAGTCCATCTTTGGTCACAGTTAGAGATAACATTGCGTGCTAATACATATAACTGACTCAGAGTGGTTTGACCAGACCTGAATTACAGTGGTTTTAACAAGTTGATTTCAATGTAATGATAAACAAAAATGGTAGAGATGGGTTCTTATTCACCAGGATGAACCCCCCCCCACTCTCCCCCCCACTCTCCCCCCCCCCACTCTCCCCCCCCCCCCCCCCCCAAATAAAAAAGAGTTAGAGATATTACATCTATTGAAACCAAGATGGCACCTAATGAATCGCATCTATTTATTGGCGCTTAAAGGTACACAAACAGTTTCCTATTATATCGCGTGTCGATAAAAATCAGGATGAGAGCCCCTGAGAAATTCACCCAAACCGTAGCACGTGGTGGGAAGGGGAAAAAAAGTGGAGGGGGGGTGACTGTTGGGCTAATTGAGCACCGGGCAGTAGATGGTGCTCACAATCCCAATCTCAATTGATTTCCCATCAAAGACAGACCGGCTCAAAGAAGTAAGCCTCTGATGGATGTCCGAGTCTAGTGTCTGTACACATTCTTTAAGACCCGGGCCCCGGTCTCCCCAGCCTGTTTTCATTTCAGCTCGGGGGCTTCTGTGGCCATCTAGAGATTGTGGGTGTGGGGTTGATGGAGGGGGAGGAGGAGGATGGAGAGAAAGACCAAAATCAGTTTGTTACAAAGACCTGACAAAGCCGGCGAAGAGATCGGTTCGATCTCCCATGAAGTTCGCGGCCCCAATAAATTTGGTGTCATGTCACAAGGAGATATATGGGAGAGAGGAGCTGATTTATTCATTGGTAATAATCTTCAACCCTAAAAGCATATTTAGTGAAAAAAAAGGAATTACTCGATTGTGGACTAAAGAAGAGATAACAGAATTTTGATGGAATGTGTCTTTCCGTTGTGTGTCTTTCCATTGTAGACTGGGGATGCGGATCTGGTAATGTGGTTCCCTCGTAACAGTCACTTGATTGGTGTAATGTCGTAACGCGCCTTATCATGGCACCCCCCCCCCCCTAATTTATGGAACTTATTACTTCGTAGTCGTTTCTATTCCTCTTTTCAACTTTTTAAGTCGACTCTTTCATAGGTGAAATAGCACGACATCAAGGAGGAAGCCACAACAGAGAAGAGCGTTAAACAGCAAGTCACGGTCGCGCCTTCATCCATCAGAATCTTGTCAGCTCCATCATTGGAGAAGACACAACTTGTCAACAGAACCACGTTACAAAAATATTGGTGATCACCGTGAAAAATAGATTAACCTGGGGGTGAATGCCCCCCCCCCCAAGCCATTACTCGACCAACAGTGACCGCTGGGCTAACAGTGACCGTTGCAGACCGCTGAAGGCCTTGGCTCAATCTCAAAGAAAAACATAATTCCGTCCCCTGACCACCGGTGCCACCGGGGTACTTTTTACCTCCGGTTGGATGACCAGGTGAAGAGTTACATCCCCCCCCCCGAACTCCCCCTGGCAGACGGTTCTAATGTCTACATTGGTCAGCCCTCTAATTTGTCGTAAGTGGACAATGGACAAGTTGAAGGAGGTCGGGTACAGGAGGGAGCTGTTGATTTGTCAACGTGTCAGTCTCGGGCAGCTAATGGAGCATTCCGTCGGTTGATGGCAGCCACTCGAGGTTGTAAGAAAACAATTTTTCCCTTGACTTCAACCCCATGCCCCCCACCCACCCACACCCCAATCCCTGCCTGACATCAAGGACTACGCCATCAGCCACCACGGCCCACACACTGGTGAGATCTTTCCCGGCCCTTCTGATGGCGTCAAAATATTTCCTATAGCCCCACTCGCCACGTCAACAGAACCAAATCACATCATTACGGCCACGGGCCATTTTACCGTCGTTGGGTCATTGTTGGCATGACAAGGGTGGCCCTCTTGGCGAGGAACGGACGGGAGAAGGTAGAAGTAGAACGGGCAATCGCAAAAATTGGAACCACCGTTACCCACAATCTTGCACGCATCGCTTCTCAGTCCAAATCAGTAACAGTGAAACGCATCGTGCATGAGTATATATCAGGTGGTCAGATATATTCATGTGTTTTATTGGTCTCACTCGGTGCCGAATTAGCATGTTAGATAAATACGCTACAGCCAATGGCCTCACAATATGCCAGGGCCTCACAATATGCCAGGGCCTCACAATATGCCAGGGCCTCACAATATGCCAGGGCCTCACAATATTCCAGGGCTTCACAATATGCCAGGGCCGAAACAAATCCTTTTACTTATCTTTTTTCGATTTCTTTCTTTTTTTCTTCTTCTTCTTTAACCCATTTTTTCACAGTGTGTTATCTTATTATTTTTTTTTCCCCAAGTTAAACTTCTGTAATTTTATGACTAAAAGCCGGCCTCCTTTATGTAATTTTGAGCAATAAATCTAATTCGGATAATGTCCATGTCCTGCCCTGGTTCACCAGTATGTCTATCTGAGGCATACAACATATGAGTATGCGAAATCCAAACCCAAAAATCACACACCATACCCCCCAAAAATGCATGAGTTATTTTCTTAACCGGATAAAAAATATTATTTGATAATGATGTCATCAGAACTAGACACTTTGGCGACTCATTGATATCCTAAAATATAAAGAAATTTAAAGACACTTGCTTAAAAGCGATATGCCCGAGCCCAGTGGTCGGAAACTCATTAAAACCAATCGTTGTACATCGTGTTTGCTGCCTGGAGTAAACAAACTAGCCGAGTCCTGTAATACACATAAAGGATACAAACGTAAGCCACCCAAACGGAACATTTTCCCAGCTGTTCTAAATTACATCGCCATTTGAGTAGGTAAATTAACATATAACCCGAGACACATAGATAACTGACCACTGGTGGTAGTAGGATCCATTAGGCAATTGACCACTGTGGTCATACGATTATATCACCAATAACCCACAGGTAACTGACCACTGGTGGTAGTATGATTAGGTATATGACTATATCACCTATGATCCATTAGGCAATTTACCACTGGTGGTCATACGATTATATCACCTATAACCCACGGGTAACTGACCACTGGAGCAGCAAATGCGCTGAAGCACCAATCAATGGAGTCACGCACCTAACCCATTCAATCAGAAAAATAAGTCAATTTAGAGAGCCTTCCACCCTGACGTAGCATTTGTTGTGACGCCATTACCGCGGACCTTTCGAAGTGCCGCAATGACACGGGGTGGTACTTACGTCACTGTAACAACATGGTGTCGGCAGCTCGCAATCTTGGCCGGCATTCAAGTTCAAATTACCGCGAGCACGAAAAACCTCATTTTCATTTCTTCGAGATTCTCCTCCCCTGCGCCTGTGGCGATAGCTTTTTTTTTTTTTAAAGATGGGAGCGCCCCGTTTCCGAAAGGGGGCAAAATATTGTTACAAACCATGAAAGCGATAGGGGGTTGGATATTTTTACAGTTGTCGAGATTCACAGGCCGCGATTAAAATAAGGATTACGTGTCTCCGTTAAATTGTTGGAACGCAGGACTTGGTTCTGTTTTTAAAAACCACACACGTTGGTTTGTATACGAGGTGGGGGTAATTTCGAATAGATCGTACCGCGTTTTTTTTTTACATGGCCGCCAACTTGATTGCCGTGACCCGTAATATTAAGAATAAAACGTTAAAAAATAATGCAAAAATTTCCTAAATGTATCCCTAAACCTAACCTGAACCCTAAATCTATCCCTAAACCTAACCTAATGAAATGAAGTACGACCTATCTTAATTAGCCGAGGTGGGGCGTTAAATAAAAAGAAAAGGGAGATGGGGTCCTTTTTTTAAATCAGGTACCAAAATTAAAATACTTAAAGTATCATCCTACAGTTTATGGCGGGGCTTAATTTGTCTTTTGTTTTATTTTTAAGTTGTTTTTTTTTTCTTAAACTCACATCAAGTTATTTAAATGAAATGTCTTCCCTTATCTTAGCCCAGCGGTCGGCAAACTAATTGGTCAAAAGAGACCATCAGGACGAGACGATAAAAACATTTTTGAGAGCCAAATTTCTTTTAAAGAAACTGTCAAGAACCATGTTTTTCAGTGTAAAAACCGATTTCTGGCCGAGCCGAACTCAGGTCGCTAAAGAGCCGCATGCGGCCCGCGATTTGCCGACCACTGTCTTCGCCCATTGGCCAAGAAGAGTTATTCATGTTGGGTCCCATCGGCTGAGTGGCAATATAGTTTGAGAGCCGCTGTTGTGGGACGTTACTGAGTGGCAATGCTATGACTGTCACATCTCCTGATGCCTGATGACTTTTTTTTTTTACATTTTTTGGCAGTCATTGTGAGAGTTCGGCCAGTTGATATTTTCCGAATAGCTGAAGTCCCCCATCTCTTGTGTCAAAGCGAGAAATGACTTCTATTGTTTAAAAAGATGCCATTAAGTATGTTTCGTAGAATGTATTTCCATTTACAGGAAAACATTCAACTGGTACGTAACACATTGTATAAACACAGTCTACATACACGCCCCCCCTACCCCCCCCCCCCCACCCCGGGGGCCACCAACGCGTGATTCAATACAAATGGTATCTTGATATCAACAAGCAGTAAAAGCTTGTTGTGTCCCTTGGAACATGTACGGGGGACATTCAGTCAAGCGCGTTAACGACGCGACCACACCTGGTCGTTAATCTCCGGCAGCTTGTACAAGGCGCCCCGCTCATAACATCAGGAGAACAATCAGATAACTTGCTATTTCGTTATCCCAAAGGTAATCTACGTGATCGTGTACTGCTTGCTTAACGTGCTCATATTGATTACATGGGCATGGTTCCCTTCATTTTCTTTGCGTGATCCTTTGGGTTACGCGCGTGATCCTTTGGGTTACGCGCGTGATCCTATTAGTTGTTTACATGATCTTATTGGCTGTGTAAGTGATCTTATTGGTTGTGTACGTGATTTTATTGGTTGTGTACGTGATCTTATTGGTTGTGTACATGATCTTATTGGTTGTGTCCGTGCTCCTATTGGTTGTGTACGTGCTCCTATTGGTTGTGTACGTGCTCTTATTGGTTCTGTATGTGATCTTAGTGGTTGCGTACCGTGATCTTATTGGTTGTGCACATAATCTTATTGGTTGTGTACGTGATCCTATTGGTTGTGTACATGATCTTATTGGTTGTGTACGTGATCTTATTGGTTGTGTATGTGATCTTAGTGGTTGTGTACGTGAACTTATTGGTTGTGTACGTGCTCTTATTGGTTGTGTACGTGATCTTAGTGGTTGTGTACGTAATCTTATTGGTTATGTACGTGCTCTTATTTGTTGTGTACGTGATCTTATTGGTTGTGTACGTGATCTTATTGGTTGTGTACATGATCCTATTTTTGGTGTTTCCATCACTTTTTTTTTACGTGACCCCGTAAATGGGGTCGGCGAACCGGGGTAAATTATCCCAAAAGGGGTAAAAATGAACATCTAGGGTGTAATGAGGGCTCAGAAGACATACACAGATTTATTCAAAGCGCGGTCCTTTTTACGAAACAATGAACTCCTGAAAACTCACCCACACAAGTTGTGTCTACTAGGCGGCCACCAGCTCTAGCGTAACGATCCAGTCTTGTGTTACACGCCATTTTGACCCAGTCGCGTTTGGAAATGGTTTACATTAACGTCGCTTTTGTTCGCGTGTTTCTTTCTGGCTGGGTGTGCGGCGAAATCTTCGGAAGGCCAATTTCCCGTCAACCGATCGAGCTGAAACTTGGCACATAGATTCGTTCCCGATGACAACATATTCTAACAAATCTTCAAACCCAACCTCCAAAAATCAATTTTTTTTTCTGTTTTCCAAGGGGGGCTCAGATGAAGGAAATATGATGCCACTGATTTAACGAAAGAAAATTCCCGATAAGTGCGCTAAATGAGATTCGTAAAATACTGCAAGTGTGTTTGGTGCGTAATATTTTCTTTTGTTTTTCTCAAACAGTTGGTGAAATAAATCTGCGGTGTGGAAGCGGCTGGGTCATTAGAATATTGATGTAAAATAATTTTTAAAAAGGGATTTTTAAGAAAAACTATGTTTTTAAGGGTGGTTTAATTGTATCTTATGCTCAGTGGCATCACTAGGGACTCAGGGCCGTCGCTTTCCTTTTGGGGCCCTCCTGCCACTTTCGTGCTTGTACACCCTGCATTCAGAGCCGATTGTTTGAATTTCCATTTCCTAACTCTGGGCCTCTTGAATATCTGAGGCCCAAGTGTGGTAAATTCACTGATGTGTCAGCCCCTTCCAGGCTCTCCAGAGGGTTTCCCCAGAGTCTGGTTGCCCTGATGACAGCCCTATACTCCGGTGGCACCATTTTCTTTATGGCACTTCCCCATTGTGTTTAAATTCGTGATCCCATTGGTTGTGTACGAGATGTTATGGGTGATGTACGTGATCCTATTGGTTGTGTACGAGATGGTCTGGGTGATGTACGTGATCCTATTGGTTGTGTACGAGATGATATGGGTGATGTACGTGCTCCTATTGGTTGTGTACGAGATGTTATGAGCAAATGTACGTGATCCCATTGGTCGTGTACGAGAGGTTATGGGTAGTGAACGTGATCCTATTGGTTACGTGCATGATCATATTGGTTCATATATTATGTGAATCTACTGCGCTTAATGTACCCTTATACTTGGCATATTGACATATAGGCATGTATGTAACCTTACTGTTTGTTCTGTCTCCAAACTGTTTGACTCGTGGCAATCACACACAAAAATTAACTATTTATAAAAAACAAAACAAATCAAAAATAAAATTAAAACTAGATTTTTTTTAAATGACCTAGTTTATTTACACAAGTTTTTTTTACTATCTTTCCCAACTTTTATTCAACCAACAACAGTTTCTCGACTCCCTCCAGCAGTAACTGCTTACCCCCCTTCCCCCCAAATGACATGTCTAATCCCCCTCTCACCTTCAATGGCCATCATGGCTCTCAGCTCTCTGTTCAGCAATTCGAACCGCCTTCCAAGATCGTCTTCTTTCTCTCTGAAATAAGACAAGAGAACATGAGTTGGCTTGAGTGCTGGACACCCTGGGACCGCTCCACTGTGGCCGGACTGGGCCACTTCAAAGCAAGAGCGGGCCACACATAAAAAGTCAGGCCATAACGCGGCTGCGCGGAGTGAAACATTTGATCACAGGACAACACGTAGATACGCTCATTACGGGATTAGCTGGCTCTTTGTTTACGGAGACGGTGGCAGGACTAATGGGGTAGGGAGACGAGAGAGGGGAACAGTTGTAGCTTTCCCTGTATCATAAAGAGAAAGTAATTATTTAAATTACAAGCAACAATGACAAAGAGTCACGTTTTCGTTTCAGGGATATGGAGTTCTAGAACTATGTTTCCAAACTCTTTTACCAGCTATGCCTCCCCGCTCTTTTACAAGATATGTTGCCCAACTCTTCTAGAGATATGTTTCCCCCCACACTTCTACCAGACATGTTGCTTTGACATGCATTTCTATCGCCCAGTTAATAGGATGGGTTAGAGGCAAGAATAATCACCCTTCCTCACTATAAACAAACACTCCTCCATATTTTTTAATCGTTCCGTCGTTCGGAGCGGAGCTGACGGAATTGTGTCAGGGAAGGAGATGGGGCGGAGCTCGGCACATAGTCTGCTCCAAATCCCTGCTGTGTTTCGCTTTTCAAAAAAACAATCAAATGTTTTACAGCATACAATGTAATCTGTAATTATTACGAATAACAGCTTAATAATAATCATTACAATGGTTTACTTTTTTTTTTCAAATCAAATGTCTTCTTCTTTCTTCTTATGCCTTTTCACCCCGTCTGGGGCATTGGCCGTCCACAAGAATTTTCCACTCAAATCAAATGTCTTCTTTCTTCTTATGCCTTTTCACCCCGTCTGGGGCATAGGCCGTCCACAAGAATTTTCCACTCAAATCAAATGTCTTCTTTCTTCTTATGTCTTATCACCCCGTCTGGGGCATAGGCCGTCCACTAGAATTTTCCACTCAAATCAAATGTCGCATGCATTTTTAAATCTGACGTCATAAAGCGATTGATTCAGTAAACAAAAATTAGAAGTAGAGACGCCAGCTTTCTTTATTTTGTAGTCAAACAAAGATGCAAAGAGGAAACTACATGAAAGGTAATTATTTTTGTTTGGTTTTTGTGATTCGCACAGTATCACTGAAGTAGAGAAGGCTAGTGAAACTACCGGCAGAGCCATGTGTCCAACTGTGATTACGCAGTAAGTCATGACGATGCCCAACAACGGGAGAACTTCTGAAGCGACTTGATCAACGACAGGAAATTAGTAAAACACAGTAAAGTTTAAACCTGAAAAAAGGAACGCAACAAAACAACGAACGTGTCGACAAGAAGCCCTCATCAGCGAACAAACCGAAAAAAGCGAATGCAATTAAAAAATAACAAAGAAATTAAAAATATTATAGCACTTAGCTGAAAAGTAGTGTCCAAGAGGACAGCAACGTTCGTTGTTTTGTTGCGTTCCTTTTTTTCGGGTTTAACCTTACTGTGTTTTACTAATTTCCTATTGTGCTAACCTGATTGCAGTATCTCCCCTTATTACCCTGGCTCAACGACTCCGTACTGGTCGACCTGGCGTAGGCACGCGTATCCGGAAATTTGATCGAAAGCAATTTCGTCGACGGAAAATTGATCGACGAAATTTGATCGAGCGGACATTTGGTCGAATCTTTTTTTTTAGTTTACGTTAAAATTTTGCGTCAAATTTGTTTTTGAATGCATTATTTTTTTTCGCAAATTACGTCACGCAAAGAATTACCTTTTCAGACCTTCCCCTTTCCCCCTTGTCACAAAGTGTCACAAATCATTTAACCCCCCCCCCCCCACTTTCCACACTAAGTGTCACGTCACACCTTTAAAAAATTCAAAACATACATAAAATTTTCATAACTAAACTAAGATTTTATTTTATTCGTTAACATTTTCCCATAATGGATTAAGATGTAGTATTATTAGAAAACTGTGACGTAAAACACAGACAACGAAGTCCTCGCCGAGCCGAATATAAAACGGCCACAACAGTTTATGCGTTTTTCTTCGATACGCGCAGAAGGTGTGCGCGACTGAGTTTCACGGTACCTATAATACGTGAGGCAATTTCAACCTTAAATTAATGTTTTTAAAATTAATTGAATAAAGACTTGTCAAAAGTAGAACATTTTAGATTTTAAAATTTTTTATTATTTTGTAACGTCAAAAAGTTTTGACCCCCCCCACCGCCTTTTCTTTCCCCTGTCACAAGTGTCACACATTTTTACCCCCCCCCCCCCCCCCCCCCCCGAGCATGACATTATTTGCTGCGAACAAAGATCTGCATGAGGCTTACAGGGCCGCGGGTTGGCGACCTCTAATCTTGTAGAATGCTAACTTCCATGCATCACGACATGGTAACTTCCACCTCATTTAAACAACTTGAATGCAGTCCATCAATTATTATAATTAAAGTAAGTATCGTGCTGGTAGAAGGTCTCAAAGAAAATAATTCATTTTCGAAACAAATGAATAGTTAAATAATGTTTCATGTAAGTTCTGTGCAAAGTTATATTTCTACTCAGATTGTTTGAAACGTAAAGAGACCGATGACACAACATATTTACTTTGTCTTTAAAATGTGTATTGGCAAGAACCCGTTCAAAAACATTATATTTAATCCCTTACTAAAGTACTTCATTGATGGCTGAGATCTACGCCAGAGAAATACTTTAGTTGTCTTGTGTTAAAATTGTTTATAATTGTAACATGTTGCCTTGGTTAAATATGTAATTATGTATGTGCTTAGAATGAATATGTACAATGTAAAAACAAAAAAACATTTCCATTTATTTGGATTCATGAAGAATCTTATTTATCTTATCTTACTTTCATTGTCTGAAGACATGTATAATAGGCTTGTTTAATTCATTTGGTGTTGATTGGTGTCTCCTACAAGAGTTTGTGTCGCCTTTGAGAGTATGTGTCGCATATGAATGTGTGTGTAACATTGGAGACTGTGTCGCGTATGAATGTGTGTGTCGTCTATACTATAAGAATGTGTGTCGCTTGTAAGACTAAAATATGTGTCGCCTCTGGAAATAAAGTAAGTGACACCTAAGACAGTATGTGTCGCCTGTGAGGGTAAAATACGTGTCCCACCCCTCCTATGAGCGTAGGTGTCACCTACGAAAGTAAAGTGACACCTATGACAGTATGTGTCGCCTCTGAGAGCACCGGTTTGTGTATTCGTGCGTGTGTGATGATGGGGGGAAAAGAAGGGGGGGGGGGGGGAAGCCGTGTTATATTCTAGGTATTGCGTCCTCTCTCCGCCTTCGATCCAAGAGTATCGATACTGTTTGCGTCCAGCCAATGAATGTGTGTTACACCACCACGTGACACAAGGGGCATGCCGGTGTCGGATCCACTAAAGAGGATTAGCTGCTGGCGCTTAAATCTTCTTTGAGGCTTTGGGCAACCTAAAGAGCTGCTTGGGTCTCTAGCGGGGCGAGAAAAAGTGGGGGGGGGGGGGGGGACATGGGAACAGCGATGGGCGTAGACGACGGAGAGAAATCATGGGAGTAAATATGTGTAAACGTGCGATTATGACAGGTATAACAGATAAACAGGTTTGGACTGGGTATGAGTAAATAATACATGTGGAAAGATGGTAATTCGCTTACAAAATAGTTTAAAAGTATAGAATGAATGTATTTAAATTGCCAAAGTAAAAGATGGGATGGTTGGGATTTTTCATTAAAAAAAAAAAGCTGTACAACGAGGTGTGAGAGCCTCAGATGTACAGAACGGAAGTGCAGCAACAAGCAAAGTCTTTGGTGTTTCAAGATCAGCACAGGGTCAATCTTGTTACAGCACAAGCTCGGCTAAAAGGAGGCTGGACGTCTGAAAGGTGCACCGCCGATGTATTCGACTCGTAGACAAGCGCTTTAGCCGTTGATAACAAACAGGTCTTTGTGGAGAGTGGAGGTAGAGGTGAGCCAGGTGGGGAGAATATAGGAGAAAAACGCACAGCTGCCAGGAATACGGTGTACCTTTGCGAATGGGCACCATTCATGACATCGGGGGTCAAGTACGGATGGAATCCGGCCGTTGTCTCACACGTAAGAGCTGACCATTACACTGTAATTTGCAAGTAAGACAACAGCACCCATGATGACTATGATCTAAAATATATATCCAACTGAATGCGTGCAGTCGGATTGTTAACGGGCACAGCCACCAAAATGTTGAGTCATAAATACGGCTTACCGCCCTAGGAACTAATCACGGACGGCTCCCCCGGCTCGGGGCAGGGAGAATTTATCGAGGACACCCTGTCTTGTCCGTCACGGGGCGCAAGGTGGGAGGGCATTGGTGGACGCCGGTGCGGCCGGGGTTATAAATAGGTCGGGTGTGGGATTAGCCCCCAGCCGTGTGTGCTGGTGCAGCAGGGCTGAGCGGCTTAGGGATGGATTGATTAGGAGATCCTTTTCTCTTGCGTACGCCTTCCATCCCCCATTTTTCATATTCCATGTGCTCTCGGCCAAAGCCCGGACAAGGGGGGGAGAGATCTTACGGGGCCGAATATATTAGCTAAAGAACTTAACTACACTAGATCTTCTTAGACTAAAGATCTTAGCAAGTTTTAGTCTGCGGAAGCTCCTTAGCATGGTGCAGGCGCGGTATAAAACCCCAAGTCCCTGGTCCTGGCCCCTCAAACTTCTTCACACTTTCTACCCTCTGGGTGTCGACGGCAACCCCATCTCATACTCTGGGTGTGTGGAAGGAAAAACTATCTCATACTGTTTTTTTTTCTTTCAAATATTGTTTTACTAGTTCGCCGTGTTCTTTTGAAATGGTTCAGTTCCTGTCAACAAAGAGGAAAAGACTGCGGTGGACTGTGGACACTGTGGTGGATGCGGTGCAAAGTAACATGGGATGGCCGTGGTTGGATACAAAGCATACTTCAATGCCAACAGGTGACATACAACGAGTACTATGCTGCATTATATTCTATTCCTCGATACCCACTCAGTAATGTAATAATGCAAAAAACTGGTATTACGAAAGAGCGAAACAAATACGAGGTTTATTTCTTTTTTTAATGGATAAAAAAGATACATTTTATCGAACAATGTGTTAAAAAAATATTTGGAACAGGAGCCTGCAACACATTATTTTTGATTCCTCTACTCTATATATCATATAACTGAAAGTACACGTTCCAATTAAGAATATGGATTTTATAATGGCATCCTTTCGTTTTTAGGAAGTGTTTTTTTTCTTTTTCTATCCAATGGAAAAGCTTCTCAATAGAATAATCGTGAATTCAAAAACTTGGAGATGGACTTCCCACGATAATTTATTTAGTGTATGCAAGTGTGGAGGAACTGAGACACACGTCTGACCTGGGGGTGAAATCGTTATTGTTTTTGTGAACAAAGACAACGCGACTACCATCAAGATACTCCTCTCACTATATTATAATATAGTAGTAAAACACGATGTTGAACATGGACTAGGTTCTGAGAAGGGACAAGATGAGATTCACTATATATAAAAGATATACAAGGTGTTAAATGTGTGTTCATGGAAATTAAAGAATCAACACAACATGTTCGAACACTGGATGGTTTCTCCATGTGAACGTTTCGTCCGTTGTCGTGTGGTCTATAGTTCATAAGCCACTACGCCATCAAGGGATACATCACCAGTTCTCGAAGTAGTAGTGTATCGGGTCCCTCCCTACCCCTCCACCCACAGACTGTCATGACAGAGCTCATTCAATGACTACGAATTAATCACTCTAAACACAACCCATAAGTTTACAATCGTGTACCGTATGGAATAGATCTCAGGATGGTTGGGTTAAATGCGATATCTTTTACATCGTATAGTGTCTACTCCTCGTTGAAGGCAGCGTCGATCAGATTAAGGTAATCCAAGCAACTGATCAATGAAAAAAAGACATTACAGTTCCCATCAGGAATATGTGTTACAAAAAAAAAAAAGTCAACAGTCCAGCCAAAAATTGAGGGGGGGGGGTTAAGTTTCATATTAGCTACCCCCTAGTGACGACTCATGATACCAGACTCGTTTTCAAATTCACAAATGGACACCGTGAATCGTTATCTGGTCTCAATAACGTGAGTTGTGGGGGGTTTTTTACACGCCTCGCTTTTCATCGTTGCAGAGAATATTGAACCGGGACTTGCATGCACTGGAATAGTAGGTGACTCCCCCAGAGAATATTGAACCGGGACTTGCATGCACTGGAAGAGTAGGTGACTCTCCCAGAGAATATTGAGCCGGGACTTGCATGCACTGGAAGAGTTGGTGACTCCCCCCACAGCTCAAACCTGATCGAAGCGTCATCAGTTTCTACAGCATCGCGTTTTGTTATCACTCACGACTTCTCAATGGCATCCATTGACACCCATCAGGTCATTAGTACATATGACGAGTCGACTTCAGGCGATTCACTGGAAATGGCTCCATGAGGTGCGCAGCGCCGAGACAACTTGGGTGAACGTGGCGGTGCGCAGCGCCGAGACAACTTGGGTGATCGTGGCGGTGCGCAGCGCCGAGACAACTTGGGTGAACGTGGCGGTGCGCAGCGCCGAGACAACTTGGGTGAACGTGGCAGTGCGCAGCGCCGAGACAACTTGGGTGAACGTGGCGGTGCGCAGCGCCGAGACAACTTGGGTGAACGTGGCGGTGCGCAGCGCCGAGACAACTTGGGTGAACGTGGCGTAAAGTACAATGAACTTATGTTGTGATCAACATCATGGATAGTTTTTATATCGTAGAGTCGTACTCTCGAATGTTGACTGGAGATATCATGAGCAGATACACTGTAGTAGGACGTGTCGGACAAACGCCAGCTCATAGCTAATTCAACTAATCAAAGTTGGGAGGAGGAGGTATATTTCGTGCGTAACATATTTATACCCATGAAATCCACCATAAACATTAAACAAATGTCCAACACAACGAGTTGTTGGAGAGTGTTACAACTTACTTAATGTTAGTCAAACAGTTAAAAAAAAAACGTATGTGTTACAGTTGAAATGATGTTTTTGTTGCACTTACTGATGACCTAATGTTTGTTACAGCTGACCTAATGTTTGCGTTACAGTTGACCTTATGTTGGTGTTGCAGTTGACCCAAATGCCCGTGTTACAGATGATCTGATGTTTGCATCACAGTTCACATAATGTTTGCGATACAGTTGTCCAAAAGTTTGTGCTCAATTGACCTAATGTTTTTGTTACATTTGACCAAATGTTTGTGCTACAATTGACCTCATGTTTGTGTTACAGTTGGCCTCATGTTTGTGCTACAGTTACCTAATGTTTGTGTTGCAATTGCCCTAATGCTTGTGTTACAGTTGAGCTAATGTTTTTGTTGCAATTGACCTATTGCTTGTGTTACAGTTGAGTTAATGTTTGTGTTGCAGTTGACTTAATGCTTGTGTTACAGCTCACCAAATGTTTGTGTTGCAGTTGACCTAATGCTTGTGTTGCAGTTGATCTAACGCTTGTGTTACAGTTGACACAATTTTTGTGTTGCAGTTGACCTAATGCTGGTGTTACAGCTGACCAAATGCTTATGTTGCAGTTGACCTAATGCTTGTGTTACAGTTTACCTAATGCTTATGTTACAGCTGACCAAATGCTTATGTTACAGCTGACCTAATGTTTGTGTTACAGTTGAACTAAGGCTTGTGTTACAGCTGACCTAATGCTTGTGTTACAGCTGACCTAATGTTTTTGACGGTTTCAGTTGTCCTTTTGGGTTTGTAACAGTTTTGTATTCGCCTTACTGAATGTTTGTACCTGTGATCGTGATCGTGTTGAGTTGTCCCTAACATTGGTAACTCTCCAAAAGTCTTCATTTTTTTGTTGTTCAAATTTGTTATAACTGTTTTTGGATATGTTTTATGTGGTCGCCTTAATTTTGTATCGTCATTTATACTTTGAGAATGCGCCCGGGGGGGGGGGGGGGGGGACAGCTGTATAAGGCCCATGTGCCCACAAGCTTCTTTGTCATACCGTTTATTTTCAAATAAATTTAATATAGAGATACATTTATTTTGACTAAGTGTCCCTGGTTGTTTTGTTTTTTTCGAAAGAATCATCTTCTGCCTGCACAGACCCGTCCACATGACAGGTTCCCACAGACTCATCTAAATGACAGGTTCCCACAGACCCGTCTAAATGACAGGTTCCCACAAACCCGTCCAAATGACAGGTTCCTATAGACTCGTCTAAATGACAGGTTCCCACAGACACGTCTAAATGACAGGTTCCCACAGACCCGTCTAAATGACAGGTTCCCACAGACTCATCTAAATGACAGGTTCCCACAGACCCGTCTAAATGACAGGTTTCCACAAACCCGTCCAAATGACAGGTTCCTACAGACTCGTCTAAATGACAGGTTCCCACAGACCCGTCTAAATGACAGGTTCCCACAGACCCGTCTAAATGACAGGTTCCCACAGACCCGTCTAAATGACAGACTTTTTTACGTCGCGATCCCAATTTATAGATGCAACTTGCACTGAAACTCAGTTTTATAAAAGGAAACTATCCCGCCACAAATACAAACGACGAAAATAGATTTTTTTCAGTATCTATTAATTAATGTCATTCATTATAATCTTAACGTACAACATATGTGATTACTCATCTTGTAACTCGTCAACTTGCTTCGAAATTCACAGACGAGTTTTCGTTCATGTTTTTTATATATATTTTATTTCTGAAAAGAAGTATAGCTGATAACTAAGCCTCAAAGAGATAGCTGTATAGAAACTGATGGAAGTATTGAGTTAGTATTCAAAGTATATAGTCGGCGATCCCGCAGATAACCTTTCAGAGATAATTAAATGCGATCGCGATTCCATGGGTTGGAAATCTTGAGGTCTAAAACTTTACCAAACATTTTTTTTAACTTGAACATTATAAAATCGATTTTTTTTTAAAAAAAAGTCATTAAACCAAATAGTAGATCTAATTAAAATAGCATCGATACGAAGCCGTATCGGTGTTTGCTTTTCTTGACAAGATTTCAGTACCCTCCAGACAGTGACTGTTTTTTTTTTTTGGTCTATTGAGATGATTAGTCAAGGTGTTTGATTATCAGAGATAAATTAATCAGACCGCTGCCCAGGGGACATTTTGTACCACGTGTTACAGTCAATGTCAACACAGACTGAACGCGGCCTCGGTAGCTGCCCACATTTAGACAAACTCAATGTATTCAACGACGTCGGACGCAAAAAATTGTTTAAAATTCATGAAGAGAGCATCAGCTGTCCCCGCCGGTACGTAGGCCGACTGTAGGCCATCATCAAGAAGTGTGTACTTGCGCTAGACGTTTTGCGACCAGACAATACTGAAGGAATTCGCTGTGACTGAAATTGAAATGGAACAAATGTCTTATTGTGGTTGTACGTTCATTGTGACTGAACAGTGAAATGGAACGACTGTCCCATTGTGGTTGTACGTTCATTGTGACTGAACAGTGAAATGGAACGACTGTCCCATTGTGGTTGTACGTTCATTGTGATTGAACAGTGAAATGGAACGACTGTCCCATTGTGGTTGTACGTTCATTGTGACTGAACAGTGAAATAGAACGACTGTCCCATTGTGGTTGTACGTTCATTGTGATTGAACAGTGAAATGGAACGACTGTCCCATTGTGGTTGTACGTTCATTGTGATTGAACATTGAAATGGAACGACTGTCCCATTGTGGTTGTATGTTCATTGTGACTGAAATTGAAATGGAACGACTGTCCCATTGTGGTTATATGTTCATTGTGACTGAACAGTGAAATGGAACGACTGTCCCATTGTGGTTGCATGAAAATCTCTGACATGGAAAAGAATATATTAATTAGGTTTTGGGCCTGCATGAAGAACATTTTGTCCCCATATCTGCTAGTTACTCCCCCCCCCCCCCCCCAAAAAAAAAACAAAAAAACATTAATGGAATAAATAAAACCTGTCCGCGTGTATATATTTTCCAATAAAAAAATTCAGTGTGAATAAGCTCCTTTCCTGGCTGTAGATTGTTTCCTTCCGATGCCCCACAACCCGCCACATTCAACGCACAGGAAGAGAACAACCCTCGGGGCTGGTGGGGTTGCCACGGACGGCTTAAGTCTCCGTTATGCAAGTAATCTGCTCACAAGGCGGGGGGGGGGGGGGGGGGGGAATAAGCCCCCCACACACGAGTCTCTTTTTTCTGTTAGCTCATTGGGCCATCACCCCCGTCCTTGTTTAGCCGCTGGCCCAGCTCATTAAGTGTTCCATCAGGGCAATGCGTCGATAGCACATCGCCACCAAGCAAGTGCCGGGCCAACAGATCCGATTTCCTCATTGATTTCACGTAGCTTGAAAGTCCGGTTCAAGAGAGGGGGGTAGGGGGTACATATATTGACCGACTGACCACCCCCACGGCCTACATCTAAATATATAAACATTTTTTCATTATCAATTTCAATCACATTGATAACTCTTTAAAAAATAATTAAGGACAACATTTTTTTCATCAATGCAAACAAAGATATCTCAGAGACCTCACTTAATGTTCAAAGTACGGAAAACATTTCAGTGTTCATCTGTTTAAGATGGGTACGATGAAATGGCTAGAGGGTTGCAATGTGTCTCATTATAACTACAAGAAAACCGCGAAAATACGAATATTCTTACGAAAATGCAATAATCTAATAGCAGAGAAAAGCGTTGCTCGATTAATTTGATAGAAATATTGTTAATTTCAAACCCAAAAGCATTTTTTTTAAACCAAAGACTTACGTCAGGCTGACCTGGACATCTATGATCAAACAAGTATTTTATGTCTGTTCTCACTTGTCATCAAAACAACTCTTTTCAAGACTGAAATTCTATTAAACATTCTTTTTTATGCTCGTGTCCTGGCCCAGAAAATCACCCCCCCCCCCCACAACCGCACCCACCCCAATCTGCTCAAGGGGAATCAATGTTGAATCAATCACAATATGCATAAGACGTGAGCCCAGGATACCGCCATTACCGCCCCCCCTCTCCACCAAGCATCCATCCCAGAATTGCCACTGATGTAAAGAGCATCATTACGCGAGGCCCTCACGAATTTCATTAACAGCTGCTCGTTACCAGCTCTCTAAACAAACAACCGGGCTACCCCCAAGGGCCCCCTTCTCCCCCCCCCCCACCAAATCCCCAGAAAAAACAACCAGACCAAATTTCTTTTCGGCATTATCCGAGTGTGTGACCGGAAGTGGCTGGGGGTGTTCCTGACGTCGCGTCCTTTTGTCCCCTGCCTCTATCTACGTTTACCACAAGATGATGACAACCCTAGAACTTTGTGACACTGCAAGCACGGGTTGTGGGGGGGGGGGGGCACTTTTATTTGGAGACGTATGACGTCACACCGGAGATTATTTCCAAACATAAATATCTTTTTTAAATGACGTAACAATTTTTGTTTCCTTTATACAATCTTTCTTTTGTTTAGAACTGCCGACTACGACAAAAATTGATAGAATCCCCAGATCGGAATCGTGGTATGGATATACAAACAAAACAACAAAAAAACAATTTCCTAACCTTTTTTTTGGTAATACTCGGCAATCATTTGAGGAAGGTTAACAAACAGAAATACTTATAATAAAAAAAATCCAAATTCATGGTTATTTCATTGATCGAGCGTTTCGCTGCTCACACGTCCATTCAAAACGTTAACATTTGAAGACAATTACAGAGTAATACCAATTTTTTAATTTTTAATTTTTTTATTTTATAATTTTTTTTTTTTTTTGAAAAATAGAATTTTGCATTGCTTTGGCCGCCCGCATCAACAGTCACAGCCCTCGACAACCTCGCCGCCCGTCCCCCACCACCGGGACTAGAAACCAAAGCATAAGCTGACGTTTCTGATCGTATATGTTCTGCTTGGCTTCATATCATTAGTACCGCCGAGTTCACATTAAATATTTCCACGCCCCACAAAGCAAAGCCGTTAAGGCAAAGGGAAACGTTATAAATAAACTGGCGTAGGAAGGAGTGTGCGGATTGGGGCGATCCGCCCCGGGCGCAACTTTTTTTTTTTCCTTCTATCGAGGATCGCATTTTCAGCCAACTGTAGATTTTTTTTTGTGTGGAAAGGGGGGGGGCGGAAAAAAGCTTGTCCCGCCCCGGGGCAGCAATAACCCCCAACTGGCCGTCAAAAAGCCCGATCTCGGCCTCATAGGGTGTAAATACAACACATGTCCAAAAGATTTAATATCCCGTGACGATATCATCGACCCACGGCCGCTTGTATTTTTGTAGCAACTTGTTCTTTCTTTTTAAAAAAATATTTTAAAAATTAAAAAACACGTGTGCTTTGAAGTCACCGAGCGGAACCTGGTCCTGGCCACATAAGGAATTGTGAAAATGTTTTGAGACATAAAAAAGATAACAAGATGTTGTATCGTACAGCGGATATCAACGAGCTCAACAAGCGGTTCATGTATTGTAAACTCCTCCGTCGCCTCGCATCTCCTATAGTTGTAGTTCTTGTGAACCAACTTAGGCCAGGATGCCATGTTACGTGTTGTTGAGGCAGTTGGGGACTGAGAAGGGCACACGCGTGATTTAACGGTTGTTTCAACGCCAAGACAACTGAAGAGTAAAGCCAAACTGAATGAAGACAACTGAAGAGTAAAGCCAAACTGAATGAAGACAACTGAAGAGCAAAGCCAAACTGAATGAAGTCAACTGAAGAGTAAAGCCAAACTGGATGAAGACACCTGAAGAGTAAAGCCATACTGAATGAAGACAACTGAAGAGTAAAGCCAAACTGAATGAAGACAACTGAAGAGTAAAGCCAAACTGGATGAAGACAACTGAAGAGTATGAAACAGCGGGAAACCAACAATATTCTGTTCCAGGACAAGAATTTCACTCTTTAAAAAAATGTGTTCAACTTTACAAAGGGTTGAAGGAAAGATACCGCCATACAGACACGGCAAATAAAGTCTTACTAAGATTAAGATCAAACGTGTTGTATTTTTAAAATTAAATACATTGTAAAACCAGATGGGAGTATGCATATTTTTCTATATGTTTCTTAGACAGCCTTGGGGGGGGGGGGGGATTTTTATTTATACCGAGGTGCCAAAAAAATAAAAGTGGTGTTGAGCAGCCCCCGCCCCACCCCCACGATCCCTCCAATGAAGCCCACAACAATGACTTGATCAAATGCAACCTGACTACCTCACGGAACAATCCCGAGATCTTCAACCAATCCCGACCAATCGCATGTTCTTGCTTCCTGCACGCCGTAATACAAGGACGAATTAGGAGTGCACAATCTTGAGGCCCTAAAATGCCTAAGCTCATGGTTTGAACACGGCTGTTTAGAGATTTTTTGAATTATTTTTTTTACTTAGTCATTGCTTGGTTTGTATTTTAACCCCCCGGGGGGGGGGGGGAGGTGGATAATAGCCAAGAACTGACGTCATAATTCGGAGTCAAAGGCAAATTTGCGTAGCCTAAGGGAATGAACCAAGTTGACGATAACGCCAGGGTCATCCAGCCCAAGAGTTTCAGAGCGTATGTTGTTGTTTTTTTTTAATGCTATAGGATCACTCAAGCTGTGAGCTGCCTTGGGGTCCCCGTCTGAACAAAACTTGAGACAAGTTTGATGCCAACCTATGCGCTCGCCGTTGGCACGGAGGCCCATATCCCATTAGCTTAATGAACAAATAGGCTTAACGGTAGGGATGGCTCTAATGCAGTTGACACAAAGTCTTAGACACAAGCTCCCCCCAACGACCAGGTAGTGTTTTAGTTGAGTTAACAACAAGCTATTCCAGAAACTAAGGTGTGCCTTGAGCTTTTTTGTTTTGTTTTGTTTTTCCATCGAGAGCAGAACGGGGGGAGGGGAGGGCGGACGACGTAAAGTAGATTAAAAATGTGTGTTAAACTAAAGAACTGTCGCTAATGAGTTCCCGGGACATATGGCGGGGAAAAGGAATAAATCAAACAGCAAAGAGAAGACAGTTCTGTCGAGGTTCTGAGCCGTCGCCCGGGAAGACGGGCGTCACGTGACCAACACAAGGCGGTGTACAGGCAAGAAAAGATCATAGGGTCAAAACATCCGGCAGTCAAGAGCTCCCACAAGTTTGTCCTGGAGATTTGAGCGAACAAAAAAAAAAATAATAACACGATTGATTTGTCTTCTTCTTGTCGCCCTGCTCGCCCGCCCCCCCCCCCCCCCCAACCGGTGCCATCGCACGGTGACCATACAATCACCAGTGTCCATACAATCAGACGGTGTCCATACAATCAGCCACAAGAACATCCTCATTAGCGGCGTGATCAAATCTTTTGTTGGTCAAATGAGTGCACTGACAGATTTCTTCTTTCGGAAGGGTTTAGGAAAGGCTTGTGTGTGTGTGTGTGTGGGGGGGGGGCAGTGAATTATTAAAGCGTTTAAAAGCTTAGACGCTCATAAAAACTATAAACACTCCATAAACGGTAGTTTAACACCAAAATCAACACGTTAAAATTATAAATAGAGCCAAAGACAAGGACATTTAATTTATATCTATTAGTTATTTACAACCACTCAAAAAAAAATGTTTTTTTTAAAAAAAAGATGTGATCATCTGATAAACAATCTTGTAAAGTTAACGATCTAACTTGTGGCAATTCGTTTATTCATCCCGTCTTAACCGGGCCTGCGCAACATACGACCCGCGGGTTTCACGCATTTGGCGGCCCGCGAAGTAACGAAAAAATTCTTCACTTTTTATTTTTAAATAACTTTCGACCCTGTCCTATTGTCTTTTGGCCCGCACACGTTTTTCATAAAGTATTGCGGCCCGCCTTGCATTTTGAGTTGTGCAGGCCTGATCTCAGCAACTGTTTTAAAATCTGTTTCTCATTTTGCATAGCTTATATCAGAGGTTGGTAACCCACGGCACGCGTGACGAACTCGGCACGCAGGGCGATTTTTTCAATGGCATAATAAATGAACTATTTCAATATTCTCCCACAGAAGATCCCCAATAGCACGGTATTTCCTCTCTTATATCTTATGAATCTCCAAAATGTTTTTGCCCGTTAATATCCATATTTTTCCACATACATAAATAAATTATTTTACTTCCGACTTCCGGAAATAACAATGGCGAACACATACGTTTTTAACCGTATCCGGAAATTTGATCGAAAGAAATTTGGTCGATGGAAAATTGATCGACGGAAATTTGATCGAACGGAAATTTGGTCGAATCGTTTTTTAAATTTATACGTTAAAATATTGCGTCAAATTTCTTTCTTTCTGAACGCATTATTATGTTTTACGATATAGTATAGTGCGTTCAAAAAGAAATTTGACGAAAATTTTAACGTCTGGACTGAAAAAAAGATTCGACCAAATTTCCGTTCGATCAAATTACCGTCGATCAATTTTCCGTCGACGAAATTTCTTTCGATAAAATTTCCGGTAACCGTTTTTGACCAGCCGTATTTTCATGTGTCCTTTTTTTTTGGCTGAGGAAGGCTCTTAGCTGAAACGTTCTACTCTTATTGTCCTGTCTTTCGATACAAGCTGCCACATACTGTGATTTGGTCTCCTATTTTTTTTTCAATGGGAAACATAAGACTAAAAGAAAGTAATAAATGAGATTTGTTTAAATGTGTCTCATAAGGTTGTCTTGTAGTTGAAATAAATTGGCACCATTTCTTTTGGGACACTATTTCCTAAAGATTGCCGACACGTGGCTATTTTAATTTTATATAGTTACGTGGCTATTATATATATATATATATATATATATATATATATATATATACATGGCTATTATAATATATCTACGTGGCAATTATATATCTATATATCTCCGTGGCTATTGAATACATATTAAATATCTATATATCTACGTGGCTATTATATATCTATATATCTACGTGGCTATTATATATCTAAGTGGCTACTATATATCTGCGTGGCTGTTATACATCTATATATCTATGTGGCTATTATATATGTATTTATCTATTCGACACATGTAGTTTTGCGTGACCCCTGCAGTACGCATCAATGCCCGATACAACAAGAGTTAATTCTACATTCACGCGTAGATTTAATTCCGATAAACCTGTCGATAACGACAGTAAGCAAAGCAGGACCCCAAGACTCTTGGTCTCCCGATGAAAGACAACGGACTAATAACTCAACATTTTACACGGACGTCAATCGGACACCGAATTAGAAACACAAATATTCGTAGCCATCAATGCTACATGTTTCCTTAACAGAATTTGAAGAAAGAAAAAAGAAGGGAAAACAATAAACAAGTCCTCAATAACAGCCCTCCAGTATAAGGTACTGGACAATAGAGCAGGACGGGGGCAGGTCGCGGCATGGGGCTAAACCGCGAGCACAATTGTGGGTGAGCTCGCTGCTCCAGGACTGTTTGCTCATTACTTTAAACAACAAAAGGCATGTCTTCCGACGGGAAATATGGGGGAAGGAAGGGGAGGGGGCGCTCAGCATAACGAAAAAAAGACCAGGGCTCATCAGTGTCGGCCCCCCAATACGGGCCCGGCGTGGGTGAGGATAGTGGTTAGGACCCAGGCAAAGTTTGTTGTTTGGTGCCGGAACTGACGGGTGAAAATACACAAACACAGAATAAGTGGGGAAATAATTAGGGCCGTGAAGATGTGGGGGCCAGTCTGGTGGAAGGAGGCGGCAGTTAATGGTGGTTGGGGGGGGGGGCACAATGAAACAGTCACCTGATAACTAGATGAAGAATCATTCTGGAATACGCAGGTCATTTGAACGTTCATTAAATGTTAGGACGGTGTACGCGAACTGGACCACCGAGCCGGAAGAACACAGTCTTGGTAGGTGACGTATTTACTGGTCACGTTCAAGTGGTGAATTCGTAGGTTACCTGAAATTTGATCGAAAGAAATTTCGTCGACAGAAAATTGATCGACGGAAATTTGATCAAACGGAAATTTGGTCGAATCTTCATTTCAGTTCACACGTTAAAATTTTCGTGAAATTTCTTCTTGAACGCACTATAATATTTTGTAAAACAAAATAACTCGTTATTTTCGTTGCTACTTCATAACTGTAGAGTATATGTGTTTTCCGATTGGTCTTAGGCGACTACTGCGGAAAGGGTCGTTCGACTCCCCAAAGGGCTCGCGATTCCCACAGGTCGAGAACCGCTGCCTTATATAGAGTTTGCGACAGTGGTAGGGGTTGTTTTCTCCGGTATTATACGACAACGCCACACCGGACCTGTTCACCCTCAAACTCGTAAAATCGTACGACACCATCACAAAACAGTTCAAACATTATCTTAATAATAAAAAAAATAAACAAACAAAATATATAATGCATACAGGGCCGGCCCTAACAATTGCGGGGCCCTATGCGAAACGGCTAATAAGTGAAAATTAAGATTTTGTATTAGAAAATAAATTAGCGCGGGGCCTATGAAAGTGCGGGGAACATTGCGGCCGCATTGGTTGCAATGGCCTAAGGCCGGCCCTGAATGCATACACCTCAAGATCGTAACAGTACACAAGTCTGCCACACGGATAACATAAGTTTTTTGTTGTTGTTTTTTTTAAAGACAGGGGCAGTTGGCACGACCAATGTTTCGGATAGTCGACGTTTCAAAAACTGACCCCTTTCTGTAATACATGTATATTTTTTTGCGTCCCGCTAGCGAAGAATCCTGACTAAAATCGCTCCGTTAGAGATGATGTTAGAGATGGTGTTAGAGATGGTGTTAGAGATGGTGTTAGAGATGATGTTAGAGATGATGTTAGAGATGGTGTTAGAGATGGTGTTAGAGGTTTCGGTCCAAGAGACTTCCTTGGATTTCTAAGTCATGGTTATGCCCCCCCCCCCCTATTATATGGAATCCGCTCGTAACAGAGAAACGCAGTGTCAACAGCTATGATCTGGCGTAATGCATTTCCAATATTAGAACCTTTCTATTGCCGACTTTGAGAGACAGATAGAAAGAAAAAAAAAGAAAAGGGGACGAAATGGGGGGGGGGGGGGGTGTTCTCAGTTCTATTAGAATCTTCTTACCACCAAATGAGAGCGGCTTTAATGACCGGGGCCAATTTTCGAAGCAAACCATTGCGCGGGATTACCGAAGGCGTCCGGGTCTCGGCATACAGTGATCAGGGCGAGATGGGAGTGGAATGAGGGGGTCGGGAGGGGGATTTGGACACGAGGAAAATTAAGTGGGTCTTTTCTGTTAGGGTGAGGTGGACAATTGTGTCGGGTAGGATTACACAATGTTTACAGTGGAGTCTTGGGAGATTCAACGCCCAGGGTTACACGGGGGGGGGGGGGGGGGGGGGGGGGCGTCCAGCATTACATTCTGGAACTTAAACTTTACAATGGGAATTTTGAGTCGGGGTATGTTTCATTATTGGAGTCTAGAATAAGGCAGTGTCTAGAACAGTGGTCGGCAAATCGTGTTCGCGAGCCCCATGCGGCTCTTTAACGACCTGAGTGCGACTCGGCCAGTCGGCCACAAAACGGGTTTGACTCCGAAAAACATGGTTCTTGACAGGATCTTGAAAAGAAATTTGGCTCTCAACAAAATTTTAATCGTCCTGCTACTGTTTTTGACTAATGAGTTTTCTGACTACTGACATAGGCTGTCTAGGCGCACATGACATAGGCTATCTAGGCGCACATGACATAGGCTGTCTAGGCGCACATGACATAGGCTATCTAGGCGCACATGACATAGGCTATCTAGGCGCACATGACATAGGCTGTCTAGGCGCACATGACATAGGCTATCTAGGCGCACATGACATAGGCTATCTAGGCGCACATGACACAGGCTGTCCAGGCGCATATGACTGGCTGTCTAGGCGCACATGACATAGGCTGCCTAGGCGCACATGTCATTGGCTATCTAGGTGCACATGACAGGCTGTCTAGGCGCACATGACAGGCTGTCTAGGCGCACATGACATAGGCTGTCTAGGCGCACATGACATAGGCTATCTAGGCGCACATGACATAGGCTATCTAGGCGCACATGACATAGGCTGTCTAGGCGCACATGACATAGGCTATCTAGGCGCACATGACATAGGCTGTCTAGGCGCACATGACATAGGCTATCTAGGCGCACATGACACAGGCTGTCTAGGCGCACATGACAGGCTGTCTAGGCGCACATGACATAGGCTGTCTAGGCGCACATGACATAGGCTGCCTAGGCGCACATGTCATTGGCTATCTAGGCGCACATGACATAGGCTGTCTAGGCGCACATGACATAGGCTGTCTAGGCGCACATGTCATTGGCTATCTAGGCGCACATGACATAGGCTGTCTAGGCGCACATGACATAGGCTATCTAGGCGCACATGACATAGGCTGTCTAGGCGCACATGACATAGGCTGTCTAGGCGCACATGACATAGGCTGTCTAGGCGCACATGACATAGGCTGCCTAGGCGCACATGTCATTGGCTATCTAGGCGCACATGACATAGGCTGTCTAGGCGCACATGACATAGGCTATCTAGGCACACATGACATAGGCTATACTATCTAGGCGCACGTGGGAAAATATGTCCAATATTAGAAGCTACTGACTTTTATTATTATTTTTTCTATTTTTTTAACGCAACGATCTTATTTAAAATCCCAACATTTTCTATCACAACGGTTTTAATTATAGTGCCTCTAGTGTCACCGTCAGTGATCAAAGCATCGTCCTAAACCTTCGCGTAGGTCTAAGTTGTCATCATGTAAACATGTTTAAACCTAGAATAAAATAAGATAAACGTGTAGTTTTCTTAACACAAAAATCATGCACAGACCTCGTAGCAATATTGATCAAATCACTTATGCTTCATTCTTAAGGCAACAACAACAAATTCAAAATAATAAAAACAACGTGACAAATACAAGTTGTTGTTTTTTCTTCTTTCTATTTTCCTATCAGCAGGATGAGATCTGTACAGAAGAAAATAAGGACAAAGACGGGGGAGGGGGGGGCGCGGGGATATTGGTAAAGAAATGAGACGAGGGGGCATAAAAAGAAAGAAAAGAAGAGAAGGAAAAAAAGCTGAAGAAACTCATGAACTGATCCGGGATTAGGAGGGATTAGTAATGAGCAACCAATCACATGCTGTCTGCGGGCCCGTACTTCATCACGCTGGACCGGCGGACGGCCCCCACACGTCTGGGGAGGGGATGGAATCTGGTGTTCGGCGAAAGAGGTTCCACCAGAATTAGGTTCTCATAATAAACACATGTGAAGGACGCCGGGCACAGGGGCGGTGAGGTGTGGTCTTCACACTTTACAAGTATATCAAGTGAGGCAGGGGTCCTCAGACTTTTGATGCAGGGGTCCTCAGACTTTTGAGGCAGGGGTCCTCAGACTTTTTAAAAGAAGAGGGCCAGATCAGCATCCCCCGGACACTGTCGGGGGGGGGGGCGGACTATAGTTTGATAAAATATTGAACGAGTTCTCTGCACACGGGACATATCTCAATTTTATCCTTACTGCACATACCGCAATTCTATGCGCACTGCACACATCTCAATTCTAAGCGCACTCCACACATCTCAATTCTATGCATACTGCACACATCTCAATTCTATGTGCACTGCACACATCTAAATTCTATACACGCAGCACACATCTCAATTCTATGCGCACGGAATGTTATTTTTTTTTTAATGAAAAGATTATCAAATGAAACAAATTTAGGCAAGGAGCTGTCAGCCTCAATAAATATACTTGCTCCAATGTTGCCATTGCATGCTGGGTACTCAGTTATCTTTCCTATTAACAAAATAATTCTTATTTCCCATATTTAAACTTAATTGCAAAGATTTATGGCACGATTCTCTCCCCCCCCCCCCCTTTTTTTTTTCCACCCTTGCCCTAATTCAAATTTCAATTTAGAACAGAGATGTTTGTTGCATAAGTTAAAAAAATTGAAAATTATAATTTTTTTAAAAATTAATGAGAAATGAAGACATATTTTTTGTGTGGTCTTCATGCAGCCTACAGTGATTAATTCTGTTATTTAATGAAACACCTGAATATAGATTTTTTTTTTTAATCTCCTAGACATAATAAAGGATTTTCTTTAAAAAAAACTATTTTATTATCCAAAGTGGGGATAAAAATGTATTAAAGAGATGACTGGTCTTATGTGGTTACAATGAAAATATTTCCTATTTATAACTTTTAAGGTAAGCTTGTTTTTGTTTTTTTGAACTAAGCAGAAAATACATATGTTATTTCAACATCACATACTTTTTAATGTAATAATTGTGTTGCTATAAAAATGAATTCGTTTTTTTTCAAAAACGGCCAGGCTGTGAATAAAAAAAGTTAATTATGTGATCGCCTGAATTATTAATGAAATATTCAAGAATATAACTAGAAAGACAGAAGAAACTTGATGGTGTGTAAAAACTCTTAACTATACGAAGCTTGCACATATTTTGAATTTGAGGACACCATGCAGGTGGACATTTTGTTCCAATAACTTGTTAAGAGTGTTTCGTAACTTAAATTAAATGTGTGTTCAGAGATGACGGTTCGACCATAAACAGGTGAAATAATATATTGATCTCCCCGAGTGTTTGTAATGAAGAAAATATTCAAAGGGAAATAATGCTAATCAAAACTGTGGATGGGAATGATGAAAGAATAGCCTCCCTTTTTAAACGTGGCAATCTCTTATTTATATTTTGCTTCTGGTATGTCCTGTTTCCTCTTCCATACAGAAACCTCTCAACTCCACGTGTTTTATATCAATAGTACTGGGTGGGGGACAAAAAGGCTGTCCCGCGGCGAGCGTCATGTGTGAACTCAGGTAAATAGTTCTTTGGGTTTTTTTTTTCTTTAGGGACAGGCGACTATTATATTAATCTATGAAAATCCACGGGTTTGGTGTAGGACTGTCTTTTTAAGGCCGGTAGGCTAGGTGTAGGAATTTCTGTAGGCACATTGTTTAAAGGCCCGCATATATTATAGAAAAATGAGCAGTTAACTTTAGTTGGGTTTTTTTTAACAGTTGGACTCACACCGGGTATTTTCTCAAAATACCCGGACCTGGAGTGGAAAAAAAAAACTGAAACCTATTAGGCCCTAGTTTAAATATATTTTCTTAAAATGCTGATCTGCTTTGACCCGGAAAAAATATTTCTTCAATATTTTGAGGGCCCACGATCAACATATTGATCAACATATTGATCATTCTGGCTCCTAAGTTGACTTCTCTTTTATATTCTTTATTGTCTTTACTGTTTGTTATCTTTCCTATCTTTTAAAAATGAAGTTTTTTTAATTTAAAAAAAAAAAATTTATGGTCACCATTAGAGCTAAAAAAATATCTTATTAACCCATGAACTGTCAGATGCAATCTGTCCTACCCTTGACCTAGTTGATCACAACATCAGTGTAGCTGAAACCTGACCCCTGGGCATGATGGGGCACCTCACAAAAGTGTGTGTTTAGCAACAAAGGAACAGGTGAAAGCACACAGGGTACTTACAGTATGTTGAGCTGCATCTGCCTACGTATCAATGCATTCTTCTTGTTCACCAGCTGAAACCATTCCTTCATCATACTCTCCTCCAGAGCCTTGTTTTTACCTGCATGAGAGTCAATGAAATGAGAGTCAATGAAATGAGAGTCAATGAAATGAGAGTCAATGAAATGAGAGTCAATGAAATGAGAGTCAATGAAATGAGAGCCAATGAAATGAGAGTCAATGAAATGAGAGTCAATGAAATGAGAGTCAAAGAAATGAGAGTCAATGAAATGAGAGTCAATGAAATGAGAGTCAATGAAATGAGAGTCAATGAAATCTTTAAATTCATTTCTTTTTCTTTGAATATTTAAAAAAAAAAAAAATTATTTGATTTTTTTTAGCTGTAGCGGTTAAGTTAAAAAGCTAAATTATGAAACTGACAAGGTGAGAATCCCTGATGATTTTAGCTAATGCAGCTAATTTATGAAAGTAGTCCAGGCGTGAATGTGAAAGAGTGGCTGGCGTAGGAACTGATGCGAACGAAAGGTAAACGCACTTTGGTAGCTTGGGTGAACGTCAGAACGACTCAGGGAGTGAAAGAAAAGACAGCGTAGTCCAGTGATCCTTTTAGTACGAGGTCTTTTGGCTAAGTTAGTTAGCAAGACTTACGGCACTAATTGGATGAGTTGCGTTATTGGTCGTTATAATGAGAGTGTGCTAATCGTGCAATTAGAATAAAGTGTAAAGATTAATATTGAACGCACTTTGAGTCCAGTGTTGTTATTCTTGTGAACTGGTGAATCATACACTAGGCGACACCACCAAACACTATTTTCTATAAACAATTCTTGACAGAAATCAAGAAGGATATTTTTATCTATTTAACAAAAACTCCTCAGGAATTCCTCAAACTGCAACTTGCCAGTTAAGTGTTTTGTTAAAGCAATATCAAATACGCTCTTGTGATCTTATCGATTCTCAAGATCGCACTGAAGAGGCAAATTTATTTTAAAAAATGTAAGAATCTTCTCACCTTTCTCCATGACTTGCCTGAGTCTAACCTCAAGCTGTGAGGCCTCTCTGTCTATTTGCAGCTGCTCGTGCTCCAGAGAGTCCAGCTCACTCTTCACGTACTGATTGGTATCTTGGAGGTTCTGGTGAAACATTGAATCATATTTTGTTTGATTCAAGCAGGAGCTTAGGTGAACAGAGAATTTCATATGAAAATTGCCTTTGTGTGCAATTACAGCATTTAAAAAAAATATCATATTTAGCAGTAGCTAAAACTAAGACCATAAATAAACAAAATTAGCCAGAGCTCAGTAGCTCATCTTGAATATTTGGTGTCAGATAGCTCAACACAATTAGAACATAAAATTGTAATGCATTACTGTTACTAAGTTAACTGGCGGTTACGCCCGGCCTCTTTCCTATTACGTAATCAAAAAAAAAAGTATCATGTTATCTAAGTGTAAGGTGGCTCCATCAAATATTGAATTCAGCAGACAAAGCAACAAAAATATGGACTAATAGGGAAGGACCAAATTTGGTTGATATCTAACACACACAAAAATAAACAAAAAAGTTAAACTGGAACACAAAAATATCATGAACAATATCTTGGAGAGTATACAGGTTATAATTTACATTGTGTGTTTTACTTAATTCTTGTGCATGGCATGCCAACCTTACATCACCGGCCATGTACAATGCCGCCCATGTTGGCACAGCCAGTGTTGTACAAAGGAACTGTTTGTTTGTTGTTGCTGTTTTTTGGTGTTACTACAACATCATCTCATGCTTGTTGGTTTTTTTTGTTTTTTTTTTTAGTAACTATTAAAATAACTATACATAACATCAAAGTTACAACTTGGGTGAGTAAGTCATAATGTGACAAGTCAGTGAAATACTGGACTGTTTACAGGTTACATCAACAACACAACAGATGCAAGTCAAAGCTTTTTTTTTTTCAATCATTTCTTTAGCTGTTTCGTTTTCACTATGAACCCTTCTAGACCCTGGAAGTGCCATATCAGAGCTCATGTTATTTTCATTTCAAGGAAAATATCCATACAAACAGTGCAATTTATTTTGTTGAATTTTTTTCAATGCATAACCGAGTCCCTATGAATGATTCAGTGTCATCTGTCATAAGTTTCATTTCTTTTGTTAAAGAATGCACATTGACGGCTCCTTCCCTGCCAGTCCATCACACACACAATTTGTTAAGATTTAGAAACTCTGAGGATTTTATCCACCCATCCTTGTGGCGCTACAGACCATGTAGGGCTTTGGCCTGCCCCACCACTTCCTTCCACTGAGGATTTTAACCCTCATGTTATCTGATTCTGTCCACCACTGCATTGCTATGGGTGGTGTTTTAGCATCCACAGCTGTACAGTCTTTAGTCAACCACACCACTGCATTGCTATGGATGGGTTACCGGAAATTTGATCGAAAGAAATTTCGTCGACAGAAAATTGATAGACGGAAATTTGATCAGACGGAAATTTGGTTGATTCTTTTTTTCAGTTCACACGTTAAAATGTTCGTCAAATTTCTTTTTGAACGCACTATACTATACAGTAAACCAAAATAATGCATTCAAAAAAGAAATTTGATGCACAATTTTAACGTGTGAACTGAAAAAAAGAATCGACCAAATTTCCGTTCGATCAAATTTCCGTTCGATCAAATTTCCATTAATCAATTTTCCGTCTACGAAATTTCTTTCAATCAAATTTCCTGATACGCAATGGATGGTGTTTTAGCATCCACAGCTGTACAGTCTTTAGTTGTTCAGTTTACAAAATAGCCTTGAGTGCAGAGTAGTACCATGGATTCACTGAATTTTTCATCTTGAAATAATGCAGTAATATTAATTTCATTTCTTTTAAACTTATAGCATGGATGTGAAAACAAACAGGGTTATAGAAGCAGTTTATATAGGTTTGGTAATAAATTCTCAATAAATGAATACACCTTTCCTAAAAGGAGTTTTCGTCAAAGATTTAACAGTGAGATATTAAACAGATATCAAGCTTCCTGCATATGATATAGCACAGGTGGTTATAAAGTGATAAACCTGAGAAAAATCATTGTAGTAGGAGCAGTTAGTCCACATCTGCTGGGGAACCACTTGTCTTCACAAGTTATGTTCATTCTCTGCACAGGTTAACTTAACTCATCTCCACCGAAAGTACAACCAGACTTTCTTTTCTTTCTATTTTTGTTGTAATTAGTGTTGTTATTTCAAGAGAAAGAGTGAGTCATAACAATGTTATTTGTAGAGAGTGTAAACATTCAATAAACTGGCAGAGCATAAACATAACGACATAAATTCATACTTAGAGTCTCTGATATTGTTCCTTAGCATATTTTTCTTCAAATTTTGGAAATGGTTTTAGAATTAGCAATTTAAACAATTGAAGAGCCCATATGCAAATGGTACTAAGTCCATGGTTTGGGGGGGGGGGGGGTTGTTTTGCGCTTAAAATTATTAGGTAAGTTGCGAAAAAGTCACTTTCCTGAAAAGTATGTTGGTGCCACTTAGTACCTTTTGCAAGGAAGCTCTTGGATTATAGATTTCTCTCCACCCCCCCCCCCCCCCCCCCCCCAAACTTTTTTTTTTTTTTTTTTTTTACAGTCCTTAAGGTTCACCAATTTCTGTTTTCATTCAATGGAACAAGCACACAATAGCACAGAGTTTAATTCAAAACTAGACTCTGTGTTTATGTTGCCTTGCAAGAAAAATTGCTTATTTTGCATGTCTATTACTTGTCTAGATCCACTCTTGAAACATTGATTTAAAACATAACAGCATTAGCTTTTTTCTTTTTTTTTTTTTTTTTCTTTTTTTTTTTTTTTTTTATTTAAACTGTGGCACTCTAAATAAGCATTCTTACTGAATTAAATGTTTTAATTGAACAGTTTAAGAAAGAGTTTCACAAAACAGTGCACCAAGAATGTTCAGGTTGGAGCACAAGATTAATAAAGAAATTTTTTTTTTAAAAAAAAGAAAGAAAAGAAAAAGCGGTACACAGCAAACAAGGGAGGCAACCAAGAGTGTGCAAATTACCAGCTCTACTTCCCTTAGCTGTGAACAAAAATGGTAAGAAGAGTGATGAACTAAAGATTCATTCAAATGAAATAAGGAGCAAGTAAACACAGTGCACTGGTTAAGTGGGCTTTTTTTTTATAAACAGGGGGGCTGCTTCATTTTAGTAAATAAACATCTTAGCCATAGTGAAAACAATATCTCAACTGCTATCTTTCTCAGGGTAGCACACAGGTTTTGGTATTATTATGTTGGTGTTTGTTTTTTTTAAATCCCAAGAACAATTTGATTGGTGGGATTTGAATATGGTGGGATTTGAATATGGTGGGATTTGAATATGGTGGGATTTGAATATGGTGGGATTGGAATATGGTGGGATTTGAATATGGTGGGATTTGAATATGGTGGGATTTGAATATGGTGGGATTTGAATATGGTGGGATTTGAATATGGTGGGATTTGAATATGGTGGGATTTGAATATGGTGGGATTGGAATATGGTGGGATTTGAATATGGTGGGATTGGAATATGGTGGGATTTGAATATGGTGGGATTTGAATATGGTGGGATTTGAATATGGTGGGATTGGAATATGGTGGGATTGGAATATGGTGAGATTTGAATATGGTGGGATTGGAATATGGTGGGATTGGAATATGGTGGGATTTGAATATGGTGGGATTGGATAATGTTCAGAGATTTCTATACTGAAAATGTGCGCTTGTGCTTGAACCCATCTGGACTGAGGTTTCCTAAGCTAGACATATTTTTTAGAAAATGTTAATGCAGGGGGCAAGTACTCTAAAACACTATTTAAACAGCCATTCAAAACAGAGACTTGTTCTATAATACAATGCAAGGTGCTGGCCACTACAAGGGTTCTCACATTATTACACTTCAGGCTGACTTGTGATTTCAATTTTTTTTTAAAAAGAGATTTACAAGTAATTAAATTAAAAGAGAAAAACCAGAAACAATATTTGTCGGGCTTATGACTGGAATTAAATACTAATGAAACCCCCAATCATAATATGCCGAGGAACGCCAGCTGTCTCAATATTTAATATACACTGTAACTGTTGTGTGGCAGACACTAGCAGGCTGAGCACAAAGCATTGCTAAGCTTTTTTTTACTGGGCATCACCAAAAACATTAGGTTCTTTGAGTTAATTTTTTTCCTTCAGCAAAAGAAGAAAAAGAAAAAAAATCAACTAAAAAATGTATAATATTTTGTAATGGATTGATAGACATAATGTATTTGATCCCAAGTACTCATTGTATATGTACAAAATAACAGTCGTCACCCATATTCAAATAGTAACCCAGCTAGTTGTCATCATACATTAGGATACATGACGCTTAGGGTCGGTTCACACGATCAAATTTTCCTTCAAGCATTTGATGCAATTTGTGTATGAAGCCTTGTCACAGCTTTCAAAGGACTTTTTCATCCAATTCCCCAAAAAAGAAACCACGCACAAAAATAGTGCGTTCATACAACAATTTGATGCGAAATTTGATCGAGTGAACTGATGCTATGGTCATAGTGCCAACGTTACGTCCTGCACCATTCATGAAACAGAGACAGGAGTTTGAAGAGTGCATCTAAAATCTATACATAAGATTCAACAGTGGAAAAACTTAACATCACTAATCAATGATAGGGTGAAGTTGGAATATTGGCTCACTACATAAATTATCTTATCATCGACAGATGATAATTATTTTTTAAAATATAATTATCTAATATGATATTTTTCTATTATATTGATATCAATTTTAAGTTTTGTAATTTTCCTCTTCATAGACATCTAAAAAGAAATGTGTAATTTCCAGTCCATAAAAATTTCTTGCATGTGCAACTTTGTCCTATCGATTAGGAAAGAGAATGAATGAAATATAGATATTAAAGACATGTTACCTCATCTGGCAGCTCAAGGTCTAGGTCATCTTCTTCACCATCACTGCCAAGGCTGTTGTTGCCTAGGAAGGGATTCAAAATGTATGACTATAATCACAATTCTTTTGAAAATTCACAAGTGTATACATTGACAAAACAATGTGTACAATTTAGAGACAGAACAATGTTTGACATTTATATGATGAACATTTAAATAAACTTATTGTGCTTGCAATAACACTCAACTGAGAGCCAGTCAGGATGACATCAGTATAGATTAATATGCATTGTTTTCACCTAAGATATCTTGCTTTCCACCTTCTGTCTTTCACTCTCAGTTTGTATGTTTTTCATTGACTACAACTGGAATATACAAGGCTACAGAGAGGCTAAAGAGTCTGACATATCTGTAAATGTCCAACACCAGACAAAAGACATGGATTTACTTATTCGTACCATATAAAAGTATCATACAATTTATATTTTTCCAAAGATTTCCATGGATAATTTATCAAACATCATGTACATTTTTAAACATAGAACTTAGAGAATCAGCATTTGCAACTTTTTCTAGTCAGTAGAGATATTTATAGAGAGAAATTATATACCAAAGAAGATTCAACAACTTAGATAAATTAAGATCATTTTTTTTAACAGCTAAAGGAATATCAGTGCCGGTACATACGGAATATGACCTTACCATCTTCATCTCCTCCTTTCTTTTCTCTGGTAACTACAGGGGGTAAGTTTGATAACTTTGGTGTGGCTAAAGACAATTTTTTTAGCTGGGGTTGCTCTCCTTGTTTTCCAGCACTCTTCAGCACCGCATGCAAATCTGGAAATAGTGAGTAGAGAACAAGACCTTAATCAGAAAATGTCTTCAGAAAATGTCTTCAGAAAATGTCTTCAGAAAATGTCTTCAGAACAAATGGACATTTCTTTTGCTAGTTAATCTTTTTTAATGTCGATCAGGTAACAGTTCTGGGAAAAAATCAAGGCAATGTTTGTAAGAATGTCCTTCAAATTTTGTTGTGTAAATTATTTACTTTCATAGATCCGTCAGGCTAGAATTTGGTACTATTTATATACTTTTTGTTAAATGAATTCTGCTAGATGCAATGTTGACATGAACAAGGAACAAATTTTTTTGGTAGACATATCTGGTAGCATGGTGAACTGCTCTGGTTTAGTTTCTTATTCTGTGTTGTGTAAATATTATCTTAGGACAAAAATTGATGTAAAGAAAAGTATATATATATATGTATATATTTGTATGTGCACTCTCAATGCATTAACTGCCCTACCACAAGTAATGCAACATTTTAAATAGCATATTTCTCCACATTTCTGGTCATCTTATTTGCTTTCTTTCATTTAAGTTTGTAAAAAAAAAAATGTAACGCAAACTTTCAATTACTTCATCGCATGTAAAGACGTAACCAAAGCACATAAAAAAATATTATATCAAGAAGGATTTCAATGTTTCCATACGAGTACTTGAATTTAAACTGTGTGCATTATGGTTTTATTCACTGTTTCTTAAATAGTAAATATACAAAGTTCCTACTATATTTTATACATTTTATATACATTTAATAATATTCAATCAATATTTTGTATTAATATATGACCCTTGATATTTTCATGCTAAAAAGAGACTATGGAGATCAGTGAAATGCCTAACATTGTTAAGTAGGGTTAGGTTTGAAGACACTGTCCATAGCAAGGATGCCTTAGAAAATTGATGGAAATTTAAACAGCACTATCATCTATTTTATTATAACCTTTTCAAATCAACATTAAAATAATTTAAATTTTGCAATTTTTATTTTTGCGCACTTAGCACTGTCTTTTTTTATAATAAATTCTGTATATAAATTTTTTATTTTGTTTTACATGAATTTTGTTTAATATGATAATTTTTTTTTAATGCAATGGTAAGCTGTAAATTGTTCAATGCTCCGCATGAAAATATGACCGTAGACCATGCTTTCTAGATCTATCAGTAAAAACTGCATGCACTAAAACCAAGGTTTTGAATGAGATCAAAATTTCATTACTGATGTAAACAAAAAATTATAAGTCTTATTAAGTTTAAATAAACAAATTATTTCAGTATAATAACATCATTGTTTAACTGTATTAAATTTTATTCTAACAAACTCTGTGTTAACACAACAAGTGCAGAAGAAAAAAAGAAAAAACAAAAAGCATGCATGTACAGAAAATGAACCATTGGTTAGCGACACATGCAGGGTGAAATTGCTCTTTAAGGAGAAACAAACAAAAACTTCATGCAATGGTAACAAATTTTTATGCAATGGTCAGTATATTTATCATTTCTTCTACTGCGACGAGTTCCTGAGTTAAATTCTGGGTAGTTTAATTATTATTATTTCATTATAGATTTAATGATTATAATACTTTTAAATTCTTAGCACCATAAAATAAATTTCATCTGGGTAAAAAAAAACAAAATAAAAGATACATTAAGTCTTGTCCTGGAAGATAAAACCCGACCTGGACAATTCTCAAGGATTTGTCCATGATAAGAAAAAGCTTAACTTTAGGAAATCAAGTTACTAAGTAAAAAATCATGCAAAAACAACAACAAAAAGAAGTTTCTAATTTGCCATGGGAAAATCAAATGTTATAAGTAAATCAGTGATGGGAAAGAAAGAAAAAAGAACAGAAATTTTATATTATTGCTACAACTCAGCATTCCACCTCAGAAGTTTTATTTTAGAGTTTAATGAATTTGCTTTTACATTTTTTGTTAAAATAATCCATTCTTATTTTAGGCAATATTAACCATTTTATACATTTTTTTATTAGTGGTTATTAAAATATTATTATATATTACATTTAACTGATTCAAGTTAAATTAGAGCGGAAAATATGTAGTTATCTCCTTTTGTTTTCTTCTTTTTTTTTCTACACTTCCAATCAAATGACCCAGTTAGGAATGGGGTAAAATGAAACAAAATATAAATAAATGAAATAGGCTGCAGCCGGGTGCCATTGAAAGTAACAGTCAGACGGGATCATCTAAGCTCTACAGGTGGGCACTGCTTCAACGTACCTGGGAGGGTGAGCAGTTTTGATCCTAGCCTCACAGTTTTCACTGCCATGCCACAGAAAACGCACACGCAAATAAAACAACAGAAAAATAAAAAAAACATACCAAAATAAAAATTTAATTTTTAATAAAAAAAAACATTATTTCAGGAAATATATATATGCATGGCAAGACTGTGCAAACTGTTTCATTAAAAACAGGTTTTAAAAAATACAGTGCACTGACACATAAAAAATGCAACAAAATGGGTTTATTATTTAAGCACATTTAATGAACACTTAACATTTAAATGCACTAAAGTATTAGAGTGATAATTTTTTTGTTCAAGTTTTTTTTAACTGATTGTATTTCAGTTAAAACAGAATACTGTTTCTAATACAAAATAGGGCCTACAAGTGGAATTTTAAAGTAAAATATAGAAACTTAGTTTATAAATAATTTTTCTTTTGAGTTTAACTACCGAAGCTGCCCTCGTCATTAAATATGAGGTGACACTAGCATTTACATATATGCCAAGGCTTGTGGGTTGATTAGTGTGATTCCTAGCCTGGCTTTGTTTGAGTTAAGCATAACACTGCATGCTTACATTGTGGTGACCAATGTGTTACAAAACTAAAATGATGTGTGGGTTTTAAGGAAAGCTTGAGTGACATAACTAAAAAATAATTTATCTTTCACAAGGCTCATTGACAAGCTAGCTGTCACGCTTGTTACACATGTAACTTTTTGTGACTCGATTTTCAATTTGAGTATCACAGACCCATCAGAGATAGGAATAATTAGATAGTTTTTTACATTTTTACAATCTATGTGAACTAGGCTGTCTTGAAGATGCTCAGGTGTCCTTGATCAAAACCTAGTTATGTTAGTGATTATACAACGACTTTGATGGCTGACAAGTAAGGGACAGTGGTGTTCTCTGAATATGAAAATGTAATACACTGAGTAGACATGTGTGGAGTAGATACACTGAGAAAACATGTGTGGAATAGATACACTGAGTAGACACATGTAGGGTGGAGACACTGATTAGACACATGTAGGGTAGAGGCACTGATTAGACATGTGTAGGGTAGAGACACTGATTGGACGTGTGTGGAGTAGATACATTGATCAAACACGTGTAGGGTAGAGACGCTGATTGGACATGTGTGGAATAGATACACTGAGACATGTGTGGAATAGATACACTGAGACATGTGTGGAATAGATACACTGAGACATGTGTGGAATAGATACACTGAGACATGTGTGGAATAGATACACTGAGACATGTGTGGAATAGATACACTGAGTTAGACAAGAGTGGAACAGATGCCTTAAGGTAGTGCTTTAATGTTAATAGTTCTTACTCACATTTGCTCTTCAATATTGAATGCCGATACGATGCCCCCCCCCCACGTACATTTATTCAACACCATATTTCTATCACAGCTATGAAATAGTAGGTTTTCTATGCCCTCCATGCACAACTCACCCATTGTCTTGCCCGCACCACCATCTTTAAGCTGCTGCACGATGGGATGCTCTGGTAAGTTTTCACTTGCCTTCGCCTCAGCTATCAATTTCTTGGCTTGCTCTCGCAGCCTTTTCTGCTTTTCATCCTCCTGATAAAATAAAGGAAACCGTTCATACTGAAGCTCATCTAGACTGTGCCATAGAATTCATGTCATGGACTATGTAACAGCATAAGTACTTGAATGGCTAACACTGGTAGCAGAAGTACTCGAATGACTAACACTGGCAGCAGAAGTACTTGAATGGCTAACACTGGCAGCAGAAGTACTTGAATGGCTAACACTGGCAGCAGAAGTACTTGAATGGCTAACACTGGCAGCAGAAGTACTTGAATGGCTAACACTGGCAGCAGAAGTACTTGAATGGCTAACACTGGCAGCAGAAGTACTTGAATGGCTAACACTGGTAGCAGAAGTACTTAAATGGCTAACACAGGCAGCAGAAGTACTTGAATGGCTAACTCAGGGGTGCTCCTCCAAGAGTTGATTACTTAATCCAGGTTTTGAGACAAGGAAGAAAAACCCAAAAATGAAATTTAAAGTATTCGAGTCATGTCATTGCAGCCCCGAGAAAGCTGCTCCTAGGCAACCGTTTCATCCCAGCTATTTCGCAAACTAGTTGCAAGTAGAGCCCCTCTTATGGGGCAACCGACGCTTCCCCGGGATGGGTGGGGGGAAGATATTAGGACGTAAATTTACCATCCCAACTCCTAGGAAAGTCGATCATGTCCACTGTGTGTATGCACAGTGTCGGACCGACCGGGTGTCTTTGGGTTGGGGCAGAAGTCCTGATTGAACGGACTCGGGTGGGGGCCTACCTGGCATAAGGGGGGGGTGCTTTGGGGAGGGTATAAGGAGCAATAGCTCAATGGCCCGCTGACGGCACTTCCTAATGTGACATTTTATTACAGAATATGGCCTCACCTGTCCCTCCTCAGGTACTATCCCACTTGCCACCTCTCTCTGGGCCTTCTCCAGCAGTTTCCTGGCTCGTTCTTTCAACTCTGTGTGGGTAGGCTTAAGGGAATTTTTTTAGAAAAACAACATGTGTTACATCACACAAGCAGTGCTAGAGATGAAGAATTTGGGTTGTTTGAGGGTTTCTTTTGTAATGACTTAGCAAAAGTATTGAGTATGAATCTCTGGCTCAGTAACTTTTACACTGTGGTAGAGCATCACATTGTTCAAAATGGCACATAGACTTATAACACAAAAAATAACACAAATCAAATATCAACACTGTGTTATATGGAAATTTATAAAAATATTTAAGCAGTACTAAATTCCAAAAGTTTGAGAACCAGTCTCTAGATTTTAAAACACCCACCCCCCCACCCACCCCACCCACCCCACCCCCACCCCCCACCCCCAACAACACTTTCAAAAGGACTTATGGAAAGTAAGTCCAACAACATTTAAAAACTGTGAAGTTAAAAAAAATACTAATAATATAACCAGCTTCGAACCACATCTGATAAACGAATTTGAATATTCAGGCTCTTGCTTATTCACCTCTTTTGGAACTGTTGCTGAAGCTGGATCAACCGAAGAAGTCTGCAAAGTAGGAAAAGGGGGGTGGGGGGGGGGGGAGAAATTTACAATCACTTTCATTTGGTGACCAATCTCTCTCAGGAGAGTCAGTGAGTGAATCATGATACATTACAAACACACTTGTTTCACAACGCATACCGTAAGTACTCGTGAACAAGTCAAGAAATTTTGGTTGTAAAATTCATTTTAAAACGCAGAAACAACCTATCCATTGGTCGATGCAAGTTTAAATAGAACTGTGTTCATTGCATTCAGGGCCAAAAAGTGTATTTACCGGTAGCTGTCAGTCGACCCAGATACCAGGTACACACATACACATGGAGATTTAGATACAAGCATCGGGTGTGATACGTTGGGAGTCTATCATACACGGCAACAGTTTATTGTACAGTTAATTGCTGCTAGGACATATAGACAAGTATGTATGGTAACTTATTAAGAGTAATAGGTTTCAAAACAAATGTGCTATTGTGCACGTAGTTTTCAGGTCTGTTAAGAAGGTGCTTTTAGTATGATCAAGGTAATGTCAGTATGATTAAGGTAATGTCAGTATGTTTAAGGTACTTTCAATATGATTAAGGTAATGTCAGTATGATTAAGGTACTTTCAATATGATTAAGTTAATGTCAGTATGATCAAGGTAATGTCAGCATGATTAAGGTAATGTCAGTATGATTAAGGTACTTTCAATATGATTAAGGTAATGTCAGTATGATCAAGGTAATGTCAGTATGATTAAGGTAATGTCAGTATGATTAAGGTACTTTCAAACTAATTAAGGTAATGTCAGTATGATTAAGGTACTTTCAATATGATTAAGGTAATGTCAGTATGATTAAGGTAATGTCAGTATGATTAAGGTACTTTCAATATGATTAAGGTAATGTCAGTATGATTAAAGTAATGCCAGTATGATTAAGGTAATGTCAGTATGATTAAGGTAATGTCAGTATGATTAAGGTACTTTCAATATGATTCAGTTATATAAATAATTTTACAAAAGGGAATAAATATCATAAAATTATGCCCGGGAGAACATTTAGAAATTTTAAATAAAATCTCACATTTTCATGTTCTTCCTCATCATCTGATCCGAATGGATTGAGAACCTTTGCCGGCTCAGTTGAGCCAGGCTTGGGTGGACTAGGTGCTCTGCGTGTTTTTTTCTTCTCATAATGAGCCCCCGAGCCTATCTGAGGTACGGAACTCTTTTCACTGGGGGAAACTTTTGTCTCGGATGAGGAGCTTGAAATAGGTTTCTGTGGCGCGGGCGGTGATGTGGCCACCGGAGGCACATCGGGGGCCTTGACTTTCTTAGACTTGAGTTCTGGTGCGACTGGTGAATGCGGACTAGAAGGGACGAGGAAGGCGTCGTCAACCGATGAGGATTTCTTCAGTTTGGATGAAAGGGATGTGGTTGACGATGAAGAGGATTTCCTGATGGGAGCTTTGTGGCCGTACATTTCCTCTGATATCCTTTGCTCATTTTCTTCATCATGCTCACCTAATAGGAAGAAAAAATATCAGGATATAAAAATATGCTTGTGAACTTCTAATTAGTCTTCAAGGCAGTTTGAAATGTCTCATTAGGAAATGGCATCAGCGGGCCGTCGAGCTCACGCTCCTTATGCCCTCCCTGGCGCCCCCCCACACCTGCCAGGTGCCGGGTTTCCCCGACGTCGGGCCGTGCGGGGGAACGCCAGAGACGTCCCCGGGCGTGAAATGTCCCCACCAGCAACCGCTCGATCGGGTTTGCCGACGGAGACCCTCCCCGTCCGAAGACATCTGGTCAACCGAAGACGCTGCGTTTAAAGCGTCTGCAGTCCACTTTCCTAGGGGCCGGGACGGTAAATTAACGTCCTAAATCTCCCCCCACCCGTCCCGGGGAAGCATCGGACGCCCTTTAAGAGGGATTCTACAGTGGGTTTCACCCTCGCAACTAATTCGCGAAGTAGCTGGGACGAAACAGTTGCCTAGGAGCTGCTTTCTCAGGGCTGCATATTTAGAATCATCGGCCAGAGACTTCCACCACAGCCTCTCGCCTCATATCCCTTAACGGCAACTTGTAATCATGATCCCAGCCCTGTAGAAGCCGTTTATTCCAGCAGCTACCATGCATGTCCCTGTCTGCCACGCGGGACACGCAATGGTGGTTATGTGCCCCGGGTTAACCCCGAGGGGGTCGGTGGCCAACGCTTCCAAATCGGCAAGCCACTACAGACTTGTCGACCGGAATCAAGGCAGTTTCACTGTTTCCCATCTGTTGATTGATTAAGTGGATTGTGCTTTGGGGCTGGTGGGGCACAGAAGAAGCTCATCATGGTACAAGTCAGAGCCATATAGAATGGTTCAGGGTCAAAGAAATTTTACATAAGGGGAATGACATGGAGTGGGTGATAAGGAAATGTGTATGAATTTAACTTTTTGAAACTTTTTTTTTCTCTTTTGTTACTTTTCACTAATGAGGAAAAATTAAAAACATGCAGACGCTAATTTTTAAAAAAAGTGAAGTCATTTTAAAATATTAAATCCGGACTAAATAAGAAATGGTAATAAGGTGGACAGACTGCAATCAGGGTAACAAAAAAAAGGAAATGAATGAAAAAAGGTACACAACAAAAAAAAAACTTGCACTTGGCTGAAACAAAAATACTTTTCAGCTAAGTGCTATTTTTATTTCATTCTGTTTGTACTGTTGTTTGTTTACTGATGAAGGCTCCCTACAGACACGTTCGTTGTTTTGTTGCGTTTCTCTTTCAGGTTTTCCCATACTTTGTTTCACTCATTTCCTGAATAAGAAGTCTGGGCCATCTTTTATTTTTAATCTATGGTGTCTCCTTTTTTCTTTCTCCTTCAAGTATGTACATTGATAATATTATATATAATAATTTGCATTATATGTTTACGGAGAAAGGAAAGCTTAATGAGCTTGATGAAAATTGAATTATTTTCTACATTTAATTTTTAGGTTATTAACAGTCAGTATCATCTTTCATTGGGCCCATTACCTAGGGTGTAGGTACTTTCACTAGAACTAGGTCCAATCTGTTGAAGCTCCAAGGTCTGTCCTGTGAAATATGATCGCAGTTGATGCAGGTAGGTCATAACACATAGTTTGTCTGGAACGGCCAGCAGCACCATGTCAGATGGTTCTAGCACCTTTGGGATACCTAACTTGGCAGCTGCATCAAAGGCCTGTGGGTAAAAATTCAACTTAAGTTTTATCTACAATACACAGTGATGCACAAGTAGCTTAGCTCAAATACCACTTTGAAAACTCTAAAATAATATGTCTTCATATCTAGAAAGAAAAGAAAAGAAAAACAATTTGAATAAGACTGAGGTAAGTAAAGCACAAATTAACAGAATAGATTCTAAAACTAAATCAAATTATTACAATGTTTTTGTTGTTTTATAGTATTTCTCTTTAAATAAAAAAAAAAAAATGAGAATTTTTATTTAAAAATAAAATTCCACTTTAAATGCTAATTGGCAGCTGATAACTCTTTAATTTAAATGGGAAGTAAATTTTAAAAATAAAATTCTCTTTGAAAAAATAATTTGCATGGAGAATTAAGAAACCATAATGTAAATGATATAGTTTTAATGGAGAAAACTCACCATCTTATTATTCCCCTTAATATCATGAGGATTTAGTTTGTTGTAATTTCTGCATAAAAAAACAGAATAGGTTTATTAATTATAACAATATTAAAACTGTACGTTAACTGGAACATGTTCAAGATGAAGTAAAGCGTTCACAAAAAAACTCCAGCATCAATGTATTAGGAGCATTAAAGTTCTATAATTTCTCCAAATCTTCACTCTGCTGCACCTGATGTAAATCTGATTAACATTATATTACATTTGATTGAAAATTCCTGTTAACTTTATTACAATCCTTTGATACTGACATGAGCAACATGCATCAACTTTTAATGTTCCACTTTTCTAGTCAATGGAGTATAATAAAAGTTTATTTAAAATTATTATGTATTTTCAGGATATGCTGATTAATACTAATGACTGAAGAGTGAATTTTGTGCAGAAATAAACCTACATGAGATCTGGCCTGAAGTGGTGAACAATGGCACAGAATGCCATCCCATTTCTCCAAGAAGTGGTCAAATTAGTGATCTTTATACCCCGATAGCCATCTGTTACCTGGCGACACCAGCTGAGTAGGTCATCATGTGGATTGTTTGTGTTGGGCGGGGGTTCAGTCTATTTGAAATGGATATTCAATAGTAAAAAAAACAGGAATTTACAATCAGTTCTTCAAAAATTATCCTTACAGCTTACTAAACCCATTGGCTAAAACTATCTTTAAGCTTTAACTCACAATTTAGTAAATTGCTAGTCCCATCTATTGATTGTTATTGATATGTGTTACAGCCTTCTTTTAGTGTCTAGTACTCCTTCAAAATGTTAAGCCCTTCTTTCGTTTGTCTAATACCCTCGATGGCGAATACTTCATGTCTAACCGTATGTCAGACCTGTTTCGTCTATCTCTTGGTCAGGTAACTCAAACACTTGAATAGTTCATTGTAAATTCTGTATTTACTTTCATGTACTAAAACATCCACTTGTTACACAAATACATCTCACAGGAATACAGTATCCTCAGGCAAAAAAACCCACAGCGAATCTAACAAACATTCTATCCCTCTCTACTCGACTCTTGTCTACCCTAATGATCTACTCTGGACTCTCACAACTCTCGACTCATCTCACGACTAACTAGCCACTGCCCTTTTATATCACCACACAAAAAACTCAGCATACACTAAAGTTCAACACCACGAACCAACTTCACGCTCTGACCTCACGACTTACAATACACAAAAACACTCTCACGATCAACAACTCCCCCTACCAAACATTCACAACAGTCTGGTTCACAACAATATGCACTTCGAATAAAATTCAGAAATATCTTCGAACTAATTAAATTTAAAAGTAAGAGGGTTGACCAATGAAATTTGCTGATAAGGTACAATGTAAGTGTAATTACAAGCACTCCTTTAAGAAAGCACTTCGTTACATATTTGATAAAGAGAATAAAATTTATTAGAAAGCTCAGTCACTTACCTCACTGCTCGATTTTGATAGAGAGCCTGGACTATGCAATGACTGATCCAATGTCCTGGAGGGGGAAGACAAAAGTAATACTTGAATCACTACTACTACCCATCTCCACACATGACAGCTCATCAAGACAATTAAGCTTTGAACTCTGCTTACACTCTTTAAAACATAACTTCAAAAAAAAATATAACCTCACAGCTTTGTAAGCCAAATTCTTTGTACTGTCACTGAGCCTAAACTAAACATTGAACATGAAAGCAGGGCCGGCCCTATACCAAACAGATTGTGCGGGGCCCAGTCTGGGTAGGGATACGGATAATAAATGAAAATTAAGATTTTGTATTAGAAAATAAATTAGCGCTGGGCCTATGAAAGTGCGGGGCCCACTGCGGCTGCATAGGTTGCAGTGGCCTAAGGCCGGCCCTGCATGAAAGCATAAAATATTTTTTTAGTTCTTTTTATTTATTGTACACATTTAATGCTTTGAAAATAGGCTGAAAAGCTATTTTTAAATTCCACCCCACACCCGAGCCCCCCCCCCCAACCTCTCCACCCAAGAGCAATTTTTAAAATGTTTAGAAAAATAAAGCTCCCCACAAATGTATCTAAATGTTCGATACGAGTCCCCCAAAATATTACAAAGTGGGGATAAGTGAAAAAAGGGCTTCAGGGAGACAACTGACCGACACATTTGTTTCTATTGGACACTTACTTATTCGTCTCCTCAGGAGGTGGGGTAATTGCTCTTATGGAAACATGTTTCTGCTCAACTGGCGAGCTTGGTGGTGTACCCTCATAAATAGGCCGCTCAACAAGGGGCTGCGACCGACGTGTATCTATTGTCATTTTCTTATTTTTCCCATCACCAGCCGGACTAGATGTCCGAGTGGACAGCTTGGCGGGCAGGGTGGATGTTTTCGCAATGTTCTTGGTGTCTGGATCTTTGAAGCCCTCGGGCGATGTTGACTTACGCAGAGGGGAGGTGAATTTGGGAGTATTTTTTTTGGGTGAGGTCTGTTTGCTGCCTGATATGACAGCTGGTCCAACCTTCTCTGGGGTCACTTCCTCTGACTCCTCAAAGGGATTAGACACGGGGGTGGACTGGTCTGGAGCTTTTGAGGTCTTGAAAGACTCAAATGCAGCACTGATGTCATCTTCTTCTTCTGTGTGGGTCTCTGCTTCAAAGGGATTTGGTGATTTGGCAGACTTCTTTTTGTCATATACGTCATCAGCTACAAACAACAACAAAAATTAACAAACAAATACACTGCTTGATCTAAGCAGCTCAATTTACTGTCTATTTTTTTCTTTTTAAACTTTTGAAGTATGAGAAAATACACAGTGGCGTCAAGAACTTTGAATTGACAGGCTTCCTGTTTGTTTTATAATAACGAGTAGCATTCCAAATTAAATTGATTTTTTCTACATATAATAGTTCAGACATCTTGTTGCTGGATGTAGGAAATGTTTTTATTTAATTTATGATGAATTTAAGTTGCTAATATAGTTTTTATAACATAACAGTGTGTGTGGGTAAGTACAATGTGAATCCAAATAAAGTGAGCATTGTTCACAGGTTCATTTGTGAATTCTGTGCACTGTTTTCCACAAAATAAAAGGGTGCAAATATATTCTGAGATAGTTAACTTTAGTGGTAAAAGTAACATGTTATCTACTTGATAAAGAGCTTATAAAGTGTTTGAGAAAATTAAGAGCTTTTTTTTTTCTCCTAAGGCTCTGAAGTCTAACCAAGAGCAAAAAATAAAACTCATCTTTAGTGGGTTGGCCAATTTACTTAAATTTTTCTTTTTATTTTTAAACGTACCTTATAAAAGTCATAAAAAATTAGTATATATTATTTTTTAAAGACCTTGCTAATTTAAAGTCTACGTACACCAAAAAAAACAAATAAATCCTGACATAAGCACAGTGCAAAATGCTTTGAAATAATGTTGGATGTGAAAAGAACTTTTCAAGATATTATTCAAAAAAATATGCATAATGCATTAAATATAAGGAGTTAAGTGAACAAAATTTAATATTATTTATGCAAATATCTTTACCCACCAGGTGAAGGATTCCAATATGATTAGTGCATAAAAATTATTTTTCTGTGATCTAGAATTTTTGTAGAAATTGTATGCCAATAATTCCAACCTTAATTTTCAATTTCACACTTAAGTTTCTCAGTTTAAATTAAGTAAATTAAAAATGAAAATGTTATTTTTTAAATTTCTTTGTTGCTTTTTATTTTTTGGAGGGATTTAAACTTATTTTTGTTTCTTTTATATTTTTTGTAGGAGCTGAGCTTTGACAAGTGATTTGATGGGGATCAATATGATAAGCTTTTAATTTGTATTTTTACACAATGAATAAAGAATGTCCCCCAAAATGTGGCATTAATATAACAAATGTAAATGTTAAAATTCATGTTCACTTTTTTATTAATATCTGAAATGGATCAAATTTGAGAGGATCCAAAGGTCTTAATGTTGCAGCAATGCATTGCCTTGGAAATGTGTGTTTTGCAAATGTTTGCTTATCAGAACTAAACCTTTTGATACAGTAACAGGATAAGAGCCAGAAAAAAAAATGGAATGACCTCTGCATGGAATGTAAGCATTTTCAAGTAATATTATTACAGTATTTTTATTAACAATAAATAAAGCATATTGTGTCAGCTAAAGAGAGAGCAGCAGTGTTCACACCAATATAGCATGAAAGAGGTGCAACACTTAAAAAAAATAGCAGGAAGAGTTCAGCAAAAACGCTTAATATGTGCACTACTAAAATTGACAGTCTGTCAATAAAAACTGTCATGTCTAACCTATATGAATATTAATTTATTTTTTAAACTAAGCAAAAAAATCTTTATTTTTTTAATGTAGTGCTAATTTTTTTGAGACAGTCTTAATGACATTATCTTAATTAACTTATATTGATGTGTTGTTTTTTTTACAATTTTATATATATATATTTTATATAATAATTTTATATAAATATATATATTATATATATAAAATGTATATATATATATAATTGTTTTTAAAAACAATATATATATATATATATATATATATATATATATATATTTATATCTATATATATATTGTGTGTGTGTATTTGCAAGATTTCAAAAATGAAGCAACATATTAAGCACTCATTTAAATCTACAAAAACAAATTATGCGAAAAAGAATGTGATTTATTTAACTAGGTTCCAATCCAAACCATTTACAAATATTTTGTTTGAAAATGCAACTCCAATGTCATATGATGTAAAAAAAATAATAATAATTTGTTTTTCTCCCCCCCCCCCCACACACACACACACCTCATGATAATGCCTACATGCTCTAGCTTATAGTTCCTATTACTCAGGTAACTGCAAACTAAAAATAAAAGCAAATAAAAATCCACAATACCAAATGGATTGAAAGGATCATGCTCCACATCTCCATCATCAAAGGGATTACCAAAATGTGCATCCAGCTGAGCCATCTGGTTGGTGATGTCACTGATCTGGCTCCTGGTGGACAGGCTGACATTTCCTTTAAGCTGTGGTCCACTTTCATCTTCCTCCTCCAGGTCTTCAAGGTTGCCAATGTCTGTTTTACCCATACTCATTAAACTAGCAACACTCTGCATGTCTTCATCTCTGAAGAGAAGAATTTGCATGTAAGGCATACCCTCATGAAAAGGAGCTGATAAAAGTGCTCCATTATTCAAAAAAAGGGGGGGGGGGGCGCAGAAGACTTATTTGTTTAATAGATTTGATTACACCTGAGCCCAGTGAGCATGCTAAAGTAGCATAGATACCAGCACTATAGAAGTATCCAATCAATCAATCAATCATAGACATATGAGGAAGCATATTGTGATTTTAGTAATTAATAGTAATCTGAATAAAATACTTACGTTGCTTTTCCTTCACGGATGAATACACAAGAGAGTGTAAGTTCAAGGACGGCTGACACAATTTTTTTACTCAAAGGTTTCAGCCTCAGCTTGAGGTTGGTTTGAGTAGGAATTTGACTGGCAAATTCCTTCATATTGATTGCTCTAGAAGCAAGTACTTTGCGACTGCCTTTGGAGTGCTGTCATCAAAAAAATCATGAGAAGAAAAAAATATCTCAAAATGATCACAATTACTGCATCTATTATTTAAAACTTTATAGAATACTCTGCATTTATTTAATTTCTATTTTATTTCAAACCCATTGATGATTCTTAAATGAACTTGGTTCCTGGTTTGTGTAATGTAATGCTACAGATTAAGACCTACATCTTCAACTGTGAAAGTCCATTCTTTGTCCTCATACTCATGCTGTCTTGAGTCTCTAAACAGCGTCACAGTGATCTCAATATTTTCTGGTACTGTCCAAGTTATGAGACCTAAGTATGGATTCTGGAGGGTGGGCTCCCATTTGTATGGCTGAAAGGAAAAAAATATTAAGTTTTAAAGCTTAAGGCTAAGGACTGTATTTCTTAAAAACACATAAAAGCATAATTTGTTACATAAATTAATTAATTTTATTTTTCTTGTGGCGGATTTTTTTTTTAGAATGTTTTTGTCCTTTTTTGGGGGGGTGTTTAAGTAAAAAAAACAAAAGAGTTGTCAGGACCACTGAAGTTTATTTTCTTAAGTATTCATCTATTTACTGAAGTGTTCCTGTTAAATAAGTGATATAAGCTTAAATTGCAAATAATGCTGATAATAACTTTAACATAGGAATGACCTTCAAACAATAATATGGTCTCAAAACATAAGACTAAGAATAGTTCCAATCACGAAAAAAACGGAATAAATTAAACAAGGTGTATTTTGTTGTATTTCTTATTATGAAGGATAGATCTAGAAATATAAACTCCCCCCCCCCTTCCCAATGTAAACATATTTTTTGGGCAAATAATGAAATATTGCCATTAAAATCATCATAATTATGGCTGCTTAAACTTTCTAGTTTCGTAACAGAAATATTAAAACCTGAGTTGATCGCCTGCGACTTCTCCTCGTCCAAACAACACACAATTTGCTAGGCTGCCTAAACAAGAATATAAAATGAAAATGTCATTGGAGATGCTCAAGATTAACCATAAATCTTAAAAAACACTACCAGCTATTTCAACCAAAAGTTCAAAACTTTTATTTATAAAAAAAAAAACATAACTTAAAAATGAATTGGAAGTTATTTAGGATTTCTTATCTATAAGTATTTTTTAAATCTATTTACCATTTCTTTGAGCACTCAACAGCCAACTCTTGATAAGAAGCAGTAAACTGGAATTTTGATGCAGATTTTCCCACACGCTGAAGTCTTTTCCAAACAGACATTGCAAAGCTACTGCTTTATTTCAGTTTTCCTTACAGTCACGTTATTCATTATTCAATCAGGTCTGAAAGTGAGTTTCAAGCAGAGATTATTATGCAATGCATGCATATAATAAAGGCATTTTTTTTTAAACATTGGGCATCCAATTAAGTAATCATCACACCTAAAACAACATTTTAGTTACAGTTGTTTAAAGGGTTTTGTTTATTTTTTAAACAAATTATAAAAATTTCAACCCCTCCCATTCCTAATAAGACTTTGCAATTACATCACTGAAAGTTTTAATTTTTTGCCTTTTTCTAAGCAAAAAATAGTGTGCTTTTTAAACATTATTCCAACATTTTTGTTGCATTTGTGTCATATTTTGGCAGTTTCCATAACTCTTCTGCCTTTCTGCCTACAATAATGTTGTTCATATTGTGCTATGAAAATGTGCACTGATGTTTTACTGATGAAGATATGGAGCTGAAATTTTTGTACTTCTAATATATAAAACTACAGCATCATAGTAAAAACAGCATTATCAATGCCAATATTTTCATACTTTTTATCATTTCTATACTTCTTTAAAATATTTGTGTATTTAGAAATAAAGATCCCAATTTTACAGAGCCACAAGGCTTGGCGGCATAGGTAAATAAGGGAAGTGTACACAAAACAATGGCATGTTACACTAAAATGTGCAGCATTTTTGGGACTGGTGGCAAACATCAAAGAGCATCGGTTTGTTGCTTATTAAGGGAACAAAGTCAGTACCAGTTTTATAATAGTTCGTTATGACAGTCAATGTCAAAATCTGGTTTCCAAAAACATTTACTGAGTTAATAAAATTTAAACATGACTGAACACTCCAGAAGGTCTGTTAAGAATGATGTTGCTACATACAGAAGTGGTTTGTCAATTATAAGGTAAGTGTATGATTTGCTTTTACCATTTTTAAAAGCTATTGACAGTGTTGTCGAATTTGTTGAGTCACAAATCCTTCTCTTAGAGATGTCCACAAGGAAAACATACACAGAATTGCATATTTATCCAAAATATTTCGAAAAGTTCATTGAAATTAATTTGCTTTTACTAGGGACTGAAATTAATTTTATACAAAACTAATCTGTCTTCCATACTCATTTTGGTATTAAAATTAACCCTATTCACAGCTTTAATTTTCATCGCATAATGTGACCATTTGGATAGGCCACATAAAAGTAAATTTAAATGTCTAGGCCATTTGACATTTGAGGATCTTTGTTTCATGGAAATTCTAGTATTTCTAGTTTGTATGATAAATCTGGCATGGGATTTCGCAAAGAGTTGTCTCACCCTAAGCGCAGTGACATAACTTTGGGGAATGCAAACATTGGACTTAAAGTATTCAAGTGAATTGACCAATAGTTGGACCTGAAAGACTTGTTTGATAACTTTCTTCAATGAGCATTATTCATATCAAAAACTGCATCTGTCGCTTGATACAGTCGATATGAAATATATTAAAATGAAATTTTCCATTTATTTTAATTAAATTCAACTTACAAAGTTAAAAATAAACTAATCTTTGCTGATACCCCTGAGATGAACACCGGTGGATAAAAGAGCCACACCTTGCTCATAGTGCTTTCTTTTGATTGGTAGAACAAAGACGTACCTGTATGCTATTCATTTCTATCAGGATGCTACTCATTTCTTCTAACATGTTGCCATTACATATAATATTTCAAAATAATTTTCTGGGGAGGGGAGACTCCCCTCCCCCGCTTTCAAGACAAAAATAAAACAGCTACAAATGTTAATCTTTTGAATATAAAACTAGTTGACCTGGGGAAGCTCAACGTCCTATATAACGTGGAAGACATCACGGGCCTTGCTGCTAAGTACATCTTAGCCAAAACAATTTTAAGAAATTGTATTGAGAGTTTAGCTAAAAATTTCTGTCTCTATCCTGTCGTGTGGAAGGTAAAATTAAAACTCTCATTATTGTTGCATTTCAAATAATTTTAGCAACAAAAACCCATTTAATGGGTCAGAAATTACTTATTGTGATAGTTTTGTTCACAAATGGTGGGTATTGATATTAGTCAAATTTTACACATAAATGTCTGACATCATTTTGTTTATTTTGTTTAATTTATCAAGATTTTTTATTTAAACTATATTTTTTTTAAATGCTAGAAATATTTAGAAAACATAAAAAATTAATAAAATGATGTAGAAATAGCTTATGGCTCAGGAACTAAGCTGCAAAAATGGTAATTAAGCGCAGCGGAATTTCCATCTGCTGTTGTTGGTACTCGAGTCCAACCCGCCGTTTATTTTTGTTTTTTATTTGATGATTATGATTCTACAAGTCATTTTTGGATATAATGTTGAGTATTTCTAAATTGCATTTGTTTAGGAGGGATAAACTGTGAGTTGAGTTTTCATAATTCTTAGTGTATATTGGATGTGTTTTTTCGACTTTATTTGATAGATGAATTTAGTGTTCTATCAGACTTGCTTAATTTTTAGGAGGACGCCAAGGTCACAATTAACGGTTGGTGTAATTAAGGATAATTTTAGGGATATGGGATTACATTTAGGGATAAATTAGGGATGTTAGTGATAAATTATGTTTGAATAATTTATTTTAGGGTTAGGGATCATGTATGTTAAGGTTATTGATAATTTATTTTAGACATAATTTTAGATTTAGTGTTAGGGATAACTTATGTTATGGATAATTGAGGGTTAAGTTTAGGGATAACTTATGTTATGAATAATTTAGGTTTAAGTTTAGGGATAACTTATGTTATGGATAATTTAGGGTTAAGTTTGGGGATAACTTATGTTAGGGTAAGGGATAACGTATGTATGGGATAATTTAGGGTTAGGGATAATTTAGGTTTAGGGATAACTAATGGTTAGGGATAATAATTTAGTGATAGGGTTAGGGATATTTAATTAAAATTCAGAAATTATTTTAATATTTTTTTTTAAAAGGCTGGGGTAGGGTCGGATATGCCCTATAACACAAAATGGCTAGCGTGCAAAGCTACCTAAGCATAACTCACTATGGATAACGCGCCATCCTTCATTCATCATACATAAATTTCATGGTGAATGTAGCAAATATTTTTTTTACCCCTCTAAAAACTTTGCAAGAGGTGTCAACCAAATGCGAGAGCCCCATTTCCCAGCGCAATTTCTAGCTCTATTTTCACCTGGTGTATTTATTTCGATAGAACGCAGCAGCTTTATGTATCCCTCCAGATATGAGGCAAGAGCGTCAACGACATGCAGTTGCTCCCTTCCCTCACCTATCACCGAACCCCCCAGATCTCTATGTTGCACACTGTCGTGATAAATGGAAAGCATAAAAGTGAAAAAGAAAAAAATGATTTGTAACATATTGCTGGTGTTTTTTTGTCAAAAGGGGCGGATGCAGGAAGTGTTGACTGTATTGAGCACTTCCACAAAAACCAATGGACTACGATTAGTCACTTCCTTGTTTTGTCACGTGATACGTACCAGCCATTGGTAGGCTTTCTGCTACGCATAACAACACATAACAACAGATAAACAGCTGATCAGCCATTGCCATTATCATTAATTCTAAAGCAAAATGTTTGTCTCCATCAGCGCTTCCCCAGTGTTAATTAAAACTTTTACTTTTCAAAATATTCTTGAATACACTGCGTTTCTTTAAATGACATTCAATAAATGTGACAATAATTATAATTCAGTTATGATTAAAGGAAGAAAGTTGTTTGAAGAAAAATTTGTGAGCGACTAGTGTGTTGCAGACAGCCTACCGGAAGTATTACTTGTTTTTACACGTATCACGTGACAAAACAATCGACTAATCGTAGTCCATTGAGCCCGGGAAGCCCGCAATTATTCAATGCGCTTGATTCGTCCCACCCAGCCACTTCATAAAAAAATTTAATTTCATTAATTCCTTTGTTTCTTCTTAAAAAATTACTTTTGCTTTATTAGGTAATTTGAAAGCAATTTTTAGATATTGTCCTATTTGCCATAAATGATATATTATTTTAAGCTTGATAAAAACATACATTTCATCTATCTATCTTTTAATAGAAATGAAGTTATTTATTTATTTCTGGTGAATTTTTTAAACCCCCTTATTTATCCTTGTAGTTAACAGAGAAACCTTGTGACAGACTTTCCAAATTTCTGACTTATTTTGCCCACAGCTTTTCAATTTTAAAAGATAATGGTACCAATTATTCAGGAGACATTACCAATGCAATACCGGTATACAACACAATTAACAACAAAGCGTTTACATAAGATCAAGACTTCGTATTTTGGATAATTTTATTTGAGAGTATGTTCAAAAAAACATGAACAGAAAAATTGAAAAAATAATTATTTATAAATGAAAATAAACCAAAAAATAACATGTTTATTGTATTTAATTAATTATATGCTTCAGTTAACATTAAAATCCATTCTTATATTTATAAAAGGTATGTATAAGTCTTTTTTTTTATAAAATTGAAGGCCTGAGATTATAAATAAAAACTACTAATATCACCCATAAGACTATTACGAGCATACCAGTATATTTTTTTAATTTTTAAAGGTAATGGGGATGTTATGCCTTTCATTTTCTATTTAAATACGCTTCAGACTTTTTGGTCTTATGAATCCACAATCTCTCCTCCATAAGCTTTGTCTTTGCCATCTACGTCCAAACGTGCCTCCATGACAATTGAAGGAATTCCACAGAGTTCTTTAATAGAAAATTAAAATTGTCTCCTTGTATATAAAGAAAACCTAGCAATAATATCTAATCATAATCCTGAATCTACACAAATTCTTATTTCTTTTTAATGTTATTCAAGTTTTTTGTTTAGTAAAACGCATATCTTTTTCTTTTATTTCTTTAGAAATATTAAATATTTGTCTATGCAAATTGTTTTTCTATGTCCTAATAAAACATAATTACTATGATGATGTTGAGTCTTATTTGTTTATTCGATGTCTTTAATTTATAATTAAAAGCTGCATTAAATGTTTTAAACACTAACTTTAATTAGGCCTGTTAATGTAAATGCAGTTTTAATAGAATAGTTTTATTAGTAGTATTATTACAAGTTATATTAAAATATACAATATAATGTAAGATAGGCATAGGCCTAATGTAATTTTTTTCAAATTGTAGGCCTAGTAAAAGTAGATGGATGCAAGCTTAAATTTAATTTCTGTATTCTAAAATTATATTTTAAAATTTACTTTTAAATATATACTCAGATATATTACATTTTCATTAAATTTAAATATATAGTTCTTTATAAAAATGTATAAAATATGCTGACTAGACACTTACTTGTATTTAATTAATTAATTTTTTGTTTTATTTCCCCAAAATAATAATGATATTCTTAAGATAATAATTTCAAATTTTCTGTGGATTTGTTCAACATTTATAAGTATAAAACAAATAATACAGTATTATTTGATTAATTTAGTTAAAATTTACTATTATACTTTTTATTTTACCATTTTCTACATATGTATATTATTTTTATATGAATATGACAAAACAATTAGCATGTTATTTATTTTAAGTTTGTTATCATCATGTATTGTTAGAATCAACTTTGGCCGTTAATAGAAAATAAAATAAGTTCTCGTCACTTGCTTGAGACAAGTTTTTATGATTGTTCTTTAGTAATATCTTGAGTAATTATTGGATTATTGTGCCAGAAAGTGTGTTTTTTTTCTTTGGGAAAACTGAGGATTATATTATAATAATTCTCTTGTGGAATATTGTGATAATTGATTCAATATAGGATATTTCATTACCAAAGGAAAGTGAATATTTTTTTAAATTTTTACTTAGTTTATGCCCTAGGACTAAGAATAATAATATTCATTAAAATATAATTACATAGCCTAAAATATCCTTATATATAATTTATAATATAATAGGCCTTACAAATAAGTTGGGTTGGGTCTACGCCTAAACTATAATATAGTATACTTTGTATTATACATGTCTAAACTAGGCCTATAGACTATAGACATTTTATATATATAAAATATTTATCCATATAATTATTACAATAATATATTTATAAACTAATATAAATATATTAGTTGTAATAAAAGCTGTTTATCCCACTCTATAAATCCTTTATAAAGGTATAATTTCTATTATAACACTGTTACTAAGCCTATCTAAGTTAAAGACAAGTGCTATCCCCCATGTCAGCCATGTCCATGGCAACCAACAAAAAATAAAAACCACTGAAATTTCATAAGCCGATAATAATTATTTATGTTATAAAACTTTTTTATTTATATAAAATGATTTATTATTAGTTATATTTCCCATTTATATTCTGGATAACCAATTTAATGAATTATTAACTACCCCCACGGCTGCTATCAATAATTGGTAATAAGCAGAGAAGCACAGTGGCCATGATGAATAATTACACAGCCTTAAAAAATTACCTCTGGGACTTTCTTTTTTGAAGCCTACCTATGATCTACACTCATGAATTTTGGATATTTTATAAATGAACCTATAAACTAAAGTTATGATGAGTGAAGTTAACCTATTTTTAAATTCAATTTTCAAAGCTTTAACCTTGAAAAAAATATCAAATGAACTCTCAGAAGAAAAAGTTCAAGCAAGATGACGGCTTTAAGTAATTGGCGGATGTAGAATTTATTATTATTCTAAAAATTGACTATAATAGGAAAACCCTCAGTAAATTAAAAAGTGGAGGTTGCCATTTTGACAATGAAATTAAGATACCAGTTTTTCGGTTATTTCTGGGCGATACCGATGTGCCTACTACAATTAGTATAACAGAAGGGCTAATTCAGATAGATCGTACCTCATCATTAGGTTTAGGGATAGATTTAGGGTTCAGGTTAGGTTTAGGGATAGATTTAGGGTTCAGGTTAGGTTTAGGGATAGATTTAGGGTTCAGGTTAGGTTTAGGGATAGATTTAGGGTTCAGGTTAGGTTTAGGGATAAATTTAGGGTTCAGGCAACCAAGATGGCGGCCATGGTAAAAAAATGCGGTACAATCTATCCGAATTTACCAAAGGTAGCTTCCTTGACATAGTAGTGTAGTCAAACTCTGCAGTAAAGTATAAATAATATGGACAGAGGTAAAATACACAAATCCTTAAAGTAGTATTTGTAATTTGTATTAAGTAATTATGGCATGGAGCAAAGTATCTAGCATTACAGCTAAAGGCTAATTTTGAAAGATGGGTACATGACGTCATTTGCGTGTTTTGTTATGTTGCTGATGACTTTAGGGTTCAGGTTAGGATTAGGGATAGATTTAGGGTTCAGGTTAGGGATACATTCATTACAACTTTACAACAGGAAGTTTTTTCATTATTTTTAAACGTTTTATTCTTAATTTTACGGGTCGTGTCAACCAAGATGGCGGCCATGGTAAAAAACGTGTACCCATCTCTCTAAATTTACCCAGCTAAATAATATATTATAAGATTAATGGGCATGCTTTGTGGAGCAGAAAACTAAAACATGAAACTGAAATGAAAATGAGAAAAGTAGTGAGTTGGTCCGGTGATGTAAGTGACAATGTCTGATTTAAAGTCACTCAGCAAAACTCATTAGAGTAATCACTAAGTTCAGAAATATGGAAGTTTTTCTCTAGATCAAATTTTAATACTGTAGTGTACGTACTCAGCTGTACTGAAAAAACACACTATAAAAATCAAGTAGGCTGATTTGTTATTTTACAGACGTTCGCCATGTTGATCAACATCAGTCACGTGATTTCCGCTTTTTTCTCAAGACTAAACATACGGAAAATATGATTATCAAATCCCTTTAATCTATATCCCCGACATATTTTTTTTTTCAAATTTAATCATAATTTGATATAACATTTAAAACACGTATCCGTACAGAAGGACTAAGTAAAGTATTAATATAATTTACATTCCTCTTGCTGTTCTCTCGGATACTGCATTGCAGCTAAGTGTTTATTTTAATTTTTATGCTTCTTTTAAGTGTTCGCTGAGAAGGCTTCTTTTCGATGCGTGCATTATTTTTATTGCGTCATTTTTAATGTGTACCCATACTTTGTTTCCCTTCTAATAAATAGGCCTGACTTAGTTAAGTTATTATGATCGTATAAGTTGTATATTATTGTGTAATGTGTCTATTTGTAAACATAATTTGAAGTTGCTTACGCATTATGGCATTGGTATTCTTTTAAACAGAATTTATTGTTTTTTTTTTTTTGTTTTTTTTTTTTGAATAATTGTAGTGAATCAGCCAATCGTTATCTATGGATATAAAAAATATTTCAAAGTCTGAGCCTTTTATACATATATGATATATAATATAAATTATATATTATAAATTTATATGCATATAACTTTATTGGAAAATTATACAATCATCTAAAATTTAGATAATATTAAGAGGGAAAATATATGGGTAATTTATTTACTAACTTCATAAATGTTTTTGATTGTAAGAGTGTTTTTTTTTATATGTCAAGCTGGCAAATCTCTTTAAATACATCGCGTCTCCAACGTTATCAGCGTATGTCGTCATGGATGACTGCTCGATAATGAATTCGTAATCCTCAAAATTACGGTTTCCTCTATTCTTGAAATTATAATGTAAGACAGTTTCACATTTTAAAACTCATGAAAATTATTTTTTTTAATCGATTTCAATTATTGTATTTATTTTTAATTTGTTTCGAAATTATTTGATTCAGTTTGAAACAGCACTATTTCGCATAGTTAACTCGGCTGAATGCGGTGTTAGGCATTGTTTACCTGGGGACTACATTTTGAGGTTAGCAGACGAAAAACCGTTGAAAACGGCCAAGGGCCAGCCATTCTGTTGTAATTCCTAAAAATGGTTTGTATAGTAGTTAATTTAATTACTGTTTAAATCTGTTATGGGCATATAATTTTATTTTAACTTACTAAATAATCCATTTTGTAATCAAAATAATTTCATAACATATGAGTATAATGAGACTGATAAAGTTAAATTTTGTCCCCCAAAATGGCAACATTACCACGCCGCCCCACGCCTCTCCAAGTTTAATTTTTAAATTACAAACATCATTAAAATCAATAATGGTCTAATTAATTTGTTCTTTAACCTGTTTATAGGCCTACATCTTGAGAAGGAACTTCCTTTAATTGTCACTAAAATATTTCATTTTTATTTGTTAAGAGCACAGTACTGAATCAGGATGTGGATGGTCACAGTGAATTTGAATATTTTGCTTAAAAAATATTTTTTAATCTAGCCTTATAATAATAGGCTTACCATCCGATTAAGCCCAAATCTTACACTTACAATAATGTAAGTGTAAAGATTTCAATATAACATTTGTAGTTTAAAATTATTTTTCTTTATTATAAATCTTAAAGTTTAAAGAAATTTTTTGTTATTAATATTATTTTTATTAAATTTAAATTATTATTATTATTTATGAGAAAAATTTTAAATATTATAAAATTAAAATGTGTTCCAGTGCCAACTTACATTATATTATTCAAGTTTTCAATTTCCAAACCATTTAATTATTATTTACACTTATAACAATTTTTTATGCAATCACTTCTACACCAAATTAGAAAAGGATTCCAAATTTATACAAGTCAACAATTTAATAAATATAATCTCCAACTCCAGCATATTTACAGTTACAGACAGTATGTTTGCTTTTGGTAATCTAATCATTAGTTGGCTTCTCCAAAAGCCAGTACCAAAACACATCAAATGAGTAGTTACTTTGGCATCTGCATTATTTTTAGAAAGAAAATGTACAGATTACGGGATCAAATGTGATAATTGTCACTACACAATCAGTGCTTGGTAAAATATGATAATTGTCACTTAACAACTTCAAATGCTGTCTGAAAATGGCTTGATCCACTTTGATAAGCGTTAAGAAATGTTGAACGTGTTACTGGTCGATGTTGGTTGGAAATCGTGGCACACAATAAGATTGGCAGTCTGTGTCTAATCCCAGCAACATCAGTTGACATAAATAGACTAACCAAAGCTGAAGTTAGATGCTGATACATCTTTGTGTAATACCAAAAATACTGTTCTTAGGATTTCGGGGGCCCTAGGCATGGAGCGTAGGTTGGGGGAGGGGGGGAGGGTCAAAGCTCCGGAGGATAAACAGAAATGTGAAGTTTAAAAAAATGACCTCAGACAAGAGATTTATATACCACTACCTCCTTTCCTCGACACTGTCTTACTGAAACATTTTTTTCCCAACATGATTCCTCATGACAACAATTCTTTTTTCTACATTGTAACATTTCCTACACCATCTCTTTGCCAATATCAGTTTCCCGACTTTCAAGTTATAGGCTTTTTAAAAAAGCACTCGGTGGGACCCCTTGGCCCTAAGCGGTCGCCTAGTTTGCCCATGCCCAAGAAAGGCTCTGATTCTAGAAAAAACAAGACACACTTATGCCATTGAAAGCATATAAGGCCCTAATAAGTTAAGCATTTTTTTAAAAAAACTTTGTTTCTTTAAAATGTGTTTAATCTAGTCATTCAAGGATCGGTCTCATTAGTCACACGAAGAGCTGCAACCAGACAAGATAATCTATCGTCTCTCGTAGACGGAAAGATGCCATACAATACATACAATACAATACAATCTAGTCATCACTTTTTTTATTGTACTGACCTTTTAAGGTTTAAAATAGATGACAAAAACTTATAAAATGAACTAAAAATATATTTTTTATCTTAAGTAACTAAAAGAAAAAATTTGTTGATTTAGAATGCACACTATTTAGCAAAGAGTTATGTTGAATATTTTTTAAATGAAACTGATTAGGTAACTTTTACCAAATGGTTATGTAATCAGTGAAGGAGTGAGATTATTCCATCATTCCATGAAATCAATATTTCTATGGGTACCACAAAATTTATTTTCAGACTTTTCAATGATTTGATGATCTAGCCAAGCATGTCACGATTTCCTGTAAGTTTACTTTGATATCTATCAATAAATTTTAAAGCAATTAAAAATAGTTTGATTTCTATTTTAATTTAAAGACACCATTTCCTAACATTTTAAAACAGTTCAAAATATTATAGATATAGAGTAAAGCAAATAAGAAAATAAGCATCTTTGGCTAAATCTTGTTATTTAAAAAACAAGAGTACATAATGTTTTGTAGCAGCAGTTGCTTAATAGCACTTTAGTAATCAGTTAATGACTAATTCATTTTTTACAGAATCAAACTTAATTCTGGAATGCTTAACTGAAAAAATCATCTTACTCACACAGTTAGAGTGTATTATTTAAGAATAGTTTTCAAAGTATCTTCTTAATATTTTTTTTTCAGAAATGGCTCCTATTGAAGGAGTGTTTATCTTACCAAGATGTTGTTAAATTGCTTGAAAATGCACCATCCACTTTAGAATATGCTCTATCTCAGGACCTCAGTGAAGAGATTCGTAATATATATAAATTTGTCTGTACATTTTGTCCTGAATCTTGCAAGAAAGAATTTAAAGAATATAGGCTGGAAGAAATTGCAAGGCAAAAAATGCGTACACATTTGAAAGACCATATTAACTCTTTAAAAACAGGTTTTTCTAAAGGTAAGAGAAAAAACAAAAAGATTAATTTTTATTATGATTTTATTAATAAGTCTGCAGGAATTTAATATTACCTACTAAAGATTAATATACCGATGTAATCGATAATCCTCTTTAGCTCATCATACTTGGTCAAAATAATATTTTTTATATCCATTATAGTGTTTGGATAAAATAAACATTTCTGTTGTTTAATAAATCTTATTAATGATATTATTGTAGATGACAACAAAGATTTTAGGACAAGAAATCAATTATTTAAAGGACCAAAGAGTGGTAAGCTTTTATTTTTGTTGTTTGGTCTTTGATTTAAAATAAGAAACAGTAAAACTGATGAATATCAGTTTATAAAATTAAATAGCTCATTTGCTTCTAAATCTTTGATATAGATTTGTCATCTTTTTTTTTTTGAGTATACTTGTTTTATCTTTATTTTACTATTTTAAACATTTATTTTAATATTTTTAATGTATCATTCATGCCAAAAAGCCATGATCTGGCTGGTATTCTAAGGACATAACAAGTCAGCTTGTAAATGTTAATCTAGCTCCCTAGGATACCTTCCTTAATTATTATCACCAGTAAAGCCTGCTCCTCAGACCCCTTAGCAGTAGATTTAGTATATGTCAAAAATATTATTCTTTCTCTGTTTAAGCAACTCAAAAGCACAAGTCAACAATGCCCATTAACAAAGGAGTACCAAGTAAAAAATCAAAAATATTAAAGAAAAATGACTTACCAGATGTTAAAAGCAAAATCAAACTTCCAAAAGTACAAAATCAAAGATACACAAAGTTGAAGGAGTCTTCAAGTGAGAAAATATTACCTGAAAAAAATGATGATATTCTTCATTTAAAAAGGGAAAATAGTGCTTTGCACTCAGAAATTGTAAATTGCTGTGAAGAGATTGAAGACCAAAAAGCTATTCAAGAGTTTTGTGAATCAAGTTCAATTCATGATGAATACTCATCTGAATTCAAAGCTGATACAGATGCTTCAGAGGACAATGAATCCAGTGACAAGAAATATTATGAAACTCAAACAATCCATGGTGGCAAAGAGTAAGTATCTTTTGTGTATATTCATGTATCAGTTTACCAAATCGTGATTAGAAATTGTACCCATAAAAATAATAGCGTGTCATCATGACAAATCTTATGCAGTTGCATGTTGATGAAACTAACTTTGGTAACAGTTGAGATTTTTATGCAGGACAGAGATAAATTATTTTTTAAATAATATTTAATTATTGAAAACATACTGGCAAAAGAATAGCATCTATTATCTTATATTTATTTTTATTAAACGTATGAATTATCAGCATCATTGAACCCAAATTGTTTTACAATAAATTTCAGACAGGAGACTTTTCAGTATAAAGTGGCTACAAAACTATTTTCTGCAGATCGTTCATTGTGGAATTCTATAGAGCAGGCAAAAAAATTTCTTACCTTTTTATAAATAAAATATTAAATAATATACATTTTTTTTACTCATGTAAGTAATGAAATTATATAAAAGATTTATAGTAGTCTTACACTTTGATTAAAGTAACTCATCCACATATAAAGAGGTTTTATATTTGAAATATTTATTACCGGTATTTAAATATATATGTAAAGATGAATACTCACACATTGAAATGAATTATCATTTTTTACATATGTAGTTAAAATCATTTTAATCTTAATTAGTATTGTTAATTTGTAAAATTTTCTTTATATGTTTTGGTTTATGTTTTTTTATTCAGGTGCTTGATGAAATTGTTCAAACAGAAGAACCATCAGAAATATTGTTGCAGCCAGATAAAGAAAAAATACTTAGTAAGCAATGTGCTAGAAAAGTCATGCTGTTAAATGTGCATTTTTACATGAAGTGAAAATCCAGTTTTAATTACTTAATAACTGTAAACAGTATTTCACCGGGTTAAAATGCACTGATAAGAAAACTATTAATCAGCCTAAGCTAATCTGCCAATTGCAGAATAATTGAATGATTATTGACATTCCCTAATTATGCAAAATGTTATATAATTAAGGCAAAGTAGTTCAAAAATTCTTTCAGTGTGAACAGTGGCAGTTCCAGATAAGAAAACTAACTTAACACAAAAGGAAAAGAGTGGAATAGAAATTTATTGGGTATGCCACCCGTAGATCGCTTGCATAAAAATGTTTGGAACCAGTCCGCTACATTTGATGACAAAGAAAATTTATATTTATGGTATCTTCAACCATATAATCATATTTCTCATATCAGCCACTCTGCATACACCACTAACTGTCAGATCAGCTCCATCCGTCACTACCTCACAATCAGCGCAACAAAAACACTAGTCTGTGCTCTTGTTCTCTCTCGTCTCGACTATTGTAACTCTCTTCTGCCAGGTTCACCAAAACATTTCATAGAAAACTGCAGAAAGTTCAAAACTCAGCTGCTAGGTTAGTTGTAAAGGCAAAAAAACGTGATCATGTCACTCCACTACTTCACTCACTGCATTGGCTCCCCATACAGGCATGCATTGCCTAGCTTTCAGTTCTCTGTCACAACTTTATCTCTGGTTCCTGCCCTTCCTATCTTACTGTCTAGTTACCTTTACCTTCATTCCTCAGCAGATACGCATATTCTTTCTGTTCCCAGAACACGCACTACAGCATATGGTAAAAGATCTTTCCCTTTCTGCACCCCCAAACAATGGAATTCACTCCCACTACACATCAGCAATATACCAACCATACAGGCCTTCAAAACTGCACTCAAAACACATCTCTTTAAACTCTACTATCCAGACTGATTCCCCCCAATTGTAGATAAACGATACTACTGGTTGCTGTCCATGGCTTGACATGTAAAAGTTCTTGGGTGGGTGGTGTGAATATACATTGGTTTTTGTTTTGTTATTATATAGCTGTTTTTTAATTAAATAAATGTATGTTATTTTTTAAGTCATGATTATGTTTGCTAATATTTTTATGTACAGCGCGGTGAGCCCAGCCCTAGGCTGGGGTACCACGCTATATAAGGCCACTAATAATAATAATAATTTGGGTTTTCTATTTTATCCATTGATTCATTTTAAAATGGAGTCAAAGAACATTTGTTTGAATTTATAAAATTTGCAGTTGGTATGAAACAATGGATAGACAGTGTCCAAATTTATGAACGCCAGACAGTATCTAGAATGCAAGACCCTTTGACTCCACCTGAAAAAAATGTTTTAGACAGCTTAACTAATGAAGACTGGAAAAAGCTTGAGGCGTCACAAGATTCTGAATCTAAGTTACGTTTGACAGTAAGTTAAACTAGCAAATTATTATGTTGCACTTTGACGTCTTGAATTTTATAATTTTAATTCATCAAAATTTGAACTGTCCAGATAAACCAGATACTTGCATTTAATTTCTTACCAATTAGCAATATTGCTTTATTTATTTGTAAACCCCAGAATTTTAAATTATCAGTTAAACAGTAGTTAATGTTAACAACACTCTGTGTTTGGTTTATATAACTATTTATATATTGTTCCAGGGAAAGTGGTATGCATATAAATAAATATATAAACACTCTTTACATAATATAACAGCATTATTGATCACTACCAATTTTGGCACAGTCATAGCGCCTAACCCAAGGCTGGTTCAGCTGAAGGTTGATCAAAATCCCATCAGCTTGAAAAAAGGCAGATATTTTATTGTAGTCTTATTTGGTGCAGTGATTTTTAATAAAGCTGTATTTTATTTTCATTGAACAGTGCACTTAAAAAATATTTAACAAATTGTTTTGTTAAATATTCTTTTAGAGCTTGTTTTTTGCTTTTGTTACTTTAAACTGATACAGTTTATTAACTATAGATTGACTATAGTTTAATATTAAACATTATAGCAGAAACTATTATATTTCAAATACATGTGAAGACTGAGTTAAATTCTGTCATTATCTCTTTATATTGTAGCAATGTGTTTATATGCTTTAGTTGACAGTAAAGGTGGTTCTAGGAATGTGTTCATGGGTTGAAAGAGAGAGAGAAGGGGGGGGGGGGTGTTAGTATTAATTTAAACTCCTGAACAATCACAAGTAAGGCTTCACATTCACATTTAGATCAGTGCTGTACAAGCTTTTCAAACTCTTGGAGCCAATTTTTTTTCCAAGAAGCAGATGGCAGTACATGACATCTCAAAATAAATGTTTACTTTTTTGCAATTATTTTATTTATTAACACGTCTTACCTTATGCCCAAAGAATCATATATCCCTTAGCAGTGTCAACTTAATGAATAAAAACTGTAGCACATCTTTAATGCGATTATGTCTTGAACTTGCAATTTTCTTAATTTGTGGCTGGTATTCACTAACTGCTACCCTTATTAGGGTTTCCTAAATGTTCATCAGTCAGTGTTTCATTATTTGGACTCAATGTTGGTCTTTACAGCGAATCCAGCCACATAGATGTAGGTGCTTCCAAATATCATCAATATCTTTTTAAAACATTTCAATAGTTGTTGAAATTCATCTGAAGAAACATAGGTCATACAGAATTCAGTTGGCAATGCATTCTTGTATGTTTTTCACAAAGAGCCATGTTGTGATGAATTTTGATGATTACTAGCTGCACTGGACCTTCATCTGTTCCTAATAATATCTTTATGGCTAAAATGGAGATATTACATGGAAAGGGATTTTCCAAAAAAAGTAAAACAGGAGTAAGACTGTAAATATCTTTAAAACGATCTGTGAAATTTAACTTCAACATTTCTAACAATCGCTCACTTGAGTTGACCTGAGAAACAGTTTCACTTCTTTAATTAGATCCCAGAATCTTGCCAGCTCTTTCCCTTTGCTCAGCCAACATTCAATAGTATGAAGAACAAAATCCCCAAAATTTCTTTTATATTCTTCTAACAAAGTCTTAAACTACCGGAGATTTAATGAATTAGCTCAAATGAAATTTACAATTTTCACCATACTATCCGTAACATTTTTCAGTGTATGAGCTTTGAGCAAAGAGATGGCTGGTGAAATTATACAATGATCAATGATATGCTTGAATGTCTGGAAAATGGTTGTCAGCCATCAACAAACCAATCAGGCCAACTCTCCTTACCACCATTGCAGGGGCACCATCTTTTGTAACCAAAATAAGTTTCTTCAAATCAATACTAGTCTTTAATAGAAATTCCTTCAGTGCCTTATATTTATATAAATCCTCACCACGGATTGTATTTTTCAATGGAAGTAGTGCCAATCCATGTTTCATGTCTAATGCAACCCAAACAAAACTATATCAGTGATATCTCATGATTCATCAAATGCAAGACTAAAACCAGTAGCAATAGCAATTTTCAAATCATGAAGCAACTGCTCCAATGGACATATTTTTCAAAACTTCTAGCTACCGTACATTATGGTAGATTTTTTTTTTTTTTGGTTTCTTCTTTGTTTTTAAAATCAGCTAATAATGAATCTGCACATTCTTGAAAACAAAGTTTAACAGTTTCACCATCTGAATATGGCTTTTGTTTCTTAGCTAATATACAGTTAATATTAAAAGATGTTTCAGTACCACAGTCGCTTGAGCTCAAAATCCTATTAAAAAAATATTTTGCCTGCCATTCAGATCCATTTTTAAAGATACTCTTTCTCAAAATCTTTATGCACTGACTTGTGGTGTCTCTGCACATTGGTCTTTTTCATAACAGAAATAGAATTCTGGCATATCAAATACACGGGCTTCTCATTAAACAATGAAAACAAAAGTTCAAGTTCTCATCAAGCGTTATTTGTTCATTCTTTTGTAACTTTCCATTTTTTACTTGCCATTTTGCCTTAATCTCTTTATAGATAAAAATGATTTCAAGAATCGTTTGCACTGTCTCTCAGAATTCTTAGAAACACCGCTTTTATCCTGCTTTCTACTCATAGAATTGATCATGCTCCGATCACAGAATACTATGTACTAGTCTGATTTCGTCTAAAAAAAATACAGGATGGACATACTGCCCCCCCCCTGTACAGAATTCCTATTACGTTTTAACTGGTTCACATTCCCCCCAGTCATTTGCTACACCTTAAGTATCCCAGATCTCATTTTGTTAACTCCTGTCTTATTATTATCATCCCATAAAGCCCAGTCCTTTTCATGTGGTGCTTACATGTCTAATTCATCTAAATCAATCCTGTTGGTGTGCATGGACATTTTATGATGACCAGCTAACTAAGCATCAAGTTACCATACTTTAAGTTTCCAAATTCATCTCTCGGTTAGTAAAGCTGTTAGTAGTTTTACCGCACACCACAACAACCACACCCACCCCCTCTTTTTTTCAGAATCACTGAATGTTGTTTGTTTTTTCTAAATCTAACATGTTTATTTTTTACACAAATGGTAAAAATGTCTCAAGCTATGGTGGACCATTTTTAACCAGTCCGAGGACTGGGCATTGGACAACACTGACATAGATTGTACTTTGTAGCACAAAATATTTTTCATAATGGTTTAACATAGAATTTCAACTTATAGATAAATATAATTTTATAAATCTGATAATTTTGATAATGAGACTGACAAACTTATTTTGACAATTAATTCTATTATTCTAATCTTTTACTTTTATTTCAGGTATATGCAAGATTGCTCTTACGTGACTATGAGTGCATCCCCAGGAAACTTAAACCTAAGGACTGTCGACATTGTGGTAAACATTACACAGCCAGCACATCATTGTATAGCCATTTAGTAAGCTTATCAGGTACTGTTTGTTGGTATATCCCTATCATTTTGTAGTTTTCAATTTACTTTTTTTTCCCTTCAAATTTCAAGCATAATTTTATTACTATTTTTAATAAAATATTTAAAATTGGATGCTTCTTTACAAAAAATATATTTTCCTATGTAATTTTAAGGTATTGACTAATAAACTCAACAACCTTTAAAATACTGTACAGATGTGATGAAAAGGATATGTCTAAATCAATAATTGCCCATTACACCAAACGGTGGGAGGGACTAAGCTTAGTAATCTTAACAATGACTTATAGCCTGGACATTAAGGCAATATAAGTATTTTTGAGATCCTATCCAGCAGGAAAGTATTTAGAAAGCAATTAAACAAATTATATATACCTTTATTATGTATAACACTTTTGCGAACAATAATATAAAATGAGTTATCTTAATATTTTTAAAATAATATTAAGAACCCTTTTAAACAACAGAACAAGTTTTTGAATGTCAAGATGCCCACTATACTTTGGTTTACAATTAAATTTTTAAAAAATTTATTTCTTTTGCATAGGTATTCGTTTCTGGGTGTGTAGTAAGTGTAAAGAATCAAATATGGAAGAGGCCACATTCACTAGGAAGCATTCTTTACAATATCATATCCTTAAAGAAGTTGGTATACCTCGATATAGATGCACTCAACCTGGATGCAGTAAAACGCACAATCACACTCATCATCAAAAGGTAAAAGTTACACATTTTTAGCCTATCGATATCTTTTACTTAGCCAAAAACCATAATTACTTATGTATTTTTTTATAATATTAATATTTTCTGAATTTTAATAATAAACAGAGCCACGCCAGGCAACACACAGGGGAAAAACATTACATATGTGTGATTGAGACATGTAAAGGTAGATTTTCTAATCGCAACACTTACAGCCGCCATCTGCTGCAATTTCATAATGTAGAACTTACCAGGTGAGTTTGACTACAATTTTGCAATAAACATTTTTAATTAATTAAAAATATGCTAAATAAAATATTTTTTATAGAGTAATTTGAGATGATACATTTGCCTTTTAATTCATCAACTTTCAGGAGTAATCAACTTAGAGAAATTGATGAAAAAGAAGCAAAATTAAAAGTGTTTGCTGCAAGACTTAAGGCAAGAGAAAGAAGCAAGGTGATTGATATTATAAGTATTAAATGTTGTTAATAGTAGGGCCAAGACTAAGCTTATTAACCATAATTACTGTGTTTTTCTGACTGTAGAATTTATAGCTTTGAGTGTAACTCAAGTTTTCAAAATAAACATACAAATTAGTGTAAATGGGATATCATTCCATCTAGAGGAGAACTTTTGTCAAATTTTTCATCTGTACATTTAGACATTTGTTAGTCAAGACTACTATATGCCCTAACTAACCAATATTGCTATAGTCATTGTATCTTTAAAAAATTGATTTTTAAAATGTTCTGCATATTCATTCATGCCCAAACCTTGCATTCTACTTTCACCCATTTTTTAAATAATAATTATTATTATTTATTTTTTTATTTATAATTTTAAATGGAATAATTTTTTTTAATGTAATTATTTTTTTCTTTCAGTGCAAGCGCCAAAAACGAAGTAATGCCAAAAAGGCGTCTGACTTGCCCACACCAATTAAAAGTGAAGGACTTCAGAGGAAAATAACTATTGATGAAAACATATTGACAGCAGCTCAACATTTTTTGAAAGAAGTTAAGCTAGAAGAAGATATAAAGAAAGAATGCCAAGAAACAAATAATGAGCTCAGTCTTGAGAAATTTATGAAGCCATCTGCATCAAAACTTTTGTATGGAATAGCAAGAGATGTAAGAAACACTACTACCTCAATGGAAGAAGCTAAATCTGAGAGTATGATGGGAGGTTTAAATCTTTTGGCAACTGTTTCTAAATACATGAATGCAGAATCATGCATAAAAGGATCTGATTTATCTGATAGCAAATCGATAGAACATCACAACAATCAAATTATGAAATCTAAAACATGTGAGATAAAACATTCATTTGATAAAGGGTCTGATAGTAACCAAGTTAAAGTTCAAGCTATTAATGAGACATCTAACAACGAGCCATTAAATTATTACGAAATGTCGACTGGTAGCAGCGGACTATTCACCACTGTTTGTTTTGACAATGAAATAGATTCTCATACAGACATTAATGAAGCCACAAGCAGCAAACCTACTCATATTGTCAGTATTGCTGACAATCATACGGTGTTTACTCAACAAGTCATAGAAGAAAAGCTTCAAAATAACTTTCATGAAAATATTAAGATTCAAGACTCAGGCTCATCATCAAATATAAAATATTTAACTATTGCAAATGTTAAAGTTCTTCCTACTCCAGCATTGTCTGTAACTAAAAGTATCACTCAAACACCAAAGCTAATGCGTGTTATACAGCCACCATTTAGTCAAAGCAGAGGTAAAACTCCAAGTTCTGTGTCAGAAACTTCACCAAAGATTGATATTAAAACAACCCCAAATCAATACTTAATACCACTTGCCAATAATAATATTTTGGATTCAGCAAAAAATGTTAATTCTCCTATTTTTATACCATGCTCAAGCATGCCTTTCAGTTGTCTAAAGCTTGAAAATTTATCTGAGGTAAAATCTGAGTCTCCATCTTTCACTTTTTCAAACCAGAAAACCATAGAAAACAATAAAATTGTTGGTCAATCATTGCTGCAAAATGCCCAAAATTTAAGTAAAGCAGAATCAAGCAAATTACTAACTCTAAATCCCAATTTTGAAAATACATGCCCATTAAAAACAGGATCTTTGTTGTCAAATGCAAGTGCATTAAACAAATGTGAAATCTCTTTACCGGGAAGAATTGTTACAGAGCCAAACATGAGCACCTCCATAAATACAAATCATATTCAAGTTATTAAGGTTACAAATTCACCGGCACCTTTGCAGTTTCGGAGCATGACAACTATGTCCGGAAAGACTTATATTGTACTCTCATCTTCAGGTAATCAAAGTAAACCCATTAAGTCAGTTAATTCAGTCTCTTCAGTTGGTGATAATGAAACAACCCCTTCTACTAGAATCTTGCCTTTTTCTGAACTTTAAACAAAAATTGTTACCTGCATCGCATTTAGACTTCTCAAATGTACACATATTAAAATACTGTGTAATCATACCTTAAGTGATAACTAATTTTGAGGATTTGTACCGGTCTTAAAGAATGCAAGTTGTGCCTTAATAATGCTATCTTATAAGATCTTACGTGAAACTGCTGGCAGTATTTAAGTTTTATATTTTTTTAAAGAACACCTATACAGAACTTTTGCTTATGTCATTTTATGAACCCTGTGAGATTTTGAAAATAATAGATGTTTATTTTTGGTATTGATATTTTCTTTTCATTTATTGATAGTTCTCAACAACTGATCTTAGTTAATACCATTTTACCTTTTGTGACCATCTGATCATTTTTTGCATTTTAAATAAACATTTTAGCCTTAAGGGCAGGTTAAACACCAAAATTGAAATAAGGGAATTTGACCATTTTTTTTGTTTCAGTTGTTAGTAATCATCTTATAGATCAATTAAAAAAATATATAAAAAATCCAGGTTAGTAAAAAATAATGATTTTCATCAATTATAGGGCAAATCTTTGCGAAAATATATAAAAATGACCAAATTGTGGGCTTTGATATCTCAAGAAGAGATAGACCTAGAACCCTACAAAATTGATATGTTGTAATTCATAATGGTGTTGTAATAGTTTACTAAAATATTTGTAGTAAAGTAAAAAATGTAATTTACCTGAATTTTATAGATATCCATGTTCTTCGATGAAAAAATCTTGGGGTATGGGTTAACATTTTCCTGAATATTTCTTATACTTGTAAAACAATCTAATTAAAATTACTACACTAGCACAACAAGTATGTAAAGAAAATGCCTGCCAATTTATGCAGTAATTCATTTAGTAATTTAGAAGTTATAGGGTTTGATGTGAATTTTTTTAATGAAAAATGAGATTTTGAGAAAATTAAAGAAAACTTACAAATTTACAATTTTTAGGGAAATTTACAAAGATTAAAACCCTCCTGCAACATAAAACTCTTCCTGATCCAATTCCTTACTAGATAATATAGACTTTTTAGCCCTTTTAGCTTTACTTTTATCTAAATTTTGAATAAGCGAGGATGATACACGCTTTTTATCGATTTTAGAAAATGTCTGAAAACAATATTTTCCAAAATTTAAACCTAAATTTTTAAAAATGTCCCCCCTTTTTAATTCACCATTGTTATAAACTATGGTGGCATCATCTACAGCTATTTCTAGTCTCTTTCTCCCAACAAATGAGGTCTTCGGACAGCGATACCAAATTAAATTATGGAATGCTTCATTTGCGTTTTGAGTCCCCCCGTGAACGCATTTTGCTAAAAGAGCATCAGATGAAAGCTCCTTAAATACTGGCATAATAATATTTATAACAAAGGAAGGAAGAACATTCTTATTCGCAGTTATCAAATCTTTATCTTTGGGACACCAACTACCGCAATCGCTATGTTTACCCTCACGGTGATGAAATATTGCCCAAATACTTTTTTTCATTTTACCCATGTCCCCTGAATTTTTTCTAATTGCTGCACCATAATGTCCTTGAATGCGTTTTATAGCAGATTTAGTTAATCTGCCTGCCCCACCTATTCCTTTATAACTTTTACCATTATCCACAAATAATTTACCTTTATTTTCATTAACTTTATCTAGCAAGCGTTTCCCCATTCGCTTCTGGACATGACCGCAACATTCTAATTTTGATATAGTAACTCCTTCATAAACTGGAGGATTAGCTTCAGCTACATTTTTAAAACTTTTAGAATCCCCATCCCCTAAATAGCCAGTATAAGTGAGATTATACTTTTGTTGAGAACGGCGAAAGATTTTTAATATGCCTTTTGGTTCCATCTGACCAGATGTACCTTGGTGATTAGAATCACATTCACCGGCATCCATGTGGTTTACAAACCACTCCTGATAATCAGAAATATCAGGAAATCTTTTCTTGGCCTTGGCACATTTATCACAGTAATTGCTACTCACATGAGTATCAACTACTTTAGAGGGCCCTTTATTAGAATTTACTGACAAAACAGTAGCTACTCCATTCTTCGAAACAAAGCCGCGCCGTTGCCAGGTCCCATCACAGGAAACAGTAACATCTGTACCCTGGGCTTCTTTCAATTCCAATGCAGCCTGAGACATGCACTGTTTTGCTACTTCATTAGTAGCAGAATGAATTCTCTCCTTGTATTTAGATACAATAGGAGCACTTACAGGGGGAGGCATGTCCATATTCCCAAGAAATCTCTTGGTTTTCTCTTGATGACAGCCAATGCTGTTCATCGCTAACTGCAATCGCAGGTTGACATTCTCGGTGCATGTCTTAAATTCAATTTCATGCCTACACTTTGTACATTTAAAATATAAAATACTGCTCACCCCATTTAGCTTTTCTCTAACAGAATAATTTGTAAGCTGCTCACAAAATGAACAAGCAAATGATTGTACTAATGTTATAATTAATCCCACATCTACTAAGCGATAACCACTAATTTCAGGAAATTTTGGACTACAAATATTTAATGAATCGTTAAGTTTTTGAAAGGAAGAAGATGTGGGTACTGGTTTTAAATTATTATCAACAGTGTCCATAACAATATCTTCGATGATATTATTATCAGGAACGTTTTCCCTGCACACAGTTACTTGAGTACAAGTAGCAGTGGTAGTTTCACTACCACTAGGCTTATCCTTTTTAGTGTATCTATTTCCCTGAAATTTACGCTTTTTACAGCGATATCTATTTCCATTCTTTTTTGCTTTAACTTTATCCATTGCTATTGTAAGATTATTATCAAATAAAATTAGGAGGCCCTTTAAAAACAGAAAAATCCAACACAGTTTAGAAATACTTCCACCGCGTGTGAATGAACTGCTGAAAAATGTAAACAATGCAGGTAGGCCCAGTGAGCCTAGTGGTTTTAAAAGAAGCGCTGTGATTGGCTGAAAACTATTTTTGGCAAAGGATATCCTGTTCTAACAACCAATGAAATTAAATTTAACAACATAGTATATTCCCTTAATAAAATGGTATGGATTTAAATTTCATAAATGTGGGTGAAAAAATAATTTAAATCGGATAATTACAAGCAAAGATATAAACATTTTAAAATTTTGCATAATTAATTAGGTAATTTTGTTTATACCTTGCACATTTCAAAAATTTAATTAAAATACTTTTATTGCTTTTATTTACAAAATAAAAGTACGATTGTGTTTGGAAATGAATATACTTCACAGATAAGCAGTTTTCTAAAATTAGTTTTTTTAACTAAAAATTAAGATTTTAGGTGTTTAACCTGCCCTTAATAACTTTTTGTAGATATGCTTCTCTTGCCATTATTCATTAATACAGGATAAATCAACTATGTATTTGTAATTATGTCTATAGGTTTTTTTATAAATCTCACATTCATTTTGATTCCAATTAATGTGTACTATTATTTTTTAAGCGATTGTTTTGACATGAATATTTTACTTGCTCTATTATTTTCCAGTTTCATTTTTATGTTCGTTTAAATTCTAGACTAATGCCAAATAAGGCCTGTCACAATTAATTTATGCTGATGAATAAGAAAAGATATACTATGTATGTTAGAAATGTTATGTTACAAAGCAAAAGAATTCACAACTATTTCTTTTTATTTGAGAATCACTTCTTTTCATGTTTACATCTAACCTTGGCAGCATCTGATTAATGAATGTACCAAAAATAATTATAATACAGCTTATGCTTTTAAAGAGGTTTCTTAAAATGTGTATGGAAATTACTTTTAAAATCTCATAATTCTAGACCTTCTAAATCCTCAATGTATAGGAAATCATCCACAATCATTATTAATGAGACATTGTGAAAACCATTTATGATAATAGACAATTGCTCTATGTATTAATTTCTAGACAGAGAGATCAACATTTTTAAATAAAATTATTTTGCTGTGACTGCAGAATCCTTTAATGAAAGATATATTTTTACAAATGAACTGAAAGTACTTTAAAAAATTATTCATTAAATATTTTTTTTAGATGTATTAAAATCACAGTTTGGTTTTGAATTTTTTTTTTTTTAAATAATGATACTTCATTTTCTGGTAATGTAAGCAAATACTATTTAGTTTGAGATGCTATTAAAAAAATATCTTACCTTTGAAATAATAAAATTACCACTGAATTAAGCTATATACTTATCTAATTTCTCCATCACTCAGTTGGTCTTTTTTTCTTTCACATTATTATTTATTTATGGGGTCCCACCTCTCGTTTTGCTGAATCCGTCCGCAACCACCTCCCCAACCACCCACCCAGTACATAATTACACTTTTGTCCATGACCATAAGTGGCTGCATGTTGAAAGACTAAATTATATGTGGGATTCACCTACCTGTGGACAAAATATTTTGTAATTTGTTGGCCTTATTTTTTAGTAAAGATTTGAATTAAATATTAGTATTTTAAAATATGACAGGTGGTTCTTAATAATGTCTTAAATAAGTGCTATTTTTACTACCGAATTGAAGTGTCTTTAATTGTAAATATTAAAGATTTTGATACCTTATCAATAATCTTAGCAAATGGTGAACAAAACCAAAGTTATACATTTATTTTAGTAAAAATTTTGAAAGTGGTTACTAAAATTTATTAAGCAAGATTTGATAGACGAATTAGATACAGAGTAACCTCTGTAAGTTATTTCTTTTTGATAGTTCGAATCATAGTTCTGCTATGGTACTGTGTTTTTAAGTACATGTAGTTACATTTAAACCACTTGTGTTTCTGTATATGCTTTTATGTTCAGTGAAATGTCTTTATTATTTTTACACCACTTTTTGTCTGTTATATATATTGTTTAGAAGGAAGAATTTTTAAATAATATTCTAGGTGGTCTTGATGACACAGTTACAAAATATTTATAACTATTAATTAATTTTTTTTAAGAATAAAAAGGGATATTTAATCCAAGCTTATCTATTTTCTTTAAGATGATTTTAATATTTAAGATATAGAACTTTTATTTACTTTCTTCACAAGTTGTAAAAAATTATATTTAAGTTATTAAATTTTTACTGCCTCAGAAAAGATTATAAAAAATATTAATTTAAGATACAAAATTTAGCTATATTACAATGCACTTTTAACACTATGCCATTTTGGGAAAAGCCAAACTAATGTACAGTATAAAGTTGTTTTCCAAAAGCCTTACTGTATATAAGATTTATGCTTAAATGTATGTGTATATAATATATAGTTTGTCTTTCACTTACAGCCTTCCAGTTATTAACATAACCATGTTTTGTCCCCTTTTTGTTTAAGATATCTTGTTTTGTTTTTTTTTCCTTTTTAATAATTTCAGTTAAGTACCATTTTTAACACACTGTATTTGCATAGCTATTGACTTTAATAAAGACTGACGGATGGCCAGCTAGCTAGTTGAAAAATTAATCTTAAAATAAAATGCATAAGAATTAAATATCTTGAAAAAATTAAATTTAAGTTGAAATCCATAGAGGTTATATTTTATGGCGTATGATCTTTTACTAAATGAAATTAAATCTTGTTTTAATGCACTATTTATATTAAAAGTTTGTAGGCCAATGTATGGTCACCACATCCATTTATATCCAAGCTATAATCCTATGCAATATTTTTTCCTTTGTGAAATAATATAATACAGAAAATCATACACTATCAAAGAAAGAAAAAAAAGTCCAGTTAATACTGTTTACTTAGCTTTCTCCCTCCCTCCCTCTCACTCTCGCTCTCTCACTGTCTCTCTCTTTATCTATATATCTCTCCTCTCTCTACTCTCACTCTCTGTCGTCTCTCTTTTTCTTAAACTCTTGTAATAAAATTTCAAAATTTTAATAAATTAAAGGTACCTTATAGATCTTTATATGCCCCCATAACTAATATATTGATTTATATATGGAATGAAAATAGTATAATAAAATCATGTTCAGTACATAAAATATTTTACACCATATAGGTCTGTTCATGTTCAAAATTCCTTATGAAAGACATTTATTTTCTGAATTTGTTGACAACAAAACTGCAGAGAACTTCATGTAGCCCAATTGAGACATTTTGCTAAGATTTTTATACTTCAAACAAATCTCTCCTAATTCCCTAATGTTTTCATTCAGTATTGTAACTGATGTTAAAATTGTTTGAAGCCTATTTCTTGGTCAAAATCAGTTTTCTTTATCAGTTAGGTTAATCAAGACTGACAGAACTCAGTCTGTCCAATTAACTTAATTTATGTGTTTGTTGTTAATTTTTAAGGTAGGCTTAAACAAGCTAGTAAAAAAAAAAAGTTTAAAAGACCAGGAACAGTCAGTCTTGATGTGATACTAAATGAAGCAATAACCAGGTTTGCAGAATGCCATTCGCTAGTACTATTAAGAGAGAATAGGGTTAATATTTCATGCTGTACCATAACTCATAAGTTTTGTTTAACTTTGTTTATAATATGAATAACACATAAATCATAAAATGATACAGTGAAATAACAGCAATGTTACATTGATGTTTTTGTTTCATAAGTGGCATTTGATCTTCAGGATAAAAAATAAAAATTATGTTTGAATTATTTTATTTTTAGGGGCAATTCATGTAAGTCACTCTCATGCCTAGTTCACAAGAATCTATTTGTTAGTTCCTCACATTCACTTTATTGAAGTATTTGAGTAGATTCATTCTAATTTTTGAAGAAAAAAAAGAAGTCAAAATTAATGCAATTATTTTTTTAAAAATTTGTTTGAACATCTTAGTTACAAGTATGTTCACACAAAAAGAAACATGTTTCTTAAGAACTATTCTTTTATGATTGTGTACAGACAGCAAATAAAGAAATTTGAAATATACATTTTACATAAAGTGTTCACTTTACTTAAACATTTTATCTTTTTTGTCTCAAATTTGCTTACTTGGTGGGTTTCTTGTCTTTCTTTTTCGTTTTGAATGTTCATTTCAACTAACATCTTTTTGAATCAAATTCTCCTTTAATTGAAATTTGGCATGCAGCTTTATCTCTTTATTGACTTGAGGAATTTTATCTTCAATTTTCGGGCAGACCTTAGGTCAACCAATTCGAAAAAAATGTTTTTTGAAATATGTTCTTAATTTATTCGTAGAAGTTGAACAGATTTTTAATCCAGGGAAGAAACTTGTTATATTACATCCCATTTCAAATATTCTAGTCACTTCGACCCATTAGTTCATCCCCTTCATGCCCAACCTCGTTCTCACCTCCTCAATTACCCCTGTCGATTACTAAGGCGACAGCCATTGAAGGCGACGAGTAGGGATGGGGTGCCTAGACAATTTGTAACAATGAAAACTTAAATTAAATGTGGCATTTAGTAATATTTATGGACTATTATTACTATTAATATTACTAGTAGTAGTAACATATGGTTTATTTTGTGCACACATATTTGGAGATGCGTATTGAACCTTACTTTAACTTTCAAAATAATAAAGCTGAATTTTATTTTACATTTAAAACTAGATTTTATCAAGCATGGTCATTATGGTTGTATGTTATGCGTCAATCATCATAAAGCTATGCTTGATATAGCGATTTTAATACCGGTACTTAGTTGGATAACTAGCGAAGCTTGTGTACAAAGGGTGTACGTGTAACAAGACAGCTTACTTTAGGCGCCACTTGACAGGGACGAAAATCGGCGGGCTGGACATTTTATTCTTTTAAGACAAGACTAAGACACTTTAGACATACAAGGTTTTTGCGTATAATATAAAAACCTATATTGAAAGAATTAAAATGATACATTTTTACCTAATATTACACTGCCTTTTTGTATACTATATTTCCGTAATGGGCACAGTTGGCCATTGGACAACAAAAAAAAAGTGTGGATATTTGAATTTGAACGTTCACTACCACCACTTTACTTTGATTATTGGATTTTCCGCCATGTCGGACGTCGGGTAATTTTTGTCTTTAAACCCAATTAATGAATTATGATGTGAGTTCCTTGATAGTTTTTACCGCAATTTGAACAATCGGATAAACCAGATGTGGCCAACCCAAAGGGGCTTCGCGGGCCATTTCGATTGCAAGCAACGGCGTAGGCGTAGGAATGGGGTGCTGGGAGCGGTCCGCCCCCGACAGATACCTTCTTCTTTATATAGGGGGGGGGGCGGGCATTTTCGAGTAAATTGGGCATCAAAATCTCTGCCCGCTCCGGGTACCTCTAGCTCTAACCTTAGCCTACGCCTAGCATTGCGATTAAAATATTCGCGGAAATATCTACTGTAATCTACACGAGCCATGCATTAAAAAGGTGTAGGCCAAAAGATTTAATTGAGAAAAAACTCTTTTTGTTTGCATTTTTCACAAATTTCAAGTGTGCAATAGTAACAAGAGTGAAAAGAAGAGTAAAATGAATGAAGAAATAACAAGTATATAGTGTTACATCTGGCGGGGCGCAATATGTAACATGAAGAACGTTTGCGAAATTTCTTGATAAAGGACTTTTTGAAAAGCTTTTATTCTCGCTTATTCTTGAACTATTTATAAATTGCAATAAATATTTTGACTAAAATTATAAATATATCGCAGATATTTTTTTATGGGGCGGGGGGTGTGACCATCGCAGTGACTTGATGACCACTTGTGGCTAAAACAACAGATATTGCCCATCGTGGCTATTTGGTAATATGGTGTGATTGTGCGAAAAGCGGGTGCAGTTGGGTATCCACTTATTCGTGCTGGCAGCATTGCCTTACTTTGATATACTGATGTATTTAATGTACACACTGTACATACAGCACCGAGCGTAGTTTATGGTCAACCGCAGACATTTATTTTCGTGGAAGGAGGGCGACTAAATCTTTGTCTGCAATGAGTGTCAATAACGGTAACTTTGCATGTCTTCTATAAAAGGTGTATGCCTTTTCAGACAGAAAAGTAAAATGTGAGAAATTTTGAAGAGACGTCTTCATTGCATAAAATGTCTTGAACTTGGCCTTGCGAGATCACCCCATTTTGTCTGTAATGTCAATTTTTTCGGACGTATAATTGAAACGGCTGAAACTTTGACCTTGTTCTAATTTTTGTTTCAGCTGACTTTCACAAAAGGTAACCATAGGTATACATATTATTGCTATAGCATGTATGGTGACCTAGTTTTTATTCACCACAGACCGTAGGATTACACCTTACCTCCCCTCCTCGTTTTGTTTTGATACTGGCGTCAACGTTTAAAATCGCAATGCTAGGCGTAGGCCAATCCTTTTTACCCACCCCTCCCTTGAGTGGGAAAGGGTTCCTAACGTTCATCTACTTTCTAATTTGTTCTAAAGAATGCTATAGTGTGGTACAATTTGTAGAATTACTTTTCTGAAGGGTTCAAACTTTCTCACTATAAATAAGGTGGCAGCTTTTTCAGCCGAGAGAGATATTTGCTAATTTTCCTAGACATGAGACATAATACTAATAGGAGCTTTACAAAAAAGTGTACTCTTTGCATGTACGCATTTCTTTGTGTGTGTTTTAATATTTGAATCCTTCGAGGAAACTGCCTTTTCATTGCTGTGCTGTAAGTTAATATAGTTTTTATTTCTGTCTATTTGATTTTGTATTATTCATTAAAATTTAAAAGTATAATTAAATTGAATAACGTTAGTATCACTAGCTTTGGTTTCGTTTTTCTTTGCATACTAGTGTTCAGTCATTTGTCACGTATTGTTTAAAAAAAAGATAGCCAAATCTTAAAACAGATTAAATTAACAAAAAATAAAAACCCGTGCGTAACATCATCCTTGACCCATAGTTAAAGAATGAATTCTTCCACCTCATGTCTTCCACGGTTTATTGTCAGTTTATTGAGAAACATGCCATTTATTACAGTATAATGTTCGACTCAACCCATGATTCGGAACCACGAAAACTGATATCAGAAGTAGTTAGACATAATAGGAGATTAGAAAAACAAATCAATCCACAATCTACTATACATTTGCTGCCCTCTTGGATATTACTTCTCAGCTAAGTGCCATTTTAAAATTTTATTCTGTTTTGTTCTGTTTGTTCGCTGACGAAGGCTTCCTGCCGACACGTTCATTGTTTTGTTGCGTTCCTTTTTTTCAGGTTTAACCTTACTTTGTTTTACTAATGTCTCTCCGCTTAGTACCCTATAGTTAGACATGGCAATGTCGATTATGAAAGCTTAAGTATCCGAACTAGAGTCCTTTTCTTGGATTTTATTTTCATAAAAGGGCAGCGGACGCTGAAAGCTTGGGTGTCACATTGTAATCATAATGCTGTGCGCAAAGTTGTTGTTTATCAAAGAATGGGCGCAAGTGAACAAAAATTATAAACTGAAATTATTTTTGACTTGTGACAACCACTCCCTTAACTTTGCAGGTTTGCAAGAAAGCCAGACAGGATGTAATGATGACCTCTTTAATGGAGGTGTTAACACAGAACCAATGAAGCCCGTTAATATGCACCTTTAAGAAATAAAGTATGTTCTAAAATCAGTGGCGTTGGAAGGTGGAGGGTGTGCAGAGGGGACAGTGCTTTTTTTTCTTTATGTAGATGGCCGGCTTTTTTTGTGGAAACTGTAGAATTTTTTGTGAAAGGGGCGGCAAAAAAAAAAGCTTGACCCGCCCCGCCCCAACTAACCCTAGCCACGTCCAAAAAAAACGGTAATGAAACTCAAGCATCTCGAACACAAACGTGCGTTTGTCGATGAGGTATAGGCCAACGTTTCCCAAATTTTTAACTTTGGTGGACCGGCGAACACGTTTTCCATTGTACCAGGGACCGGCGGACATGTTTTCCATTGTACCAGGGACCGGCGGACACGTTTTCCATTGTACCAGGGACCGGCAGACACGTTTTCCATTGTAGCAGAGACCGGCGGACACGTTTTCCATGTACCAGAGACCGGCGGACACGTTTTCCATGTACCAGGGACCGGCGCCATGCAGATTTGTTATTTTTAGATTTTTTTATTTGACCTTCAATATGCTATAGAATTATTTTTGAAGAAGTTTATTATTTTTTAATTTTTTGCATATTTAGAACTCAAAATTTAATGATAAATGCATAACAAATGTTAGAGAATTTATTAATTTTTTTTTAGCTAATAGTGACTAATGAGAGGAAAAGTATCCATTCTCTTCGTGTCCTTTTTCTGAATGATGCTCCTGCACGAAGAGCCAGTTTTGAAAAGGTAAGTAGAAGTAAATGGGAGAAGAACTTACATGGCAATTTCAGCAAGTTCGGGATTCCGCTATGACATGAATCCAGTGGCGTATGGAAGTGGATGCGGAGGGGTTCCACCCTGGGCGTCCCTTTTTTCTTGATATGACGGAGTCAATCAGAGTTTTCTCTTTGGAAGGCAATGGAAGGGAGCGGAAAAAAGCTTGGGCCGTTCCCGATGGGACAATCCCTAGCTAGAGCCACTACGTTAATTTTAAAAGATGTTGATGAAAATAAGCTAACTTTGCCTATCCAATCCACATTTCCAAACAGTCCTGACCAATCTCTTTTGTTTTTGTTTAGCTCCCGTTCCCTTCCCGCAACCCCCCACCCCCAACCACACAAAGTTCTTGACTAATGTTGTGCGGACTGGTCCGCGGACTACCGTGTGGGGAACGCTGGCATAGTATATATGTAGTTGCTGTCGCTCCTATTCCCAGTAGTGAGAAGTGATTTTTTTAAAGCAATCAGAGGAAGGACCAGTAACTGTTTGAATATATGAGAATCACGCACGTGTTCTCCAGCACGTGCTGCTTCCCCGGGCAATGTCTACGACAAGCGGGTTAGGGACGCGGAAGGCAATGCGATAACCATTAACAAAGAACATTGTAGGGACATGATAATCGTTCAAGCTCAGGATTTTAGGAGTATTTGTCGTGTAAGAAGCCTTCACAAATAATAGATAGGTCAACAGAACGGGGCGACCAACCCTACCGCTCGAGAATCATGCAGCAGGAAAACCAATCACGTCACATGGTACTGACTTCTAAATAAGAGAGTGCTGTCAATTGCAAAGATCCACCGAGAACTGTGCGTGCGATGCGCCAGCAAAGTGTATCTTTTTGCAGGACTCAGCAGCAACCTTTGTTCCGGGATTTGTTTGAAAATCTGAGTGAGCCATGCGTATTCTGTCTTCAGCAAGGTGGCGCAGACTTCGAACACTTACAATAGATCAGTGGTTTTAAATCTGTTTTACCCTAGAGCAGGCCTGCACAACTCAACATATAAGGCGGGCCGTAATAATTTACGAAAAACTTGTGCGGGCCATAGTACTTTATAAAAAAAACTTGTGCGGGCCGAAAGATGTTAGGGCAGCATGAAAGCTATTAAGAAAATAATAATAATAAATAATATTTCGTTACATCGCGGGCCGAGATACCTTAAGGAAGCTTGAATTTTAATCCTAAGAGACACTGTCTCAGTTGTGTATATAGGATTAGTTGCCCCCCAAGGCAGGTCAAGATTTGCTCCGTCCCCACCACGAAAAAACTCTTTAACTGGCTGAAAGCAACACCCAGTAGGATTGCCCACATCCCTTTCTTTTCCGAAGCCATTAAACTGCATTATGCATATCGTACTAAATGAACACGCTAATACTAATAGTATAACTGCGACAGATGACAACAAGGCAAAGAGATATCGTCTTTCCACTTCAGTACTGTATATTTGGTGTACTCAAGACATTATCAATGATGAAAATGTGACCCGTAAAACAAGAAGTGATGCAGAAAAATGTGGCGAGTAAACCAAGAAGTAATGCAGGAAATGTAACCAGATCTTTCTGTCAGTTAAAACTGACTCATTCGTATTTGAGAGCTGGCATGGGTCAGGCAAAGCAAGCTGGGATCTTGCTCTAAGTGTAGTTGTAAAGAAACTGAAAGAAAAAAAAATCAAAATGTCATTGGTATAATCTGTTACCAGTTCTCATAAGCGAAGCCAATAAAACCAAATTGTAATGAATAATATATGATATTATATTCAGTGACATAAGAAGGACGAGCGATTTTTTTTCCTCTCTTTTAAATGGAGGGTTGGAATTTTCAGCCCGCACACGACTTTTTTTTTTACTGGAAGTGGAAGGGGGCAGCAAAAATTTAATTTTACTGATCTTCTTATCTTAATTCTTAATGAATGAAAAAATAATAACTATTGTTTTATAATTAGAGTTAAGAATTGGCTTCGAGCTCTACAAATATTGTTTTTCATTACTTTTTCCATCTTAACAAAAAACAGGGTAGGCCTACTTTGACAGCAAAATAAAATTATCGGTTTATCAGATTATTTAAAACTCCCAAATGTTTTCATTTTTTTACAAATTTCCAAATAAAATCATATCGTTGATATTTATTTCAAATAAAAATAATTATACGAGTATGAGTACATTTTATAATTTAAATAAGTGTAACTAATGATTACTGTAATGAGAGGAGGGGAGGAGTAATGCATTTTCTTTTAGATTAGACAAGCTTCTAAGGAATATAATATAATGGGCAGCTTAAATTAAGACTTTATTTTTAGAAAAGTAAAAGTTTTTACTCTAAGATCATATTTTCGTGTTTCGAGGCGTTAAATTTTAATAATTGTAATTCCTTAATCTGTAACCACAACTAACATCAATAACAGTATGTTACCAGTCTTGCCCATTCATAGGCACGCCTACCTTTCAACCCAATGACCTTCTCTAGGTCAAGGTCATTTCAAAATCTCGTCAAAATCTCAAAGTGCTTGAATTAAGACGAGAAATGGGCAACCATTATCTTGAGTAGCAACACACTGCGATATTTTGTTTTCCCCATTGTTATTCAGCTATCTATTTAATTGCATGTTATTGATCGTTTTTTTTAAAAAAGACGTTCATTTCTCCGAACAACAACATTGTTAACGGAAAAGAAATATTTGTTTAATTAGTAAGAAGTCGGTAACCTGTGCTGTCAAGTGTATCCACGGATTTTATCGGCTCGAGTATAATAAATAACTAACTAGTCCAGTGTGTAAGTGTATGCTAGTTCATGAAGACTGCAAATGTCCAATAACGAAACAATCTTGAAGCACATGTAAATTGGGCTTTAGCCACTTCATAGCGGTTTAACCGCAATAGTAGTCAAATCACAATGTCGGCAAAACTCGCCGATCGCATTGACCCTTTCACTGCTAAAGCAGCTGTCAAATCGAAGAAACAAAAGCGATCACAAGGATCATCCCATTACCGTGCCAACACTGCACCAGAGCTTCAGGCGTTACCCCATTTGAAAGGTATAAATATGTTTGGGTAAATTCGCACAAGAAGTACCTCGCATTTTAATATGGCGCCATCTTGACGTAAATTTAAGAATAAAACGTTTAAAAATAATGAAAAAACTTCCTAAATGTATCCCTAGCCTGAACCCTAAATCTATCCCTAACCTGAACCCTAAATCTATCCCTCACCCTAACCTGAACCCTAAAGCTATAAACACGCACATGAATTCAAGGTACTCCTTGTATGAAATAGCCTGTGTTTGTTACTACTGATTTGTTACAAGTAACTGGGGAGGTGGAACGGTGCGGTCTTTCATTTGTAATAACTTTCAATAGGAAGTCAGAAGTTATAAGTGACTAGTGAGTCTCTCTTACTTGTCTTACTGTGTCAGTCTTGACAGAGTTTGAGAGTGCTCAATAGTGCCAGTATTCTGAAGTAGCTGTGTTACTAATACTATCCATATTACGTATATTATACAAGGCTTAGGCCTATACATTCTGCCTATGACTCTACTTATAACTTATAGTATAAAGTAAAAATAAGTCTAGATTTTGAATAGGCCTAGATTCTAGATAGTTGCAGGTCAGCTGTGTTATCTGTTATCATTTTAATTGAAGTAAATAAATATGTCTAACGATTAGCAATAAGAAGCATAAGCAGGCCACCATAAGAGGCCACTCATTGACTTGAGGCTTTGTAGGTTATAATCATATATTTATATATTTGACTATATTTTAGGCTAATAATTATTTTAACCAGTTAGAGGTAGGGGCCATCCATACATAATTATAAATGTTGTGTGGCTTGATTGGTCAATTTTGTACCCCCATCATCACAAATATTGCCATTGTAGCACATATTCACGGACTAGCCCCCCCCCCCCCATTTTTATTATTGATAATAGATGGATGGTACATGTCCAGCAGCACTGGCACTACTATCACTATTAAATTAAGGGATTGACAGGGCATGTGCCGTGATTTTTAAGTATTCTGAGTATTCTACCTTCTTCAGTGCATCATTTGCTGTTAGTAACAGGCTGATCGATAGGTCTAGGTTATTTTAAAATGTGCCATTCATATCCTAAACTCCTTGCCTACTGAATTTTTTAAATTGACTTTATCAACGATATTTAGCTCAGTTATATTTTTACAAAATGATTGTTTTTATGATTAGTATAATTCTTGTGAACTTTACCTTAATTTTAGAGCATAAAATTGTATTAAATTAAAAAAAGTATTTAAAAGAAATTCAACTGCACTATATTGACTATAAATTTTGTACAGTACTCATAATACATAGCCTTGCTTTATGTGTTGTATTAAAATATAGAACACTGGAGAATATGCTGGATAGGTTCAGCTTATGTAAAGAACCTTGCAGACTAGAATAAACTTTCTGGTCTCATTTTCAAAAATGGATGTATTAAAAACATATTTTCCAATAAATGTGGTCTAGGCCTACTAATCAGTTCCAGGGTTTATGATTAAGTGATTTTAAGTAATGCTAGATAGTTATTATAGGTACTTGCTGGTGTTCAGTAAATACTACACAATGAGCCAGAACACTTCAATCAAATACTATAAAAAACCAGTAGTGATAGATATCATGGATGAAATTTCCACTTCCCTTTATGAGCTTATAAATTGAACCATGCTGAGTGGAGCAGTTGGAAAGTGAACTTTAACAATTCATAACAATGAAATTTTAAACAATTATTGGTTTAAATTTGGATTTCTCAAACAAATGATAATCAGCTCTACAAAATAATTATGTTCATCAAAATCTGTTTACACTTCCATAACTGTAGGATAACTCGTAATTTTTCTTTTGCAACAGAAGTTGAAGTAGTAGCTTCAAATTTGGCTCATAAGTGAAAAACAATCAATAAAGTTAAAGAAATACATAAAATATAACATTTTTTGATTAATATTCTTTTGAATTGAAAAATTGTTCCCAAGTCTATGAAAATTTACTTACTTTCAAATAAGTTTTTAATGTTTATAAAATCTGTATCAGACCAAACGAATTACAAAATTATAATTATAACACAATTTACAGATGATCAGATTAATATTTACGCTATCTTGTAGTCTTAACTGAACTGTGTCACTCCACTCAAATGCCATTTATGATCTTTTTCCATTCATTGCTGCCTTGAACCACTCTATCACTAAAGTGATCTTATAATAACAAAACAAATTAAGTATTGATCTCAAAACCATGTCAAGTGTTAAGATAATTTTTTATTTAAAAAAAAATATAAATGTGAAGATAAGTGAATAGATTCCTCAAAAAGCAAATTAAGTAGTTATTTCACAAAATTCTTCAACTGTTGGTTGGTTGGTTATACACATCAACTTATTAAAAGATTTCATTAAATATGTTAAAAATAATTATACACAGTAAATAGATCAACAAATCTGTGTTTTCAGGGTTATATCCAGTTTAAATCATGTTCACTTATTTTAATAATATTACCTGGAAAGTAAATTAATTTGAGGGGGTTTACAAAACTTAACAAAATTACAATACATTTTAAGAAAATGAAAATATTAAGATCTGTTAAATAAATCTTGTGTGCAGCTTTCAATATACCTATGAATATATACAATTATAATATATTTTATTATTTAAGCCAGGAATGAAAGAATAGCCCTTAATAATTACATAATTTTCTTAATCTTAACTTAAATTTCAGTCTGAATCCTTTTGTTTAAACAACATTCATGACTACTTATGCTGAATAACTTCATGAACATATTCATTGTTTGACATAATTTACTTTCTGTAAAATAAACAAAAGGATAAAAATAAGACATGGCATAATTATGTTATTATATCACCAATGGAGGATGAGATAAGTGGTAGGATAGGGAGGGCCGCAACTGTCATGACGAGATTGAAGAAAAGAGTCTGGTCCAATGCCAAGCTCACAACAAGAACTAAGCTGCAGGTATACCAGGCCAGCGTACTGAGCACACTCCTCTATGGGTGTGAGTCTTGGACCACATACAACAGGCACGAAAAAAGGCTCAATGGCTTCCACCTCAGATGCCTGCGCCGCATCCTTGACATCAAATGGCAGGAAAAAGTCCCCAACACGGATGTCCTGTCTCAAACAAATATGTGCAGCGTCCCAGCCCTTTTAATCCAAAGACGCCTCCGCTGGCTTGGGCACGTCAAGCGAATGCAACCTGGTCGCATACCTAAGGACGTGCTGTACAGCAAGCTGGCGACAGGGAAAAGGTCAGTTGGACGGCCTCGTCTCAGATACATAGACATTTGCAAAAGAGATATGAAGGCGGCTAACATCAACATCTCAAATTGGGAGGACCTGGCGGAGGATCGATCCACATGGCGGGGCATCGTGAAGGAAGGATCACTACGTGCCAAGGAGCTCTACAGGGCGGAAGCGGCTGTGAAGAGAGCGCGGAGAAAGGCAAGAAAACACTACTCCACCGCAATCGTGTGCGGGACATGCACAAGAGACTGCCATTCAAGGATCGGTCTCATTAGCCACACGAAGAGCTGCAACCAGACAAGATAATCTATCGTCTCTCGTAGACGGAAAGATGCCATACATACATATCACCAAAATAATGTATCATTGTTGATGTGGATCCCTCAATATCAATTTGTAAAAATCCTTGAAATATATGGAAAAGGATTTCAATAGACCAACACAAATTATAGAAACTTAGATTTTCTGCATTTTTATTGCCCTTATTTGGTCAGATCATTGAAATTTGCTTTAGATTTTATTTATTTTTTGTGTGTGTGTGGGGGGGGGGGGGGTGTTTCCAAGAAAAGGAGATATTTAGTTAAAGTCCTTAATTTTCACTGAATAAGGAAGAATAAATATAACCATTAATAAAAATAATAATTTTTAATATAATGCTTTTATTTACAGATACACCACAAAATGAACAGCAGGAGCTTTTCATCAAGAAGCTACAGCAATGTTGTGTGGTTTTTGACTTTATGGACCCTGTTACAGACCTGAAGAGCAAGGAAATAAAACGTGCAGCTCTTAATGAACTAGTAGATTATATCACTGCAACTCGAAATGTGCTTACAGAACCTGTGTATCCTGAAGTTGTTCGCATGGTGAGATATTGTTGAATATTTTGCAAATAATATTTAGCATTTGTTAATTCTAATCATAATTATTTCAATAATAGATATGAACATAATTAATTTATAATTGATGAAATACTTGATGTTAAATTTTTTTTAAAAATGCTATCAAATGCTTGACTGTTTTTGTTAACAATGTTAAGTTTTTAAGTAAGTCAAAGAGCTGCCATTTATTTATACTTCAAAATTGTTTGTATTTTCATTTACAGATTGCTTGTAATATCTTCCGAACTCTTCCCCCCAATGACAACCCAGATTTTGATCCTGAAGAAGATGACCCTACTCTAGAGGCATCATGGCCACATTTACAAGTAATGATTAAATGATTTAACCATCACTTCATGACAATGTTTTTCATAAATAGTTATTTAACGTCTTTAATTTGCCATGTTTTGAATATATCATTTGTTGGACTGTTAAGATATGCACTATTTTGCTGAATGGAAATAGCATTTTGTCAGAATGTTAATTATTTATAATTTTTAAATTTTTCCTCAGATTGTGTATGAGTTTTTTCTACGCTTTTTAGAATCTCCAGACTTCCAGCCCAGTTTGGCAAAAAAATATATAGACCAAAGATTTGTACTTCAGGTAAGATTTTTGCACATTTTTATTATAATTTATATTTTTTTTAAGCTTCCACTTCCATTGTATAACTTTAGTTGTTCCAAAACATAAGATAATTCAATTTTTTTTCAAGACATGTTGTTTGTTTATTTGAATGTTTTTGACATCTCTGCAAATTATCTGGAAATTCTTATCATATAAGCTAAAATTGGGATTTTCAATAACCTATTCAGAAATACAGTTAAAATATTTACCTATATCTATTCACTAGTCATTTTTTAAATGAAAAAACTTTAAAATGTGAACGATTATTTTAAATATAACCCCAGTCAGTTTCTTATTAAACTGGTATGGCAAATCTCCATTCTTTCCTATTTAGTCTTTTTTTTCACAAGTAGTTAAAACAGTTCCACTAAAATTTCCTTTATTTAAGTACTTAATTTGAAATAATGAAGGGCAACATAATATTTAGTTCTTGCAAAAACTTGTTTTAAAAAAAAATTCTTCTTAAATCATTATTTTTTAAAAATTGCTAAATACAACCAATGTAAAACCAACTTTTTTGTTGTTGTTGAAAAGGTCAGCAAATCTATCATATTATACTCTTTCTATCATAAAAATTTTAAAAAAGGTGGATCAATTTCTTTATGAGTATTTTTTAATTGTGATGATGTTTTTTTTTACAGCTTCTGGAGCTCTTTGACAGTGAAGACCCACGTGAAAGAGACTTTCTAAAGACCGTCCTGCACAGGATATATGGCAAATTTTTGGGATTAAGAGCATTCATTAGAAAACAGATTAATAATATATTTCTCAGGTAAAACATATGTTTTATTTCCTATTTAATGAAGAATGACAGTTTAGCTTATGTCATCTGATCAGCTCATATACAAAAGGGAATTGAAATCTATATGTTATTTCTTTTTTAAAAAATCAGTTCTATTGTAATTGAGTTTATTTTACAGACTTAATTAATTTTTTTAAAATGTTTATTGGGCTATGGTATATTTGTTAATTCTTAAAAAAAAATCAGTTCTATTGTAATTAAGTTTATTTTACAGACTTAATTAATTATTTTTTAAAATGTTTATTGGACTACGGTAAAAGATATGTTGGCCTACCGATATATCTTTTATGACAGGGTGACAGTAAAATGTTCAGTAGGAAAATATTTTTTAAAAATCCTTACACTATCAGCAAAAAAGAGGAAATATAAGTAGACGAATGGAATTATATTATCAATTGCAGCTTGGAAGATTTGTATGAAATTCCATTTCTGCAAGTGAAAGCTATTGTATTTGCATGTTTTATAAAGAAGTTATTTTTTTTTATATAAGTTACTGTTCAATGTCATTTTCAAAATTACAGGTTCATATACGAGACTGAGCAGTTTAATGGGGTGGGTGAACTCCTAGAAATTCTAGGAAGTATTATCAATGGATTTGCATTGCCTTTGAAGGCAGAACATAGGCAATTCCTCATGAAGGTTCTAATCCCACTGCATAAGTCTCGCAGTTTAAGTCTCTATCATGCTCAGGTAATATTTTTAAAAAAAATTCATTTCACATCTTTATTGAATTTTGAATGTTTAAAGGGATTTTTATATTCATCTTGACTGAAAAACATAAATTTACATTTCCCCACAAAATGCCTCAAACAACTTGATGGTATATTTAAAAAAATATTCAAATCCACATTTTCTTACTTTAGATGATTATTTCATTATATGTTTTGGCATTTGAGTTGGGGTAACTTACATAAAAACCTCTTTGGATACTGATGGATGTGTCATTTAAACAAGACAATATTTAGGTATAGAGTGTGGTCAAAAACTGGTTAATTAAAAGTTCATCATAGATTTACATTCTAAAGGCATTTACATTAATTATTTTTTTGACACCAGTCTAGTGATCTAAAATAAGTTATTACTAAATGAAAAGGGCAAAACAAACAACCTCATTATTTGTGTTATTTTGATAAATGAGAGGTCTTATCACAATTTTAGAAATCATTACTTAGAAATGCAATTTGCTGCAATTTTATTTAAAAACTTTTGTTCTACAGCTTGCTTACTGTGTTGTCCAATTTTTGGAAAAAGATGCTTCATTAACAGAAGATGTAAGTCTTTTCATGTTTATTTCTTAATTTAAAAAAAAATAAAATTTTAAGCTATACATTAGAAGTACAGGTAATGTTGTTTTATATAAAAGTTTTCAAAATTGTTTGATTGGTAACCAGTTTTGAAGTTTATAATTTATGGGGAAAAAATGAGGTTGTTGTTTTCTTGTAAAATTAATTTAATATCAAATCAAGAAGTCTTTGAAAAATTGGGGAGGTAGCCGAAATTTCCTAGAAAAGTGCGTTTTACTTGTAAGACAAAACATAGGTGGAATATTTCAGGTGTAAATATCATTCTACACAAAATAAGATCTTATTTTTAATATAATTAATAAAAGAATTAATAAACATTTAACTAAATTTGTTTATAATAGGTGATAAAAGGATTGTTGAAGTTCTGGCCCAAGACATGCAGTCAAAAAGAGGTAAGCTAATATAAAGATTAGGTTCCCAAATTCTTGGCCCCCTTGCTGAATCCTTTCTAAGTCCATATCAAATTCTAACAATTAGCAACCATTAGTAGAGGCTTCTGCAAATAGTTATTACTAAGTGATTTAAAGTATATTCTCATTCTAAAGGGAATAATTATAATAAGTAGGAGATTTTTTTAATGTTCTCTAGGTACATAGATTCACTTATAGACAACAATGTTGATTTTTTTTTAATTACCAAAACAACCTAGAGCTGTGTGCAAAATTAGGTCACTAGTTTTGTGACTGCCATGATTGGCTGTGCTTTGAGAGTACCTAAGTATATACATTGAAGAAGGAAATGTCACATTGTCATATTTTAGCAACAGTTAAATCTATTTTTATAAATCTTATTTTGATATGGTTTGTTACCAGCATTTGACCTATATATGCAATCAACATCTATGCAGACTTGTTAACTTGATTGATATCTATAGCGGAATACATTTATAGAAAGACAATGCAACCATCTTTTTCTTTCCAAGCAGCAAGTCAGCTATTTTTTTAAATGTTAAGATTTGGTACTTGTCTTATACATAAATTATCTTTTTTTAATACTGTTTTGCTTACACAAGCACATTCAGCGGTGGTTTGGAGCCGGTTCGGTCAGGTTCGTGCGAACCGTTAGTTCAAAATAATATTATGCCTAAAATCAAGTACTAATTTCAAAAAAATCAAAATTTTTTTAATTGAAAAAAATGTCAGTTTCTACAAATTTTTATATAAATTGCATAAGTATTACTTTACAGTTTAGCCTTTCGGCAAAATTATAGCGAAATTCAGCTCTAAGCAAAAAAGTGAAACTCAGAACAACAAGTCACAGGCTAGATGTCGCATTGGTAGGAATTTTAGGAATTTTGTTGATTACCAGACTTACTTATCTTTATTATGGAAAATCTTTGTTGCCTTCAAACACTTAAAAATGCCTTGGCGGATGGACCCGAAACTCCGCTGAAGGAGCTTTGTGGGCCCAGACGCCAGATCCCCTTATCGTAATTTGACTGACTGTGGCGGTGACCGATATGGCATAAGGGGACATACTAACTGCGAACCCTTTGTTACGAATTTGGCAATACCTGCTGAGCACATTATTTTATGTAGTCAGCTTATGGGTGGGTTATTACTTTTTTCAAAATTTTCCCGGCCAAAACCAGAGAAGGGGGGGGGGGCGGGTTTATTAACGAACATATCGATTATATATGATAATCGTTTTCACCAGGTTGGCTAGATGTCAAGTCCTATCACATTGAATTGAAAATGAAATTATGACACGTCTGTAACATTTTGCACCATTTGGGAACCACTACTTTTAATTGTAGAAATGATCTTTGTACAGAACATTGAAATAATGCATAATAAATAAACAAGGAATTGGTTACTTCTCTTGTATATAACTGACCAAAATGAAAATTGTGTGACAATCCAATTGGCTTCTGGTCTATTTGCACATGTTCTATATAGTTTAGAAAGTTTTAGGTTTTAATCTATCGAGATGAAATGGCTTTGGTGAGAGAAATGTTAGCAAAGATTCATTTTATTCCTTTTTAAATCTTTTTTTCTTCTCAATAGCTTTTTAGGGTTAACAATCAAAAGTGTTTAAAACTGAATTTTTATTTAATTTTCTACCATTCTGAGAATGAAAAGGATTAAAACTTGTAAGATTTACAATCTTACATTTGTAAATCTTACATTTGTATGTGAAAATATTCCATTAAAAAAAATTTCAGGTGATGTTTTTAGGAGAAATAGAAGAAATCTTAGATGTCATTGAACCTACTCAATTTCAAAGGATTCAGGAAGACTTGTTTCGTCAAATAGCTAAATGTGTATCAAGTCCTCACTTTCAGGTAAGGCAAATAACTTAAAATGCCTGCGCTTGTTAACCGTCATATCTCTCCCTGAAAATTATTCAATTATATATGGATATTTTTATACATTTTATTTTAAATTTAAGAAGCTTGGTACTATATTAAGAATAGAGTATTGAAAGACAACTAGTTTCATTTGGACGATACTCTAAAAGAATTTGTTTTTTCACAATGTCATTTTTAAATTTAATATCGGGGTGCAAATAGTTTCCTTAGTCTAATTATTTTTATAGATGATTGTTGTCATGAATCTTTGTATTTCCCCTTGATCAGGTGGCAGAACGAGCTTTGTATTTTTGGAACAATGAGTACATAATGAATTTGATTGAGGAAAACTCCAATGTTGTGCTCCCAATAATGTTTCCTGCCCTGTATCGCATCTCCAAGGAACATTGGAACCAAACAATTGTAGCTCTTGTGTACAATGTCCTTAAGACCTTCATGGAGATGAATAGCAAACTGTTTGATGAACTCACAGCCAACTACAAGGCGGAGAGGGCAAAGTACGTTATTTTGATTGATTCTTTTCTTTTCAGGATTGTAGGAAGTTATGAGCAAAACAGCAGACCATCATGATTTTATGTAGTTTTTTCCCTAAACTCAATTTATTTATTGAAAATACTCTTACCTGTAAACAAAAAAATTATGGCTATTTTAGACTATATTATTCAAGGAAATATTTCCCCTAAAAGTTAAGATATTTGAAGAAAATAAAATTCACAATTTTTTTTTCAATACTGCATTAAAGCATACCTTAGAAAATTATTGCTAAGTATTAATCTAGAATAAAAGTTAAGAAAAAATTATTTTTTTATAAGTAAATAAATTTTTTAACATCGCGGAGATACCGTTCCGATGTTATTGTCTTTGACCCAGATCATGCTTTATGAAATTCTTGAAAACAAATGATTTCTTTATTAAAACATAAATATATATCACAAACAACACACCTGACATATGCTCTAACCTCTTTACCCTTTTTAAACACAATTTACACTTTTCCGGTTAGTGTCATACTCAGATTGTAGCTTATGATGTGAAAATGTCAGGCTTAACAGCAAAAGGTACACCAAAGATGTCAAATTTTCCCTAATCGTTCATCGATTGATCAATGCTGATAGAGTATTTTGTATATAGTGTCCCAACTTTACTTAGCTTGTCTCCTTAATTTTCAGTATCTGAAACTTTCAGGAAACTCAATATGGCCTTGAATCTGTCCCTAGTCATAAAGGCCTTGCTTAAAGTCCATAAGTCTTGTAACATTAGCAGCTTGAATAAATCCTGAATTCATAAGAAGTCCACTTAGTTGATAATACACATCTTTAGTGATGTTATACCAACTTTTGAAACAGAAAGTTTCTTCTGCCCATTGTCCTGCGCACAAATAAATATATGCAACCAAACCTGTTGTAAAATAAAAGCTTGAAAAAGCCTATTGGTTTTAGAAAACTGCTTTTGTATCTTCACTTGTTTTAACATCAGGAAGCTGTATGCTTGGTACACTCCTGTCTAAATGGCAGAAATCCACTGAAAACCCCACTTGGTATCATAATCATTCGGCCATCTGCCTATCATAGATGCAGTCAAAATATTTTTTTAACATTTTAGCTCAAATAAACAATTTACAGTAAAGCTAAATAAAAAAGCTATTTCAATAGAAAACAGTCTACCTAAATTACTTTTACTATTTCTTTAAAAAAAACTAAGGAATACGGCTGAAAAAATAATGTAACGGGAAAGTTTAAAAATACAAGTTATTTTTAATTAAATCTTAAACTATGAAAACTTTAAAAAATTGAATAAAGCTTATTATCATATTATGGTACATGTCCTGAAGGGAATGAAAAATGTAATTTAAAAAAACTGATGTTATAATCGAAATCGGACTCGACAATTATTTAATATATAGCAATAGCGAACTAGGTTTGTGTGCAAAATGTGTTTAATAAAGCGAAAAGGAAATCCATTAAATGACATTTTGCTACCAGATTTCTTCAAGAATTAATAATATAAATGACTTTTCTTTATTGCCAATTAGTAATTTAACATTCCACAATATTAAATCTTTAGTTTAATTTTAATATAAAATTTATATATATTTTATGAGGTTTTTTCAACTGTCAGATATGACAGATTTTTCAATCACTTGTTGTTGAAGAGTAAAAAATGTAACATCAAAAATTAAAACAAAAAATTTGTTGATGCAAGCAAAAATAAAAGATGATATAACTTTTTATGTTCCATGGCATTAAATCATTAAAAGATTATTGAAATAGAAATCTTCAAATGTGCATTTGTGAGCCACCATAATAACTGAGCATAAACATATTTTCAATTCCACTCATTTTGAAGTTTACAGTCTACTATTCTTTGGTTTCAAACAAGTAAACATTGCTTGTTGATTTATTTTATTGAAAGTTCCCTTAGACTAAACTACTTTTAAAGCTCAAAGTTATTCCTAACATTAGCTTAGCAATACATTTTCTTTGGAGTAGGGGGTGGTTTGGTTGGAAACCCAAAAATTATAGTTTTTAGCAAGTTATTATGTTTGCAGCGTTTTAAAATTATATTTTTAACTTAAACATTCCTTGTTTTAAATTTTTTATTTTTGTCTATTTCAAATCATTTTTAAACTTGAATATTTTTAATATATTAAAACTCAAAAAAAAATTATTACTTTTCATCATGTAGACTTATTTTTTTGTTTTCTTGACTCAACAGAGAAAAGAAAAAAGAGAAAGATAGAGAAGAACTTTGGAAGAAACTTGATAAATTGGAAATGAATAGCAAAAAAACGAATAAGAAATCTTAACGTCATTGATTTGTTTATGTGTCATGGAGGTGTGAAAGGCAAAGAGACCGGACTGTTAATACATATTTATTTTATCATCATCATTATTAATATAAATATTATAAATAGTGATTATAAAAATGGAAACCATTTGTTACTTTTTCTTTGTTTTTTGCCTCTTGGTTTATGTTTACCTTTGTTTACAATTTTAACAAATTTTTTTTCCCTTTCGAGATTGACATTGCAAGTTCTTGGATCTAAGTATGCCTATATATATATATAGGATGTATAATTCATAACTTTAATTAAAAAAAAGATGTATCCATAGCTGCTTCAGATAGTGCCCCTCCTAACCCCCACCCTGACCCACCCTTCCCCATGCCAAAATGAGATTTAGCAATTTTCCCAGCTTGTTGCGTGCATGCAGCTTTGAATAGTAAAATTCTGTATTCTATCTGAGCACCTTATGCCATCCTGGTGCTTGTCTAACTTTCTGTAAAGGCAGGCCAATTCATTTTATTCAACAAACCTGAAGAGGGTGGGTGACATTGAAGGTGGATTTGAGTTAATAAAAAGAACTGGAAATATTTATATGGCATTAGTATTTAGATGTATTTTAATTGTAACATTTTAAATGGAAATTTTTAGGAAACAGAACTAAATAGAAAATTAAGTAACATGTCTTCTATGCTGACCTGAGCATAAATGAAATTGTAATATTATTTTAAAAATAAAATCGGAATAGAATTGGCTCATCAACCACAATTTGAGCAGCACTAGAAAAAAAACAAAGGTAACAAAATGACAGCTGTAGGACCTGTACAAGATGCACTTGATATGGCACTGTGCACAAGAGGGACAGTGAAGATGATGGTAGAAATTAAATGCCTTTTAAGACAATATTTTGTTGTGGTTGTGTCACAGAAGTTGATGTAGGAAGCACATTCATTAGTGCCGATATAAATGGAAGGTGGTCAATGGAAAACTTGTGGCCAGAATTGGTTGAATTAAAGCAAAAAAAAATTTTAACCATGTGAAATTTTAAGTGTTCTTGTGTAATTTGTCATCTCATGAGTAATAAAAAGTCAAAATAAATTTCTTACTGATAAATGCTACAATATGAAATTGTTAAATTAGATGGTCATGTAATATTGGATATAAACTTGGATACCTTCCCATTTTTAAAGATGGTTATGTATTGTCATAATGATAAGAAAATCTTCAGATTAAATCAGCAAATAGAATTCGGAGCATGAAAGCTGTTTGTCATTGTATGAAATTGGGATATACTTGAATGTTTTTATCTGCCAATAACACTTTAAACTTGTATAAACTTGCATCTAGACACAATATTAACACCAAAATAGACTCAATTAATCAATATGAATGGTGTGTTGCAATTTTGTGATTGTTATTAGGCCACAATGTGTCATATTTAATTACATATTCAAAACTTTTTTTTTATTTTAAATAAAAACATGCCCCAGTAACACTGTTACAGATTTTGGGCACTACTGCTTTTAGTATTTGAATGTATTAAGTTGCGGGTATTTTCAAGATGTATGAAATTTTATGTGACTTATTTATATTTTCTCTCAGTTTTTTTTAAATTATTTTTTTTAAAAGCATTGTTTTTTTTATCAGCTCCCACCCCGATTTAAGTTTGAGCTTTGGAGCATGGATTTTCTTATTAAATTGTTAAACTTGAGTACGCAAAACTTAGGAACCATACTCAAAAGCATTTTCACTTTGTTTGGGACTTGTTCTGTCAGTCACTTAGTCACAAATAGGAACCTTGCTTTGTTTTTTTAGGAAGGGTTGGGGGAAATGGGGTGGCATTGACTGATAACATTATCAGCTTGATGATAGCAATAACACTGGACTGAGGCATTGTAAAACTATTTACATTTCAACTTTTTGTTTTGTGTAACAATTATATATTTTTTTAAATAAATATATGTGAACCATTTCATTGTTTTGCTACTGTTGTAAAAAAAAAAATTAAAGAAGTTTTAATTCAGTACCAGTTAGGATTTGATGAAATTGTGTAATTTGGATGCTTTTGAGAATTGATCAGGGGATCAGAGAAATTAAATGAAAAGTGATCACTAGCCAGTCGAGCAACATCTTATCTGACCCACACCTCGGTATCTGGTGAACAATGATCCTGTTATACGCATTACAGATGAGCTGAAGTATCAACGCAAGTGATGCATCACATAAGACCACCATTATAAGTTATCAAGTCAGTAGTTCCCTCCTGTATGTTAACCTTGTTCTATGTGGGTTGAATCTGTCCCTCTTAGGAGTTATATTCCTCTGCCCCTTCCCCAACACATCTATTTAAGTTTGGCAGCACAGCACATCATGCTGTTATTTAGTCTTAGCACATGATAATGTTAGTCGAGTAATGGTCATACTCTAAATATCTGTGCAACTTCAGGCTTTTTAATTTTGTGAATATTTGTACGGTACATAATATAATATCTAGTGACTCGTGTCCCACATCCTCGAATGATTTAATAGAGATGTACAAGGGTGCATGTTTGTGCGTGCTGTTTTTATTTTTAATACTGTTCATCCCATAAATAAATTTCATGTTCTTTGATGATTGTGTTCGTGTGTTACTTTTTGAAATTCCCATGGTTTGACCTACCGGTACAGGTACTTTGTTGTATGTATTTCCTATTTCTGGCAAAAAGCTCATGATCTTGTGCTTCTAGAGTTGAATTTTGGTTGTGCAATTGAATAAACGCATACAACAATTTACAAACTTTTGTTAGTAGTTTAATATTGTTATTCAAATCACTGTTGGCAATACTTTATTCAATGGCCAAGTTAAGAAAATTGCACCTGATCATAAGTGTGATTCTAGTTCTAGTGTTAAAATAAAATTGTTATCTCCTAAATTTTTTTTGTTGAAGCTTAGAGAAATAAATGCAAATCATCTGCTTAATTATCATATCCGACATTGAATTGTGAGTCTCAAGGAAGGAAATTAGAAATTCTTTTGTTTCATAATTTTGTCCTTTTTTAAAATGGCCATTGCTTGTACAGAGCCATGAATTTTTATACTTAAGTTTCGGTCAATATAAGTTCTATCATTTAATCCTCATATATGTAAATCATGATTGCTTTGACCAGATGTTGTTCCTGGTTGGTACCTCTAGTTGTATAGAAATGTTCATTCGGTCTTCAATGTTTTTTTTTTTTTTTTTACCTTTCTTAAGTTAGTTTGAATACTGCAATGATAATTGTCCATGGCACTGTGGGCGAGAACCGCCCAATATTTTACTTGGGGTTATTCACCTACATCCAAGTTTGCAAGTTGTATGACACTTTTTGTTTCGTCACCTACTAGATTGCATTTCTGTGCAATGTGGATTTATTATAGAGTGGATGTTTGTGGATTATATTGACATAATGCAACAAAAGCTATTTTCCTCCTGTTATCGCTTCAATAGATTGTACATGTATTTGGACAGTTCTTTTGTAGATGCTTAAATGAAAAAAAAAAGATGTTAAATATTAAACAAATCTTATATCATCTATGTGTGTTTTTGTGTGAGTGTTTGAGTGCATAAAAAAATATTATTACATAGGCTAAGGGCCTAATTATGTTTTTAAAATTATTACAGTCATCTACATTATATAGATTTTCATAGATTTTTTTCCAGTCTTAAAATTTAAAAAAAAAAATCTCCATTATATTAATGGTAAGCAAGAATTGAAATTCATAGCAAGTTTGTCCCAACAAATGTGATTATTATTACTCTGTTACGTTTAGTCAGTTGCTCCCTTCACCCCTTTCCCCAACTATTTACTAAAGTAAATTATAACAATGTGTTTTTCAGTGTGCAGAGGGAGTTTCTATATAAATGTAATTAATTACTATTGGTATATAATACATTTATGGAAATAAAAACCTCTAGTTTCTTTATTTTCCATTTTGTTTGGGACAAATGTGAAGACATTAATAATAAGTTAAACTTACTTTAAGGTCCCATCAATAATGAAAGAGAGATGTGGAAAGACTGTCTCAACATATTTTCTATCCAGAATAAGCATAAGAAATAAGGTTGTTATTTTGTATGGGTGACTGAATGAAAAGCTGCAATCCATTTAAATCACTTGTGTATTCTCTCAGGCTAACACGCATGGTTCTCATATATCCATATTCTATTCTTTGTTTCTTGCACACCATGTGCACAAGTGATCTGACGTGTTGTTTTCCCAACAAATGTGATTATTACTCTTGTTACGTTTAGTCAGTTGCTCCCTTCACCCCTTTCCCCAACTATTTACTAAAGTTAGTTATAACAATGTGTTTTTCAGTGTGCAGAGGGAGTTTCTATATAAATGTCATTAATTACTATTGGTATATAATACATATGGAAATAAAAACCTCAACATTAGTTTTTTTAGAATTGTAAGAATAACTGCATTGCACTTAAGTCTCCTGTGGTTGCCCATTTTTTGCAGACTTTGAAGTTGTGTGTACAACAGACTGCCATGGTAACAAATAGACTTAAGATTAAATTCTTCCATTGAAATCCACTATGCTGTTGAAGCTTTTAGATGCATGATTTTAGTTTATGATCAAATCTTTCAGAAAAATCAACAAACCTTCAAATTTATTATTTTAGCAGAGAATTACTGAATTGTAAAAATGATATTATTGTGGATTGGTCATTTTTTTTGTGTTCTTGCATTTATCAAAAGCAGGAGAGTGGTTTCAACTTTTTTTTTTTACATTATATACCTGGCTTAAAACACCAAACATGAAAAAGTAGATATTGTTAAATGAAATAATGTTAGATGTACGACTGCAAAGAGTGCTTGAAAATAAAGTCTTGGACAACATTGCCTATTGTTTGTTGATACGTGTCTGTATCCAACATCCAATCAAAAAGCTTGGTTGCTCGTTTTGAGGTAGCTGTCATACAAACTTGATCCCCAATAGCATTGGGTCATAATACAAATATATTTTTGTATACAAGAGGCACAGCCAGGCATTACAATTCACAACAACAAGAGCTACTGACATCTGAATGGCAGCATTTGCTTTATTTTGATTGGTCTTAAATAAAAGACAAGCAAATATTGAAATCCCGCCCTAGCAGTTAAAAATACATGAGCATCTGGTGGGCACAAAGAAGATGCTAAGAACAACCTTTAAACTTTCATTCGCCATCAATTTTAAATACAAACCCAAACTTTATAAAATATTCTCAACTTTTTTACTTCCATAATTTAAGTGCTTATGTCTGATTTATGGGGCATAATCAGCCAGCTTCAGTCAACACAGATCATAACTACAAAATTTGTTGTGATCCACTCAAATAAAAATTCTCATCTACTAGGATTTCTCACAACATGTGAAATGTTAATAATAAATACACTGATAAATACACTGGTAAATGCTAGGACAAGTACGTGTATACATCAATCACAGTAAGCTTTAATAAAGTACAAAAAAAAAATAAAAAAATAAAATCACCTTTTCTTTTTGCATTTACACTCTGAACAATTACATCTAGCTAAACCAAAATATTGATCTGTCCAAAAATAAGTTTGCTTGGAAAAAGAGTAATTTAAAATTGTAAGCACAATTAGATAAAATGTACAAAAATAAAATTATTTATGAAACAATCATAAATTTCATTTTGAGCATTGGCTGAGAGTGCTGGTTGATATTTTCTGATAGTTGTTGAATTTAATCTAGTACTCGCTCATTCACATATCAACCACCAATTGATGGAATTATTTATTTATCAAGTTGGGCACACAGTATTAAATATTCATCCTCATGAAAAGCTACACTTAAAATTAAATGCAAATGCATACAATTAATAAAATGACTAAAAACTTCCCAGTTTCTCAACCATATATCTTTTAGTGGTCCACAGGTTGGGAACCGCTGTCTTATCGGAATGGAAGTTAAACCAAAAAATTTGTTTATGTAACAAGAAACAGAAATATGTGCAGGCCTACAGTTGGAACTCTCGAAAATACACTGCATATTAATTAATAATCAATAGACTCATTACAGGAGAATAAAATTCAAAAGCACTGTTACCAAAAACTTTGTTAACCCGCTGATAACTTTCAATTATAATGAATTAGCAGCATAAATTTGATTTTTTTTTTTTAAAGAGTCCTTGTAAAAAGGTTGCATGACGATCACAAAGTGTAAATGAAATGTTTTTGATCAATAATTACACCTTAATTTCTTTTCACATAAAATCAAGGTAAGTTAACACTTCTCTCCGCTGAACAATGAAATGTAACTATAGCTTAAGAAAAGACAGTTATTTGAAGTTCGCTTACAATTAATGATAGGAAAATATGCGAATAAAATAAATATTTATGTCTCTGCAGAAGATTGAATGAACCAGTCAAGGAATTAAAAAGTATGCTACTGCTATTATTATCAGAGGCTATTTTGAAATTAATCTAGACATGTTAAACAGCATAAATTTAATTGTTTTTTCTTGTTAGGAGAGGAAAAAATTACAGAGGATAAGTTAATCACCATGGTATCAGAATAGTACTGGTACACAAAGATCCAACTGTAATAAGAATGGACTTAAAGATAATGCACTCTATGATCTGAAAATATTCAAATCTAATTTGCCTTTTCATTATGCAATTTATTATGTTTACTATAAAGCTATCATTATTTTCTCAGTCAACACATTCTCATTAATAATGCTAATCATACATCCAAATCTTAGCTAGGCTAGGTCTGAAAAAGAAAAAAAAACATGTTGTGAAAGCCATTTCATGGGGAAATTTAATTCAAGATCAATGCAATGAAATTAAATGCCTTAAAAATACTCCCAAATGACTGACTAGGGCACAAGTTAAAATCACAGTAAATACAAGACATCTACAGACATGAAAATAGATTGAATGATAAACATCTGTAGATCCACACAACATTCACATTCGACTATTTTATATCACACACTAAAGCATATCAAATCCAGGAGTTTATTAGTAGTATTTTTAATATCACAATGTACCTGAAGATACCTTAAGCAACGCAAGCTATAATCAAATTATAAAATAAACCCCCACTCCAAAAATTTTAATACCTATAAATTTTTATAATTACGCAAATAATTCTTTGCAGAGATTTAAATCTATTGCAAATAGTAGGCATGAAATGGGCTAATAATGATTTATCATGGGACCTTTGAATGGATAATTATTATTTCTGGTCCTCAAAACTAAACATGAAAATATCTTCTCCCTCAACAACTTATACCCCATATAAACTATAAAATCAGAGAATTTTTTTTACCTCGATTAGTCTTTACGAGCCTAAATAAAAATTAAGGGTTACAGGTGATTAATTTTTTTTTTTTAATATTTAAAAATATATTGATAAAGAGCAATGCCATATTAAAAAAAAAAGAAAGGTTCTTAGATTAAAAAAAAAAAAACAGACCAAAAAAAAAGGGACAAGCTGAATAAAATAAAAAGACTACATTTCAATGTTCCTTGTTTTGGCAAATAGAGCAAGTCATAGTAACCAGTGAAAAATCTGGGCAACTGAATTAAACAGAAAAACTTAGTGCCATAAATGAAAGCTTGGCTGGGTTCCAACAACTGGCAAAAATAAGTTCATATCACCCGCCTAAAAACTTTACGGTAAAAGCCAACAAACCATAGCAGATTATTAGGCAACATAACTTAAAATAATATCACAAAGTTCCAGCTCATTTATTTCTTCATAGAAATCAAATGTCTTGTGCATCCATTATAACATTTTCTGTTGTTTTTATTTTTTTAAGTACCTTTCTGCAATCCATAACTATGAAAATGTCAGTCAAAGGTAATTAATCCACAACTATAAAAATTTAATTCAAGGTAATTGGAGAAAATGTTTCTTTGCCATCAGCAGTATAAAAAAACTGAAGGGAATATTTCTAAATACCACAAACACCACTGAGCTAAACGTAGGCTTTTTAAAATAGATGAAGTAAGCAAATAGTTGGGGCCATTCCTATGATTGAAAAGGAAAGCTGTCTGACATTGAAATGTGTAGACTAGATGGTATGTTAACAAAAACAATGATGACCTATATGATATATCAAATTTACTTAAAATTTACCTGAAGTGTGGAAATTTGTGGTGTTCTTGTTTAATTTAAATAAGGTAAAGTTGTTATTAAGAGGCGACAGAGATATTTATACCATTTCTCTTTCATCAGATCCTTTTTCCAAATATGAAATAAGAAATAAATTGTCATTTCATAAATCATAAAAGTATATTGTGAAGAAGAAACAAATTGTTCCCATTAGAAATAGAGAAACCTGTGTCAATAAAATCTAAATAAATATGTTTTAAGATACCATCAGTTTTAGAAGTTGTAAATAGGAAATACAATAAGACATTTTACTAAAACATACACTTTCTAAGGATCTGAAAATCAACTTTCAAAGCTCAGTGAAGCTAAAAAAAAACTAATTTTTGTAAAACAAAATAATCAGATCCTAGTTAGTTTTCTTTTCAAAATATTTTCACAAATAAAAGGTAAGAATCCATCCCAGTGACTAGTTTGCCCTAAATAAAATTATAGTTCTCTGAACATGAAGACAAATAATTACTCCTGTATAATATACTGAAATTTAATGCAAGGATGCAATTAACTATTATCCTTCATGGAATCATTAAAAATGGTAAAAATCTTTATTTCAAGAGAAAAGAAACAAAATTATTTAGAACAAAATAGTCATCAGGTCTTATATCACAGCTGAACAAATCCATTTTTTTCCCTCATTTTTTATGGTCCAGCAAGCTATTTCTGTTCCAATGAGGCAGAACGGGAGAGGAGGATAAAAAATATTAAACATTAAATTAATTATTTCAACTAAATAATGACTTTTAACTAACGGCACCTAACTTGTGGGAGGGGAAAGGAGGGTTGGGGTACAAGAGCTAGAGGTTATTTGTTGTTGTTCTTTTTATTTGGTAGGGTTGGGGAGAAAAGATATAAATATTCCTCATAAAAATTTTAAAAAAAAAGAGAAATATAATTTGAAACTTTAATAAAACAAAAATTGTAACTCAAACATTAAAAAAACAAAACTTGAAGGAATAAAAATTTAAGTTCATGTTTTGAGCAATAAGAACAAGTTATTATAGACCATCGTAATCATTAGTTCATATGCATTTATTCTGTACAAATATTGCACAAGCAACCTATAGTTGGAAACTCATCAATTTCAGATCTGGTATAAATATTTATAATTTAAATTAATAATAAAAAAAAAGAATAACGTGTTCAGAAATTTAACCTCTTTAAAATGCACAAAATCATGATTGCAAAAAGAAAAGATGTGGAAGAAGGAATTGACATCCCAATTTAAGTGACTTTACTTTTAACTTCTTTAGGATTTTAAAAATTAAAATCAACATAATTCATTCCCCCTTTTTTTTATCATATCTTTTTAAACTGTGTTTCTCAATTGAGACAAAAAGATTTTCCGTGATATAATGCTGAGTTTTACATTTACAAAGTATGTGATGTGTTTAAAGAAGAGACTAATTATAAATATCTTGAATTTATGAGGACTTGAAAGGATGTACATCAATACACAAGAAGTAAGTTAAGTGAAATGAGTATTTGACATTCAGATATGTTTGTAGAAAAAATACAGATTTTATTTGAGTTTCCTCAACAGGTTTTTTGTTTTTTTTCCTGAAGACATTAAGTTATAATCCATAGATTTTATGGAAAATTTTAAAATATTAGAGATTTATGCACTGTAACTAAAATATTCAAAGATGATTCTTTAGGAATTTAAAAAAAAAAAAAAACATGAATAAAATTGCTGCATACACTAACTGAATTCAGAAGCTGGATATCTCAATCTTGTTTTAACACCAAAAAAAAAAAAAAATATTTTCAGACAAATTTTTAAAACTGCTTAGAGCCCAAATGGATTTAAAGTATAATATTAAACAACTACAACTATGGCACTATTCCACAAATACACATTCAACATTACATGTACTCAAGAAATTAAAAAAATCTGAGGTCAGCTGTGTGTTGGGAGTAGGATGACTTTGTCAGAACTGTTGTTTACATGTCTTTCATCATAGGGTTACATTATTCTGATCTCAGTGAGCATTGAGGGTTTGCCTTCAACTGCTTCAATTTGAAAAGTTTTCTTCATTTTGTTTTTTAAAACAAACCCCTTTAAACAAACTTTTAAGTATCTAAAATACAAAAATTTCAGAATAATATCAAGATAGTTTCAAAAAAGCAGTTTATGCACTTTCTTTGCCAAAAAAAAAGCAGATACCAAATTATGCAATCCCTTGGGTCAATTTAAAAATGGCTTATAATATGGAAAGTTAGTCATTTGTGAGTAAAAGTTTCAAAGAAATTTCTCAAAGTGAAACTATAACAACTGAAGTGGAATTTGAAAAAGGCTTTTAGAAATAGAGAACTTGAAATGCATGCATTTTTAATAGGTTTTGTTGATATTAAATAATATACTGCAGATTGACACCCACAAAAATAATTTGAAATGGTAGCCCAAAATGATTACCCAATTATTTCATTTGAGAAATCTATAAATATTCTTTAAAAATATGTCAAAGCTTACATTTAATCTTCACTCTTTCACCAAAAAAAATTAATTATACCTCTACCGTTTAGTAGTTCTTATTTTCCAATAACTGTCTAAATTAATTTAAAAATCACAAATATGCTTGAATAAAATATCTAGCTACTTTGTATATTATCACAAAAATTGACTCTCATGCTTAGATTATAAGACTGTTACACTGCCAGCATTTCTAGTAAATTCAATTCTAAAAATTAGAGATGAGATCATAAAACAGTTTATAGTGAGATACTTTTACATCGTTAGGAATGACTTATTGCATTGGAAGAAGTAATAAAAGGGTCTTGAGCTAAAATATGGAGGTGCTGTTTAGAACAATATATCCCACAGGTAAAATGCTACAGCAATTCATTGGCTAAAAAAACATTGAAAAATCTTTTAGAAATTATCAGTGTGTATAAATTGCATTGAGCCCTAAAACATTATTATAAATTATAACCTGTTTTGCGCTATAAGAAATTTGTCTTTCTACTTTGAGGAATTTTCTCATAATTTTCTATTTTCCAGTGGAGAGAGGAATTCAATAAACAACTGACCTAGTGTCGTGAGATAGCTGGAAGAGATTAGCCAGCATTCTATTTGATTTTAATTTACAACCTTGGCAGGTTTATCAATATATTGCTGCATAGTATACGAAAACTATTTTAAATCAGGGTCCCTTGTTTAAGTATGCATACATTAATCTCCACCTTCATCCTAAATCAGTCAATTTCAAGTTTAAGCTAGGAAGACTGGTAATGCAGCTATTGGCTTTGATGACATATCTACATTATTTTAAAATTGAACTAAAATATATTCTATGATAATGAATCTACTGAGAGCACTTGGATCTCATTTCTGTTAATTCAGCCTCTAGAAAAACTTGAGGCTCAGTTCTAGTACCTTAGATATTCAGTCACTTTCATATGCTCAAAATATGCAGCAAGAACATACAGAGCAACAACAAAAAAACTAAATATCTGTCACGTTGAATGATGATGGACATAAATATATCTTTTCATTTTAGATGTATCAGCGGCTGTCAATTATGACTAGTTCAACAGACCATGTTATTAAAGGAAATATCTTGGCATGTTGCCATTACACGCTGTAATTCAAAGGAAATTAATACTTTTCCACTTGGATGATGTTTTAAAAGCAATGTCTAGTTGGTTCGCTTGGGACTCTTTGTTCCTTGTCTGTGGATAAAAAAGTAAATAGCATGATTGATACTTTCTAGCAGTTATTATTAAGGTATTTAATTTGAATACTGACAAAAAGTTATCCCATTAAAAAAAATGAACAGACAATTATCTTGTGGGAAAATTTAATAAATGAAAACTAATGGCATTTAAATTAATAATTGTAAATAAGATTTAAGGGAAAATTAAAATAAAGAAACATAGTACTGTCATAATTATATTTACCGAAAAGGTAAGTAAATTAATTTTATTTTTTGTTTAAATTTGATCATTATGAAAATATAATTTCAAAAGAATAAATAACATTCTTTCCAAGTAAGCAAACTTTTATTATCAAAATTATCCAGTTTTATTAACTCTCCTTTTATAAAAAAAACAAAAAAAAAAAAACAACACTGAATAGTTCTTACTTTAAACAAATCTTCTTCACTTTTATGCTCAAACAAAAATATAATGTTAACACGTTGAAATCTAACCATTGATCTATTTGCATATAATTATTTTAGGAATTATTTTATAATAATGACTATCCAAACAAAGACAAGCAAGGATGAAAGCAGAGTTGAAGGCTAAAAGTAATCATAATTTTACAACATAGATTAAAACAATGATACACCTTTCAAAATCACAATAAATATAAAATTGTGGAGCATGTCTTATGAAATCATAAAATTATTTGATTACCATACCTAAAGCAGTCAAAAAACCAGGCCAATGTGTAGAGCAAGTCAAAAGACCTTGTTCCAATAGTTTTGTGCAGCAAACTTAGACATGGCAGTGCGTGTATGGAATTTACGATGTTGCCAAGTGTGCTAATGGTGATGATCATAGGTAGAGAAAGACGTATGGCTAATAAACAACAGGTTTGGAAGTTAGGATCTCTGGTGGACTATGCTAAGGGCTGTTGGCCTCGCGCGGACTCACACTGCTCGACGCCAATTTGTAACGACGGCGCCTGGAACACACAAAAACACCAGCCTTAATGACAGAAGCTCAGCTTAATTAGGACCACAGAGTTATAGAAATTTGGGTCTTAAATATCACATAGCAAAAATTGTGACTTGTTGGATAAGTTATTTTGAAATTTTGAGATTAGATTCTAATTTCCTTTTTTTTTAAATGTAAAATTTTTAAGTGCTGTTCTATAGGCTGGTGTAATAGGATTTTACATAAAGCAAATGCGATTGAAGGGGGAAAAAAATCATTAAAAAATCATATTATATCCTATCATAACAATAAAACTATACATACTCACTTAGGTAACAATATAGATAGTTTCTAAAGCTAAGAGCTGTAGCACAACATAAATGCAATTCATTAGACAAATCAATTCTTTGTTTTTTGATGTAAGGAATTTTTTTTAAAATATTCATTTTATGCCATTATGTACAGACAGAAATTAAATTTCAACATTCTCATGATATATTCATGTCTAGCAGCGTCTGTATGAACATTAAGATATATTTTGAAAAAATCCAAAGTTGATGTTTTAAATAATTTACTTATAACCTTAGTTTAGGAAAAAAGCTTTGACTGATTTTTAGATTCCAACATATGAATTCAACATAAGCATGCAAATGAATACATAAATACGCCATTAAAACATGCATATAAAAAAAGTATGGGAGAATTAAACAATTCTTTTAAAATGATATTCTCATATAAAGTTATAAAAACATTTGGCATTTAATTTTTTTTCTTAAAACTATATTTTGCAGGATTTCATTCTCACATGAATAAAGAAATAGTGCTAAGAAAATGGGCTGGATTAAATGTTTTGATATGAGTATTAGACACTTTTAAACAATCGTTAATTTTAAATGATTTATTGGTAGCAATTTATCGTATCAAATCAAATCTTTAAAATAATTTATAGAGAATAAACTACATATTTATCATGTAAATAAGAATAAATTATTCAATTAGGGAAAAAAAAGATGGATGCAACAATAGCAATGGCTAGTGAATGGATCAATGGCTGGTGAATGGATATATTCATTTCATAATTAATTTTAAAAGCTTCAGTTATGATATTGTGGGATTTTGGGGTGTTTTGTTGTTATTTCTGTGAGTTCTCCAGTATTATGATTCATTAGGCTAATAGTAATAACATGTTAGCATGGTCTATGGACCAACAAAACATTTTCTTAGGTACAGAAAGCCTACTTGCGTTTAGAAAATAAACTGATTTAGCCAAATAAATAAAAAAACTTTAAATAACATACTTTCGCAGAAATAAGTTGAGATGTTTCTTAAGGTGTACACAATATTGACTGCTTTTAGTGTAATACCAAAGTGAATTAGCTTGGGTGCATCTACACATTTAATAAAATCAAGTAATAATAAATAACTGCATGTATAGTTTCTTACCTAGCAGTCACCACAGCATTTTTAGGAGCATGACCAGGCGGAGGCTTGGGCATTGGACCAGTATCTGACTCTTGCATAACAAGAGATCTTGAGTCCAGGTAACCTCTAGGTGATGCCGATATGCCTGGCCTGGAAAACCTTCGTATATGCTGACCTCCAGCAGATTCACTCTCTCTTGCTTTGCCAGATGAATGACGTGATGATTGAGGACGCCGAGGACTTTGATCCCTTGGTGTCACAGCATTAGGTTCATCTTTCATTGTGACCACAACCCTTAAATCACGATTGCTGTCTGTTGGCAGCATAGATGAATCTGAACTGAATCGATTGTCAACATTTGTGTTGCGTTCACTAATTACGGTGTTTTTGTCTTTGAGGATAGATTTGGGTTTTGAAGCAGTTAAGTCTCTAGGAATGAAATGGGCATTACCCTGAGTTTTGGCACCATCACTAACCCCAGATAAGGCTAGATCCTGACTTTTATCTCGTTTACTAGAAGAATGAATAGGTGGTTTTCCAAGCGCCACAAGCTTGCGGTTTCTTTTTTCTTCCCCTTGATCTCTGTTTTTGAACACAAATTTTGAGGGGCTACCTGAAGTGTTTTGCTTCAAAGGAGACCCTATCCGATTATCAATATCTTTGGCAAGTTTTTCTGGCATTTTTCGAGGACTGGAACTGAATGATTTTTCTTGAGATTGCGTATGTTGATGAGGATTATGATGAATAGGTTCTGAGTGGCGGCCTTGTGTTTCTACCCCATCCTCCAAACCATCTTCACCACGACTGCTACTAGACTGCATTATCTTCATGAGGTCATTGCTATCATCTTCAAATACAAGAGATGTTCTCATAGTCTCATGTCCATCTCTTTCATCTAATAATACTAGAGAATTCCTGGCCATACTATCCAGCTGATGATCATCCTCATCTGCCAGAGTGTTCATCATTGCTAGTCTTCTTGCCCGTGCTGACTTTTTCCCCTTATCCCCACCACCATCATCTTCACTATCATTTTCACTGCCCTCATCACTAGAACCAAATGCTCCCCACTGACTAGCCATAGTAAAAGGGGCTGCCCGCGTGGCATTCTCTTCTCCCGCTTCATCACACTGAGTGTGTGTTTTATCATCAGTCTGCATAAGGGCAAAAGTAATGGCCGCCCGGCTGGCAAGATCTGGATGGCTCTCTAGTCGCATGTTTTCATTCTCATTGCTTGGTTCTCCAGCTTCCAATGTTCCAACGTACCCTTGGTTTGCATTACAAATACTGCTAGCCTTTTCACTTCCTCCATAATCAACACCACTACTTTCAGGACCTTCATGAAGTCTAACTAACTTACTCCGACTTCCTGCTAAGGCTCCTAGTGGATTACCTGAGAGAGGTAACCCATAGCCTACTGATGGTCCCGGTGGTGGCAGACGATCACCAGGTGAAGAAATATCCTTTTCTCCATGCTTAAGAGAATTAATCTGATGGCTGCCTCCAACTTCCAAACTGGCACCTGAGGTGGGAGCCCTATTTCCAACAATAATTTGTTGTTTAAGTAAGTGGGCATTAGCAGCCCCACTTCTATTTCCACTATCTTTGGATGAGATAGCATCAGCATGAATTCCCTTTTTATACATGTGCTCACTTTTTTCTTGACCTTTTCCTTTATCATTATCTTTCACTTTTTCTTTGGCTTTGGTGTCTTGCTCATATTTGGCTGGAGGTATGTCAGCATCTGGACGTGACAAGACTACCACACCCTCCTCTACATAGCGATTGTCTACTTCATTCAATGGAATAAGCTCTGGCTTTTTAAGTGGCTCCTCACCCTCTTGGTAGCTCAGGTTTTCATCCAAAACTTCTGTAGCTCCATGTCCAGGAGTAATGGGGCCCATGTTAAGGACACTGAAGACAAAATTCATACAATGTAATGAAACTAAATAAAAAATATTTAAATTTCCTTTATAATTTTTTTCTTTTCACTCTGTACATTGTACTATTTTTATATGCCAGTGTAACTCATTGCATTAGTATTTTTATTAACTTCAATAGACAAGCTAACCATTTGGTCAGTCCTACTCTGGTGAGACGTCTCAAAATGCACACAAGGGAAATAGCCAGTTAATCCCACACACGTGTGGACAAGACTAAATTTATGTGAAATACATTTTTTACTCTCCTTGCAGTTATAAAATTAGTCCTGTGTCAACTGACTGTTATCAGCTAGCTGCAAAGTTCATAACTAGCTACAAGGTTCATAGTTTGAAGAATAAAAATATACTTTTTTCCCCCTTTGTTAGTTGTGAAAAAAGGAAATAAAGGAACATTATCATTAACAAAATTGTAAATAAGATTGAATGTTTAAATAACTTTTTTTTCCATAACTACAAAATTTACTTATTTTTTTTTAATAAAGAAAATAACTGTTGTTTTAGGTGTGTCAATAAGGTAAAAGAATTTTATTCAACTAATTTGTTTTCTTACTTGGTCTGTTTGAGAGCATGTAATGCTGATGTATTGGTAATTGTAATAGATGTGTCCACATTACTCTTCTCCCAGTCGTATGGATCTGAATCCCGTACATTTTTACGTCTCATGCACTGATCCAGAAGGTTAGTTAACATGTTGTAGTCAGGTTGATCAAAATAGTCTAAACTTTGAATGTGCTCTAGAAATGGTCGAAACTCACTCGGCAAATTCTTAAGCAAGTTGGTGTGGTCATAATTGTCTTTCATTATACCAACCTAATGGTAAAAAAAAAAAAAAACTGACATATTTAACAAACAATTATTACCAAAGAACTAGCTATTTAATCTAACTAGCCCTTCCTAAAAGTCCCTTTATAACATATTACCATGTAATTTTGATAAAAATTTAATTTTTTACCTTTTGATCCTTACAATTAACATCTTAGTTATAACTACTATGATACATAAATAATTAATTAAGTGTTCAGCTATGGCTCAAAAAAATATTTCACTATAGAACACTCAAAAATTTGTTGGAAAATTATAACATTTGACATTTTTGGTTAAGTGTAAACTTTTAAACTAATTGACTACAATATGAATTTTCAAATGCAATAATTTATAAAAATTTATTCCATGTTTATGTACCCTACCCTCATTAAGTTTTGCATAGCAATTATTAACACTTGGTTACTACAGTGCTAAAACAACAGTATAATATTTTTACTAAAAGTTAGTTAAAAGTTTAATCTTAAACATCCAAGAAGCTGGTTAGAGCATCATTGGGGAAATCAGTCTAAATATTTGGTTACTAAGTCATCAACAAATAAAAAACAATTGGAGTTAGTTTACTTTCTATTTAATTCTCAGATCTGGCTGACTTTAAGCAAATGATTTATATTTTATGAATAAGTTAGAATGTTAAATCTATTAACTCCTTGCTCCTTTACGAAACATTACGAAAAACAACAACATGTGAAGACCAATGCAACAAAAGCTTTGCGGCAATAATGACTAATCACAGGGTTTTTTGGAGTAAAAAATAAACTACCCATTATCGATACTAGAAAAAGCAATTATCTTGTCCTGCCAAAAGAGATTACATCTAATCATAATTTCTGTCCAAGCACCTCAAGTATTAGGTAGGTTCTAATAACTACAAACACAATAAAAGGGCCTCTGAATCAGTAATTCATTTCATCAAGCCTGTTTTTGAAGAACTGGTTGAACATTTTCCATTGAAAGAGTCAGAATCAAATTGAATGATTGAATTAAGTTGTACAATTCTAAAAAAATATGACATAAAAAAAAAACAAATTTTTGAGGAAGAAGTGGCATATTTTAATGAGGCTTCATCCATTATAGCAAATTTTTAACACCTTGCTGTTTTAACAGGAAAGAACCTTTAAACTCGTCCTGACTAATAGCCTACAAATCAACCCAGAAGGGAAGAAAATAACTGAAAGCCATCAGAAAAAGCTTTTTTGACACCACAGAAGCATGAGAATGAGGTATAAAGATTCCTAGGGAACATTTTCAATCATTATATAAAGGAACTTGATAGCAAACAAGATATTTTCAAGTTTTCTAGAAACATCATTTGCACCGATGTAATCTAATTTCAAAACATGATATTTTTTTACAACTGTTGTTTAATTGGCCTGAAATTTTCTGTGGATATCCATGAACCTATTATGAGGGCCCTTTTGATATTCCTAACCCTATTATAAAGGTCTTGGAGAACAAATCGACAAACTGTAAATTTCTCCAAAAAATATTTTTTTTTATTAAAATCCCATAATTCTACTAGATCTACCATCCCTCCATGTGCCAATTTTTCAGAAGCTAATTTTTTTTTTTTTAAATTGAAGTAAAAAATATATGAAAAGTATGCACCTGTTCTTTATCTTTGATCTTTCGCCATGGCAGCTGGCCAGATACAAACTCTACCACCATATAGAAAAGGGACCACAAGTCATCATGTCTGCCCATTTCCTAGAAAAAAAGAATAAACTTTGCTATGGTGTACAAAGTAATACATTGAGTAATTTAAAGTAGTTTCCAAAACATTTCCCAAGTAAAAATAACAATAAAACATTTATTTTAAAAGACAGGTGAAAATTTTCTTTCTGCAAACTTTATATCCACACACCATGATGGGCACCTATATAAGATTGCAACAAGAAAAATGCACAATTACTCTCCCCTTTGCTGCATGCACATTTACTTCCTATCCTAACCTACACCTTTTAATTTAAAATGACTTCTGTGAAGTCTGATTTTCCTCAAATTTTGAGCTTTTTTTTTTATACAAATGAATAACAATTTTGTCAGATATTGACAGGTGATAATTTGATAGTATTTTGGATGTAATTAATGATGATATATCAGTCAATTATATTCACTCAAGTTATGATTCCTGTATGGAATTTAAATGTAATCTGCCTGACAAAGTTATTTAGTTTAATGTCTTATAACCTTGTTTCACCCTTCTGTGGAAAAAAAGATGTGGGTAGAAGGAGTATATTACTATACGCTCTATATGGATATGAATTGTTAGGGACCACCAAAAAATCTGAAATGGGGTTTTAAGTTCTAAGAAAAGAAATGACATATACCTCTATTTAGTGTGCAAACTGACCTTGTTTTTGTGTGCATTTATTGAGGCATAACGCACAGTGCCTCTGAATCCAGCTGCTGATCGAGGCTGCCTGACCTCTCCGGATGCTGTAGTGTACTGTCGTGCAAGACCAAAATCTAACATGTACACTTTTCGATGGTTTGGATGCCTACCCATTGCAAAATTTGACTGAAATATTTTAAAATTCAAAGTAACACTTTTAAGTATATTTTTAAAAACACATCTTTTTTTTTTTTTTTTTTAAATGCTGCTTTGCTTTAACAACAAATATTTCAAACAAAAAAATTGCCTTCACTTACAGGCTTAATATCTCTGTGTAAGAATCCAACATCATGGATGGCCCCTATTGCATAGAGTATTTGGGAAGCAAGTCTAAGGGTTGTGCTGAGAGAAAAACAACCACGGGCCTGACTTCGTCGGAGTTCAGCCAAGTTTTTTCCCTGCAGCGACATCACTACATAGTTGTACCTCTCATTACGACCACAACCAATAAAACGGCACACATGATCTCGTCCTGAAAAATGAACACAACACATCATTAGTTAAATAAATTAAGGGCAAAAATATACCTTTATGATGGTTTCTTTAAAACATGCATTTATTACTTAAAATTTACAATGACAAATTAACTGACTATAAATTTAAAAAAAAGGTGAATGCCTTTGGCCAAATTGGGCGAGGTTAACAGTACTTTTAAAAGTGAGCTTTTTAAAACTGGACAACTTAAATTAAAAATAATATAAATAGCTTATAACAATTAAAATGATGAATACTATTTTATATTATCATTAACCTTGTAATTTTTTTAATACAGCGACCTCCATCTTAAGCACTTGCTTCACTTGTTTGGCAGATTCTAGTTTGAGGGCAACACTTTCTCGACTAACCAGATCTGTTGCCTCGTAGATCTCACCAAATCCACCGCCCCCAATTTTCTTAATCTGTTGCATATAAATAAAAACATGTACATCAGAAGTTTATAAGAAGTAAATGTACATCTGGTCCCATTCTCTTTTAAGTTAAAGTAAATCATTCTTTAAAAAATTTTGTTGTTTTTTGCATTGTGTTATGCATGTGAGGCTCTGTTAAATTATTGTACCTTGTACTAGTAATAAAATTACTTTTGTAAATAGTATTGTAGACAAGAATATTGTCAAATTATATTAAATTAACTAAATATAAAAATTATGTGCATAAAAACAAATGTATTGGAATGTTATTGCTAATTTACAATAGCTACTTACAACTTTAAATCTCTCTTTAACTACTTGATTGACCTGCAAGAGGTCTTCAGCTGCTGCTGTAGTCATGGCTATGGAAATGGTGGATTTTGCCTCTTTACTCTTTCAGAGATCCAGATCAACCCATCCTTCACCCGACTGCGACCTTTAAAAATGTTTATTTATATTGTATAGAACAATATCTTTATTCATTTATGCATGCTTTGTGTATACCAAGTTAAATTTATACTATCTACAAAAAAGTGTGTTAAGTGTACTCTGATTGTTGATAGGTTCAACAAAATAAATCAATATATGATTGTTGGGAAAGCTTTGTAAAAGGAAATTTAGCACATGGGTGCCCATGAGGTGGGTGCTCCAAGAAATTTTATGAGTCATAGAATCCATACATAGTAACAACAACAAAAAAATCCCATTGCAGTCCTGGACAACAACAAGGTTTTATTTATTATATTAATTAGCCTTAATGGAAGTCATCACCCAGATGTAGACTGTCAAATATTTTTAAATTCTTCTCTGGTGCCTGTCACCACTTCTTATGGGTACCTCGGTACCAGTAAATAATTATTGAAACCAACCTGCCAAACTACTTTAGCACAATTTACCAATTTAGATGTCAAAGTAATAAATGTAGATAGTATAAGGTATTAGTTAAAACATAATCATTTCCATGATTCAATCACATTAGTAATAATTGTTGATGGGAATACTTTCAAAAACTTCTAAAAATTGAATAGAATTTTAAACAGAAAAGGCAGTATCCAGATACCCGTCGACAGCCATAACCAGATGTACTTTTATATTATATGGCCTAGAATGAAATTGACAATCAAAGTGTTTTTTTGTCAGTCGAGTTTAATTTTCTTTGCCATGTTGCCTGTTGGATAGAGTCCATATCAAAAAGTATTTGTAAATCAATACAGTAGAACCCGGTTATGTCGACGGCCTCGGGGTTTGCCAAAAAGCGTCGAGATAACCGATGATAGAGATAAACGAAAACCAATATGGCGGCAATATATTAACATGTGCTTGAAATTTCTTTATGTACATGATGTGCGTTAATAAAAGAGAATGTACATGCACATGTTTTGGAGGTTTTTTTTACACAACAGCGTTGCCGTTATTTGTTTGATGAAGCGATCGGCATGCTATAAAAATGTATATGTTTGCTAACAACAAAACGTGCGGGGTGTAGTTCGTTTTTACAAAAAAGCTAACCAGTGTCAAAATTAAATTCGCGAGTCATTTCACCCTGACACAGCTCTGAAAAGTATCGTACACTCGGTTACTATGGTTTCTTTACAAAGTCAGTTATCGTATGCCCCTATACTATTGCTTTGTGTTTTCATAAAAAGATCGCTGTAGTGGTAATATTTAACATGACATAGTCACAACACACTGTAGTCCGCCAACACGTCTTTCCGTGCTGTGACGTCATTATTTCGCTCGGTGGAACCAACCTTCCCCAACCCGCAGATAGCTAGTTCACTGTGACACACAAAGCAACAATATGACCATCACGATCAATACGATACGTTGCGGTGATATTTTTATGACCTTTGACACACCTACCAATCCCCCTACCCATGTGTCTCGTATGCCACAAATTTCCTTGACAACCAACAATGCACTGCTAAGATGGGGTTGTCGATACAAACGCGAAAATACGGTAGTTAGATGGTGAAGTGGCATCGATAACTAACATTTTCAAAAGCTGGCGATTGGTCATGGGGATCGAGATAACTAACGTTAAGTGGCAAATTTGGCCCTCTTTTGTGCTCGAGATATTAGGGTTCGGAGACATAAAAGAATCGACATAACCGATGAGAAAATGCTAAGACAAAGAGAGAATTTGGCAGTTCCACTTCAAAAACGTCGACTTAATAGGGTTGGCGAATTAACCGAGGTCGAGATAAGCGGGTTCGAATGTATATTAACTGAGCTATTATAGAATAGCTTTTAAAGTATACAAAAGGAACACAATTTTTCTATTATAACTGTCACTTAAAACCCCATAAAATATGCTAGTGTATATTGTACCATAGCAACATAGTACCAAAGAATATCTAAGATGAGATATTAAGGCCAGCCTTATATATGTTGTAATCAACTTTTATTATTTACCTATTCATTATTTTCCTTGAGTGAAAATCAGGTATATTTGTTTTATTATTATTTATAGCTTCTAATAAAATATTTGAGTTTTGTAGAGCCTAGAGTAGACTAGGACCCCAGCAATCTATAATGACAATTTAATTATTCAATGTACCTTAAAAAATTATAAAACTCCTATGACCTGCTCTTAAGACAACCCCACTTTTTCCCCTGAAATATTTCCCCCAAAAAGTTGGCTTGAGAAAAAGTATATACAGCAAGAGTATTTCCTTTTAAAAATGCAATATGTAAATATGTGATTTGTTATATTTGGTGAGGCTTTTACTTAATTATTAAATGGATAATGTCCGTTTTAACCAAAGCAAAAGGGTGCAAAAACAAAAATAATGTTAAAATTATAAATTAATATTTATATCACACTATTTTGGTCAATTTTTTACCCCCATTATAAAAAATTTGTCACAAAATTTAGACATCCTTATAATACACCATCCCCAATTATTGACCCCCACCCCTCCCCTGATATTTCAAGACATCAATCATGGATGGCCCCCATATACTGTAGGCATAGGCCAACTATGTCAGTAGGCAGTCAGTAGGCATATACTTAAAAATCAAGATTAGCCTGAGACATCGCCAAATGTGAGGCTGCGGACACTGTATGTAACTGTACTACTACTAGACTGTATGTAGAATGCAGTCTCTAACTATTGTTGGTATGTTGAAACTCATTCTGCTCATGTCAAAAAATGACAGAAAGACTTTTGGGGCCATTTTAAAATCTGCTCTCTATGGTTTCCTCTGATTTTTGCTTTCTAATTATAAATTACTTTTGTCATCAAATACGGTGACGCTCGTATAATTTACTCAACGAGGGTCACTTTGCTGTGACAATTTGACCATCATTAAACTTGGTGACTCTCAAGAGAGCTGTCTCTGTGCTGTGGAAAGGTCTATAGGCTGACTGATTAGGACTGAGAAGAGAGTGGTCGTTTAAGTAAGCAAAAAGCTGTTTCAGAACTAGTTTTTCATTGACTTTAGATAAAAATGATAAATTAGATACAGGTCTGTAGTTTTTTAAATTATTTTCATCCAGACCAGGTTTCTTAAGCAAAGGTTTGATGATAGCTGACTTACAAATAGATGGAACAGTGCCAGAAAACAAGCTTTCATTGATTATGTGTGTTATCGTTGGGAGCAAATGATCTAATGACTCAACCAACAGGGGGGTGGGGTTGGGGTCCAAAGAACATGACGTAGGTTTAGATTTTAGAATAATATTTTTAACCTCTAGTTCTGAAACAGGTTTTAAAACATCGAAATGTGAACTAACACAAGAAGAAGAAGGAAAATCTAGGGGCGGTGCGTCAAGACGATCAAGTTCAGCACGAATGTCAGCAACTTTGCTTATGAAGAAATCACAAAAAATATCTGGTTGCTCGGGCAACGGAAACACTGAAGGAAGAGCAGTTCCTTTTTTACTCCCACTGAGGTGGCTACAAACATCAAACAACTGCCTGTTTGTTTTACACATAATTATCTTTAGGCTAAAATATAAAGTCTTAGCATGACAAACAATCTGAGTGACACGCTTCTTGGCAGTAGAATAGATCTGCTTAAAAACCACAAGACCTGACCTTAGCCACTTTTTTTCTGCACTACGCGCTCTTTCTTGGCACTGCGTAGTTCTTCCCTTATGGTCGCATACCAGGGAGCTGACCGTGCTAACCTAACATTGCGGCGGGTGACAGGGGCGTGCCGATCAAGCACAGCGCGCAATGCACGGTCTAGCGTTTCCAAAGTAGGGCAGAGGGCGGGGGACACTTCTAAACTTAGGTCGTGCTTAAAGGCATTCCTGTTTATTGTTCGCAGACTGCGGACCTCCCTGAGCTGAGGGAGAGGATTGGGGGCCCTAACGCTAAGCTCGCAAATAACACAAAAGTGGTCAGAGGACAGCTCTTGAGTGATTGAAGCAGATCTATCTACACAATCCTGAGGCCTATGTATCACCCAATCAAGAACATGTCCACGATTATGAGTCGGTTGGTGGACTGATGAAGTGAGTGGAGTAGTGCTCTTGTTCTCTCTCGTCTTGACTATTGCAACTCTCTTCTGTCAGGTTCACCAAAGCACTTCATAGAAAAACTACAAAAGATTCAAAATTCAGCTGCTAGGCTAGTTCTAAAGGCAAAGAAACGTGATCATGTCACTCCACTACTCCACTCACTTCATTGGCTTCCTATACAGGCACGCATTGATTACAAGCTGTCTGTTCTCTGTCATAACTTTTTCTCCGATTCCTGCCCTTCCGATCTAACCGAACTTCTTTCTGTCTATTCGCCCCTTCGACAGCTTCGCTCCTCCGCAGACACGCGTATTCTGTCCGTTGCTAAGACACGTACTAAAACATATGGTGAACGATCTTTCTCTTTCTGCGCCCCCAAACAATGGAATTCTCTGCCACTTCACATCCGCAATATACCAACCACACAGGCCTTCAAAACTGCACTCAAAACACATCTCTTTAAACTCTATTACCCCGACTGATTCCCCACATCTGACCGATAAACGATGCTGCTAGCTGCCGTCCATGGTATGTCATGTAAAAGTTCTGGGGTGGGTGGGGTGAATATGAATTTGTTTTTGTTTTGTCTCTATACAGCTGTTTTTTATCACATAAATGCATTTTATTTTATTGTCACGATTATGTTTCCTTTGCTAATATTTTTATGTACAGCGCGGTGAGCCTAGCCCTAGGCTGGGGTACCGCGCTATATAAGACAAAATATAATAATAATAATAATAAATGACTTTATAGCAAATTTAAATTATTGGAACATAAAAAATGCTGTTTACCATCTAAATTGGATTGGGAATAACTTTAAGTCAATTCACACCTTTCCCTTGAATGTTAGCCCATAACATGTCATCACCTCAACCCCCATCAACAAAATTTTTTATTTTTTAGTATTCTGTAAACTTTAAATATCTCAACATATCTCCACCTATTACTACGCCTACATATTAAAAAGTTGTTATAGTAGGCCTAGGTCTACCCTATATTATAGTGTATATTTTATAGGCTTAAACCCAATATTACTAATAAACTAAAACTATTCTATTACAGCGACTGCACTTACTTTACAGGGCTAATTTAATTTATTATTTTTAAAAATTTAATAAGGTATGTAATTATAAATACAAGACATCAAATAAATAAATAAGAATTGATAGCGACATAGTAATAACTTTTTTAATAGTTATAGCTCACCAAACCTTGGCAACAGAAATGCGTAAACTTCCCATCTACCGAAGTTACATGACAAAACAAACTCAAGAAATGCACATTTTAAAATCCCAATTTTCGCTACACCCCTTATCCCCATGATACGTCACTGCACATTATTTATTTCATGGCCATGAACTATATGAATATTCTGATGTATCAACCATTTATTACATATTTAAATTGAGACAATTTCATTTTCCAGAAAAAAAATATATTACGCACCAAACGCAGTTGCTTTTTTTAAAAAATCATTTAGCCTAGTTATCAGGAATTATATATTGTGCGCTATTGAACTCAATATTGAAGCATAATTTCTTTCAAACATAGAGAATTATATGTAATACAAAACATGTTGAGTAGGGGGAGAGCAGGTTGGGAATAGGAAGCAGTCCCACCACAAGCAAAATATATATAAAAATAAGGACTTTAGAAAAACACTTTATATAGACAAGGAGATACATTTGGATGTAGGAAGTTTATGAAGGAGAGATTGTGGATTCATCAACATGACCAAAGAGTCTGTAGAGCAGACTAAATAGAAAATGACAGGCAGAACATCCCCATTACCTTTTAAATTTAATTACATTCTGGTATGATTGTATTAGTCTCAAGGGTGATTTTAGTAGTTTTTATTTATAATCTTATGCACACAATTTTATAAATAAAAAGAAGACTTCTACTTGCCTTTTATAAATATAAGAAATGATATAATTAAAATACAATAAACTTGTTGTTTTTATTTATTTTGGCTTTATAAGTAATCATTTTTCCAATTTTCCTTGTAAGCATTTTTGAAATACCCTCAAATGCAATTATCAAAAATTAAAAGTTTTAATGTTATATTATTTTGTTGTTTGTTGTGTTTTATATCATACTATTACATTGAGAATTTTTCCTGAAAATTTGGCAGTGTTATAAAAGAAGGCAGAAATTTGGAAAGTTGTTCCAAAGTTTTCACAGTTAAGTACAAAGATAAATAAGGGGGTTTTAAAATTCACAAAAATGATAAAATCATAACTCCACTTTAATAAAAAGCTAAAGCTAGAACTAGAATTATGACTATTCTGGCTATAGCTAGCCCTTTAAAATGATTTATCATTTATGGCAATGGGACAATATTTTATGGTACCTAACTATATCAATAGAATATTGTATAGGTACCTAACTATATCAATAGACTATTGTATAAGTATAATGATTATTTATAATAATGACTAATGATGTAGTGTAGTAGTGTAGTGTAGGTGTAGGGACTGGACTGGTTGTGTTCCTCTGCATTAGTTAAATTTATAATATAATTCATGATAGTCCTAACAAAGTAAAACTTCGTAATAGTAATAAGATAAGTGTGAATGAATGAATATGATGGATTAGTAAATCTTAGATCTGTTGTAAGTTACAGTCATTTTAAAATTTAGTTAGGTTAGGTAACACGTCAGTCCTCAGTTGTCTGAAACATATTATTATATTCACTCAAGCCTTTAATAAATAAAAGAAAACTATAAAAACAAATATTTTGTTTAATAAATGGCTTTATGAACCGTAAATACTTAGTAGTATCATTAGAAGTACTCACTTAGTCGCAATCCTATTAAATAAATAGCATAATTCGGTAAAATGTTGCCCTAACAACGTCCAGACACAGGGGGCGGCCATGTTGAATTTTTTAAGGGAGCGTTCATTGTTCATGATGCCATTAATTGTACTTGGATCCTTCAGGGCGTTTTGCATGTTCCGTTGCCAAATAAAACGTTAAGCACCTCAAAGAATATTTTTTAATAAGATAAGACATAGTTGCATAATATATATTTTTTTTAAAATATTAACATTGCTTTCAATACAATGTGTTTTAAATAAAGCAAATATCAGTTCATACTGACAATTGACTGAATTTTATCTTCAGTCATACTAAATGTACTAAGACTGACTAAGATTGGATAATATATTCCTTTTTAATGATTGTTTAGCCCATTAAAAAAAAAAAGGGGGGGGGGGGGAATAAATCTGCCAATGCCAATAGATAAATTGAAATTGTACATTTCTGTTTCAATTGTATTATAACTCCTTATGGCATAGGCTATGCTTGATATTTTTCAGCCATCTAATAATTCCTAAGTAGATATAATATATTAACTTCATAGCATGACCAGCCCACAAAATTGTTTTTAACATGCAATAAAATTAGGAAACATATTTTCAATAAAGATATGTAACTATTTCAGAAATCTAAAATTATTGCAAAATAAATAAATTACATTACATAATTTTAAATAATCTGTTGAACAAACATGAATTCATTTATTCTTTTTTAATTAAAAACAAAACCACATATATATGAAGAGCTTAATTTCAAAACGCAGTATCCATCATTTTTTAAAAAATGAAAAAACCTTACCTTTTTTTGTAGAGCAAACCAGGTTCCTTTATGACATGGTAAAATGTATATACTAAACACATTTATTCCTATTTTATTCTTGTCTAAAAATGATTTAATTCTCTAAATGCGTTATTAATTTTTTGTAAAAAGTTGAATAATCTCAAAACCCCCAAAATGGATATACAGCATTTTGAAAATCAGCTCTTCATATATAATAATATATATATGTACTGCAAAGCACACCAAAAACACACCAAAAGATCTTGAACTTAAAACTATATGCAATAATTGGTGTGTGAGTGAAGTGGCCTCAGAAGCAACAGTGCATATTGCAGGTCAATAAGGATATGCAGTGGCGTAGCTAGGGTTGGTGTCACACGGTGTGGTAAACTCATGGTGTTACCACACCTCACACCCTTTTCCGACGTCTACAATGGATTTCTTTTCATTAAAATAAGTCAACAGCATAACAATAACAAGAACAAAAACAAATTAATTAAAGGTCAGGAGGAAGATGTATTTAAGTTTCAAGAACTGTAGCAACGTTAAGTTATAACTATTTTTATGTTAAATTTACTTTATTTTTAAAGATATTTTGTAAAATATTATTCGTTAACCCTATAAGTGGGTAAAAAGTATTTTTTCTAAGTTTTTCATCTTTACTGATTCGATTCATGTACTTATAATCGCCTGACCACATTGTATTTGGTATCAAAAGAAAGCTTTATTTCTCAGAATTTAGATAAATATAGCTTAGTGTTACTTACTAAAGTTACCGAAAACTCCAATGGTGTTGAATCATGGGCAAATCCTAATTATAAGGTCAGCTCATTTCTGATGCAACAAACTTGAACGTTTAATATAGCCCGCATTTGGATTGGTTATATGTGTGGAAAATTTAAGTGTGATCAGTTATCCTTTTATGAAATTGGGTTAGACCAAGCAATGTGTGCTCTGTAAATAGGCAATTTTTCAAATTGGTGTCACCCCCTGAAATGGTGTCACCCGGTGCAGTCCACACCCCTTAGCTACGCCACTAAGGATATGCTTATTTTGAAGTGCTGAAAGCAGGAATTATGTGAGTAGGTATAGCCAATGGCATAATTATAGTGCTGGGAAAGGGGGGCGCCGCCATGGGCAGCACTTTGTTAATAATGTTTATTGACAATATTATATAATAGATGTGTTGTGGGGGGTGGGGCATATTTTGGGGGAATTCACCCTGAGCTGCAAGCAAGGTCTAAAAAGCCACATTGGGTTTATTGGGCATTTGGGGTGGGAGAGACCTTTCATACTTTCAGATATCTCACTTGTATCTGCTTTCTAATAAATGTCTTTATTATTATGGTTCAGTGGCTCACTAATGGTAATATATAATAGCCATAAAAAGATTACTGACTGTAAATTTTCACACTATTACTATCTTCTAATAGAAAGCTGGATTGGGGGGGGGGGGGGGGGGTGTGTCGTCATAGGTTGCAGGCAGAACATAAGGCCCATGCCTCATATTCATTGAGGCTTCAAATTAACATATGGACTTATTCCCACTTGAAAGTCCTAACACATAAATCTTTATCTTTAGATTGATACATTAACAATACCATTTGATAACAGAGTTAACGTCTCATAACAATATGCCTACAGACTGTCTTACAAATCAACTGCCGGCCTTTAAACGATAGTCCTCCCACACACTACCCACAGGCATTTTAACAGTAGTCATACAGACAGTCCTACACCATACACGTGGCTCTTTGATTTATATAAAAGTCGCATCTGAAAAAATTCAAACCTGTTACCCGAGTTTAACTGTCATGCATGAAGATCGCTGCGTAACAGCATTTTTTTTTCACTCAGTACTATTAATATAAAACATGTTGAGTAGAGGGAGGGCCAATTGTGAAAACAAAGCAAGACACACCATATACGAAAAAAAAAAAATATATATCTATATATAAAAGAGATCTGTTCTTTCGTAACAGCTCTGCCAAGAGCAGAAACTTTTATCTTAAATGGACATCGGAAACTCCTAATTTTCAATTTTAATAAGTGACTAAATTTTCATTTTAAAATTATTACTGTGTTGTAATTAACCATGTTTTATAATTTCGGTTCCATACCAATCTCCATGTTGATAAGCAGGGGTTCAGATCAAGCAACGTTTTAGTGCTTCTGTGATTATTTTGGATCTCTGACCTTGCTCTATCTCTGCCTATTCCCCAACAACAGGGTGGCAAAGGGAGTGAAATGTATCAGGAGGAAAGAGTTAGGGAGTGAGGTAATTGAGATTTAGGGGAGAAAATAGTGGTTGAAGAAAGAGAGATTGGAGTCAAGGAGGAAGGGGTAAGAGAAATTGATCTAGGGCAGAACATAGTTTTAAGATTATATGAAGTAGTGGCTGATGGAAATGATATGCATAGGGGATGAGAAAATTTCAGGATAGGTGCCAGGGAGGGTCTGGGGAGAGTGAAGTGGAGGGAAGAGTAGATTGAGTAGGAAAAGGTAAAGGATGATAACTGCAGCCTCCTTGATCAAAGTGACAGTCCCAGCGACTGGGGGAGGGTTCTGGGTAGGGGGCTCAATCAACTCAATGAGCCCCCTACGGTTCTGGTTCTAATTTCAAAAAGGAAAATTTACTGAAATATGGTAAAACTATGGGATAATCATAATGCTATACTGCCTATACTAATAAATATTAGGCTTATTAATGCTAATTAATAATTAGTATTTCCGATGTCCAATGATGATGCACTTGATCATACACCGAGGATTTGGATGCAATCATCAACATCATGTATTTATATATATATTTTTTATTATATGGAGTATGTCCAATATGAGTATGAGTATGATTATGATGACAGAGACAAGAGTCTGGAATTGAAACTCAAACTAGCAGACCTAGATTTAAGAGTAACACTACAGATTAGCCCAGATTAGTAATATTATTATAATCTTAACATTTGGAACTAGTAAAAACAGTCCCTTTTTTGTTGAGTGTTTCAGTCTATCTCGTCTGCCTGCACCTAGGCTGACTCGCATGAATCATTAATTTTATATTCTGAAAAGAAAAGCGACTAGTCTAGGCCTAGGGTATAGTATTAGTATGCCTAACAATTCCATATAAAGTTACCATATAATTGGTTATATATTAATAATACCTTTATTTTTATAAAGGCTTGATGGAAAATTTTGTTAAGTACATGATACTGACGTGATGTTGACTTAAATATTCAATTGAAATGTCGGCAGCCGTGGTAAGTGATCGATGTCTCCTTACGCCATATTTTTTTTATTTTTTTTTTATTTTTTTGCCCAGACAAATAATTTATGTAAATACTGGATAGGATTCCTATCATAGGAATTGCATAAAAAACAAGTTTAAGTCATTTTAAAAAATAAAATGAAGTGTTTAGAGATCATCTTTATTTATTTAATTGAACGAACAATTATTTATAATATTACATGGCAAAAATAAATTTAAACAATGACAATGGTTTATAAAAAATAATTAATTAGTATCGGTATGAGTATGTGTAATATTATAAAACTTAAAAATGTATACAGTATTCAGTATACATTATTTACATTTTTAAAAAAACGTTCTTGGTCTTGGGCGTCGGCAGTCATAAGTAACATGCACCATGAGGGGCGTGCGTGTGTGGGGCGTGGTGATGATGTGAGCATCCAAAAGATCAGAAAAATGCAGTAACAAAATATTTGATTCCTAGTTGAAATAATAATAAAGCCTGTGACTTGTTCTGAGTTTCACTTTTTTGCTTAGAGCTGAATTTCGCTATATTTTTGCCGAAAGGCTAAACTGTAAAGTAATATTTATGCAATTTATATAAAAATTTGTAGAAACTAACATTTTTTTCAATTAAAAGAATTTTGATTTTTTTAAAATTAGTACTTGATTTTAAGCATATTTATTAATTTTGAACTAACGGTTCGCACGAACCTGACCGAACCGGCTCCAAACCACCGCTGGTCATAGAGCAGGCAGAGGCGTAGCGTAGGGGGGCAGGGGGTACAGATGCACCCAGTCGCCAGCTGGTTAGAGGCGCCAAAAAGTGCTTTGGTATTATTTTATTGATGAAAATAATGGGTTTGAGAGTGAAAAAATGAAAAGAGGGCGCTTTAAAATGAATCTTGTCCACGGGCGCGAATCTTGTCCCCGGGCGCCAAACACTCTAGCTACGCCTCTGAGAGCAGGCCTATATGTCATTTTTTTGTAATAAAAACAGTTTTTAAAAAAAAGAAGAAAAGAGTAGTGCCACTTTCTTCGACACTTTATGTTTTGTGGTTTTAAAATATCTGCATTGGAATTCGAAAATCTCGAATCAAGAGAAGCTATGTGAAGAGCTTAAGTTTCAAACTCCAAAGCTGTTGTTTCAGATCTGTTTAAAAAAAACGTATATTAACTCTATTCTGAAATAGAAGCCGAAACACCTCTCGCCGAATGCCTTTAGATCAGGCCTGCACAACTCAACATGTATGGCGGGCCGTAATACTTTATGAAAAACTTGTGCGGGCCAAAAGAAAGTAGGACAGGGGAGAAAGCTATTAAGAAAATAATAAAAATAAAGAATATTTTGTTTCTTCGCGGGCCGAAAAGTGTGTGCTGGCGGGCCGCAGGTGGACCGCGGGCCGTATGTTGTGCAGGCCTGCTTTAGATTGTAAAATTAATATCTGACTTGCCTTTAGTCTATTAAAGTGCCACAGAGAACTCGGCAAAATAATTATATAGGCCCCTATTTCAACGTGGGTTCACAAAACTTTTTTTTTTTTTTTTGCTAATCATTCTGACGATCTTTAATACATGTGCACCCTCTTTTCGACATTGTAAAATGTTATAGTTCAATTTGTTAAAAAAATATATTAAACATTATAATCTATGCCGCAGTTATTTTGTGTTAAGAAATGCGCGCAAACTACTAAAATATGGCGAGTTATGAGTGCCTACAGCCGAGACCTACGGGGTGGTTCAAGCTTTTTTACCGCCAACCTTTACAAAAATATATCGGCAGTTGGTCGAAAATGGCGCCCCTCAATATAAAGATAAATCATTGCCACCCTGGGCAACCCCCCTTCCCACTGCATGTCAGTTACCGGTACTTTGAGTTTAACTAAAACTCTTATTAACTATGGTGGACATGCCGAGAAACTGAGGCGCCTGGAGCGAAGTTAGAAAATTGAGCGAAAGTGTGTGGGTGGGGGTGTAAGAAATGTGTCGATAAAATAATTGCTCGGGGACGCATTATAGTGCATACCTGAATTCAGCTTTTCATCATAAACTTACTGCTTACTTGTGCCATTTAACCCGTCAATAGGGCATAGGCCGTCTACAAAAATTTTCCAATTCATCTCGGTTCTGTGCTTTCCTTTTTCAGGTGTATCCCATAACTCTTTTTGAGGAAGAAGAGTCCTCTCTTATCAGGGCTGAAATTGTTTTTTTCTTCTTGTTAACGTTTTTTTCTTCTTGTTGACGTTTTTACGGGTGAGGTAGCTGGCCTAACACCAACCCTCCTCCGGGCTTGGGACAGGCTATGGGGGAGTTTTTAACGACAATTTAGGATAATTTTCAATTTTTGCGCCCCCCCCCCCTCCGAGCCTGTCGCCTGGGGTAACCCCCATTATGGAATCCTCTTTGCACGACCCTTGCTATGGCTTCCAGTGTAGGCGGCGTGGCTGAGCCCAAAAAAAAACGTATCTTTCGGAAAGCCTAACCAATAAAAAGAGTGGCATGAGAGAACCATTGAATCCCCTTTAATATCATGACTGAGAAATAAACAAGTATTTTTATTTCACAATTATAATTTTTTTGTTTGGCCACTTAGTCACCGAGCCAGTTAACTGACATGGTCCCTGCAGTGGACCTTGGATATTTAAGGCGCTCACAGTTGTGCTATGGAAAAATAATAATTAAACTATCGCATTTGAATTTGAATACGGAGGGCTTGAAACCGAAAAGTCAAGATACACCCCTGACAGACGTATACGTTTTTTTTTTAAATTTAAGAAATGTGTACTGCGATGCTTAATTCAGGTAAGTCTAATTTTATACTGTACCGTAATTACCGGTTTATCTTCAATTGTATTTCCTGCAGTGCCAGTGCATTCGAACTTTCAACTATCAAATGTCTCGTTAGAATTTGTTTGTAAAATGTTTCTTTTGAAAATGACACAACGGAAGTGTTCAATGAACTTGTTTGTTGTCTCTTTTCAAGCTTTAATCATGTAAACACCAAATTTTTTGTTTTTCTCCTCTGTAATAACACTATGTCAAGTCACTAAAAAACCTTCCTTTGATGAAAACAATCACAGGAAAAATGTTTGGCGTGTGTTATTTCCTTTACTTATTTCTCGTCTCCCCATCTATAAAAATTTTTATATAGATATTTAGATTTCTTTCAACACCACATCAAATTTTTTTTAAAAAGGAATCTTTTTTGCGGAACCCCTAAGAAGTGCGGGCCCATAGGCACGTACCTCATTTGCCTTTAGGTTAATCCTGCAATGCACATAACTTTTGGCTAGACCATCATCATCATCATCATCATCAGGTCCCGTAGTCCTTCGACCGTTTGGGCGCCACAGATGACATGTACGCTATTCTTCTCCATTCCTCTCGGTCTTCTGCCCTACGCATAGCATCGCCTAGTTGTAATCCCGTTCATTCTTTGATATTATCTCCCCATCTTTTTCTTTGTCTTCCTCTTCTTCTCCCTCCTCTAGTAGTGCCCTGCAAGATCTCTTTGGCGAGCCCTTGTTTTCTGGTCACGTGGCCATACCACTCAAGTTTGCGCTTTTTAACAGACGTCAGGAGGTCATCGTATTGCCCAATTGCCTGACAAATCCTTTCTTTTATTTGTTCATTGGTGATGTGGTCTCTATAGCAGATGCCAAGAATGCCTCTGTAACATCTCATCTCCATCGCCTTTATTTTCCTTTCAAGTTCTGCTGTTAATGTCCAGGACTCACAGGCATATAAGAAAATGGAGAGGATTAATGAGCGCATCAGCCTGATTTTGGTGCTGGGGGCTATATTTTTGTCGTTCCATATTTTCTTGAGCCTCTTTAGTGCTGTCGTGGTCTGCGCAATCCTGGCCATTAATTCGGGCCTGGAGCCTTGTTCCGATACTATTGCTCCGAGGTACTTGAAGCTGCCAACTGTCTCTAATCTTTCCTCCCCGACCTTAATTTCAGTGGTGATGCCATTAGTGCTATTCGTTATCATTTTTGTCTTTTCTGCACTGATTTGCATGCCAAAGGACGATGAAGTCTTGTCGAGACTCTTTACTAGGTTGGCCAGCTCTTCCTCGCTTCCAGCCAGTCCGTCTATGCCATCCGCAAAACGTAGATTGGTGATTGTTCTGCCATCAATGCTGACTGTCCCTACATGCGTTTCTAGTGCATCTGACATAATTCTCTCTAAGAAGATGTTGAACAGGGTGGGGGAGAGCAAGCAGCCTTGTCGTACTCCAACCGTGGTCTTGAACCATTCTCCGATGTTATTGTTGAAGAAGACTGCATTGGTGGCCTTATCATAGAGGCTTCTTATCATTCTGGTCAAGTTTGTGTTGATGTTGTAGTGCCTCATGGTGGCCCATAAAGCAGCATGCCCTGTCGAATGCCTTCTTGAAATCTACAAAGACGTGGTATAGGTTTTGTTGGTGTTGAGCATATTTCTCACATAGTATCCGGAGGTTTAGGATCTGCTCAGTAGTGCCACGGCCTTGCCTAAAGCCCGCCTATTCTTCAGCAATGATTCTGTCGGCATATGGTCTTAGTCGGTTCAGTATGACCTTGAGCATGACCTTGCTTGGGTGGCTTATTAGGCTAATGGTGCGATAGTTTTGACATAGATGTAGGTTACCTTTCTTGGGGAGGGTGATGATGAGAGATTGGGTCCATGATTTGGACCATTCCCATGTTAGCCATATTTTGTTACAAATATTGGTTAGGGCATTTATCATTGTTTCTCCTCCCTGTTTCATTAACTCGGCAGGGATATTATCTACTCCTGCGGCCTTTCCTATCTGGAGTGCTTTGACTGCTGCTTCTACTTCTGCGCGGAGAATGGGGAAGCTTTCATTGTCCGTTGCTGGGGGGACATTAAGGATCTCTGGGTCTATCTTTATATTTTCATTATACAGCTCTGAGCAGTATTCAGTCCATCTTTTCAGGATATCATTTTCCTCGGTCAAACATTTGCCATTTTTATCTTGCATGTTAGTACTACGCCCTTGTTTTGCAGTAGTTAGTTCTTTCACCAACTGGTATGCCTTTTTGCTATTGTTTTTCTTCAAGCAATTTTCAATGTCGTAGCATTGCTCTTCAATCCAGTTCTTCTTTGCCCTTCTCATACCCTTTTTGATGGTTTGGTTAATTTTTCTATATTTATTGGCCCCCTCTGTATCCACCATTTTTGTTTTCTTTACCTGCCTCCGTTTGTCACACAGATCGAGGATGTCAGCTGTCACCCATGGTTTTTGTGTTGGTCGATGTTTACCAAGGATGTCATGGGCTGTGTCCGTCACAGCTATGTTTAAGTTATCAATCATTGTGTCCATGTCTGAACAGTCGGCATCTATAATGTTAAGCGCTGCAAATTTTCCTCCTATCATTGCTTGGAAGGCTTCTGCTATTTTAGGATCCTTCAGCTTTTCAAGATCGAATTTGATTCTGGTATATCCTTTTTTATTTACACTCTTTAAGTGCAGACTAAAGGTCATCATGACCAGATCGTGGTCACTTCCAATGTCAGCTCCTGGGAAGCTGCGAGTCTTTGCAATGTTTATACTAGACCGGAAACGTGTTTGCAACATGATATAATCAATCTGATTGTGATGTTTCCCATTGGGGCTATGCCATGTGGTTTTCCTGGATATTTTATGTTCACCCAGTGTGTTGGCCAGTATGAGTTCATTGAAGCTGGCGAATTCCAAGAACCTCAGACCTCTCTCGTTTGAAGTTGCGTTACAGTGGCGTCCACACGTTCCTTTCCAGTTTGCATAGGCATTTTCTCCTACTTTTGCATTCCAATCACCTCGAACAACAAGAATGTATTTTTTGGGGGTTTGGTTCAGCACATCTTGGAGTTGATGGTAGAAGTCATCCACTTCTGCGTCATCATAATCTGAATAGACCAAGGGTCGCCAAATTACGTCCCGCGTGCCGGTCCGGCCCGCGAGGCCAGTTCACCCTTTTAACTAAAAGAAACTACTACAAATGACATCCGAATAGCATTAGTCAAAATGGACCCGGACACGCAACGCCGCCATTCGCACCCGGGTACCATTAAGTAAAGCTCAATGCTATTCGGATGTTATTTGTGGTAGTTTATCCTAGTAAACCTGAAGAATTAACATTTCAAACGTATAGTACATTCAATTATCTTTAATTTGATACCTCATTTGGTCTTGCAAACCCAACAATGATATTTTAAATCGTTTTTTAATCCCAACCTATTAATTCTGGTACCCGTGTACCTATAGCCACTTCGTAAAATAAAAATGTGTGAATTCATAGTTGTATCCCTTGCGGTGACTTTTCTTTTATTGCATTGAAGGGACGTTACTGTCAAATGATAGTCTTATTTTGAATTTCTTAGTAATTTTTCTTGGCTTATTTAATCTTATTTAACATCCAAGGGCATGCTCCGTTAAGTTGTATCCGATGTAAACATGTGCCATCCAGAACATTGAACTTATGATTAATTCATACTAAACAACATATTGTCTTCCTGTGACTGTGGTAGATATTTTATTATAGGAACTTTGAAAGGTAAGATTTAGAAATTTGTAATTGTTAACATCAGTCAGTAGTAGTAGCGAGTAGAACTAAATTAATAAAATTTATTTAATAAATATATAGACTTAGACTTAGAAGAAATGAGGAATGAATAATTACATTTATATTAACATTGAATCATGAATGTAATTGTATTTTAATAATAATAATTGTCACCCTTTTAATTAAGCAATAGACAAAAACTGCTTCATTCTGTCAGTTCAGTGAGCTTTTATTTTAATAAGTTAATAAGTTAATCTACAAAAAAAGAGAGAGGATTCTCTGGATGAATCACTCCATTAAGTTCAGTAAGAAATAAGACAAACATCAAATTGCCAAAGTTCAAGATTATTGATTATCACATTTTTTTTTATTTAAATAATTTATGAATAGTATTTAGACCAACCTGAATTTGCTCATGCATTGTCTTGTTAAATTTGAAATTGTAGCCTGACTTTGACTTCAGACTTCATCAAGACTTCCATGTCCATGGATATTATTTGCTAGGTTATACTATAATTTTAAAATTATTTATATATTAAATTTCAACTTAATTAAAGTGCAAACTAAACTAGCCTACTACTAGGCGGGCCTACTAGATAGAAATAAATATTATCAATATGTTCATCAATGTTCCCATCCCCATGGACCTGAATGTGAGATGAATCCCTTGCCCCCAATATACCAAATTTACCAATCATTACTGTTGTTAGACGAACCTTTTTCATTAAAAAAATAAAACCACAGTGCTAATTTAAAATACATGTGAAATTATTAAAATTTGATAGTTTTTTAATTACTGATGAAATAATAGAAAATGCAATATTTTTGTTCCACTTATTTCAGAAATTGTATATCAAGGATCCATTAAACTTTTATGGATTAAATATAGGCTACCTACTACCTCGATAGAAACCTGTGTACCAAATCTTTACTTTAGAATTAGATAAACTTATATAAACTTAATTAAAATAAGAATAGTAGTGACTACAAAATGTATCAGACAATCATACTAATCACTGCCTTGGAAATACCATTGAAACAATGATTATTTACAGTAAATAATGCATATGATTTATGCGCAAGAAACTAAAGTGAATGGATTGGTATCACATGAAGATGATTTTAACATCTACAGTAAAATTTATCAAATACACAATAACAAAAAAACTTTTATTACAGAAGAGCAGATTTAATATGGAAAATATCAGTTGTAGATAAATAATTAAATATCTTAGTTTTTTAAACAGTAGAATAAAGACTTATGTATGTAAAACTGTATGGAGTTTCCTGTTGATGTCATGCAACATAGTAATGTCTGCCATTTGTCTCCTTCATGATTATATTGCATTTCAGAATCATGTCTCGAGGTAATGATCTGTCAGGCTTTATACGGGGATTAGAGCATGTTGTGCGGGCACTTGTTGATCAACAAGGTGGTGAGGTGAATCGCCTTTGGAAAAATTCCAGCATAAAGGACATTGCTAAAGATATTGGGTTAAAAGCGGAAAGTCGTCTGGGAACTGCAGTTAACAGTGGTAATTTTCAGGTATTTCATAGCAAAATGTCATCATTGCTTTGATATAAAGTAATATTTTTAAATAAGTCAAAATTTTACTTAGGTATGTACATATTTTTTTATTTTAATGTACCTAGAAAAATGCCATTGTTTGTAACTTTTCAGTAAAATAAATCAAATTTCCATCATTGCATTTCAGTGACTTTTAAAACAATCACTTATTTTCAATCTGTGTTGAATTTAAAGCCATGCTGTCACATAAAAAATTTGAAAGTTAATATTCAGTTTATTAGTTCATAATATTTTTACATTTAAAAAGCAAAACAACACACAAAAAGCACATTAAGACCTAATAAAATATATATTTGTTTGCTTATTCCTTGCTTTGTAAAATCAATTTTTAACACAGGAGATTATTCAACAAAAGACATCACAAGTCTCAGATGCTATTAACACTGTAAAGACTGGAGCCACAACATTTGCCAATGAGCTTTGCAAGAGATCTGAATCAACATCACAAACCTCATCAACACCACCCAGTGCTGCAGCAAATACCTCTGATTTACATACAGATTACCTTAAGACAAGTTCCCCTCAAAGTTCAGGTTTGTGTCAATTAATTTTTTGTAAGCGATACTGTTGTGAGATATTTATGTGACCTTCCTCCCTTGCCATCTCCCCTAACTCCTCCATCCAACTAACCCTCACCCACTTAAAACAGGGGGATGCAGAAGGCTTTGTTTATTTTCATGTGGACATAATATACTTAAATTTCTCTCTTCAAAAATATTCACGCAAATACACTAGACAACAGTCGGTTGTAATGAATAATATAAAAATAAGAAAGATTTGAGACACTGCTTTGTGGCATTTGGCATGGTGCCCATTAAATCATCTTCTTCTTTACTGTATCTTAAAATTGATATATGTTTAAATGAGAAAAATTAAAACTTTTGATATGAATGGATGCATAAACCTTTAAAAAAAAGGGTAAACCATACATTTTCAGATGATACAAAAATCAAGTCTGAGACCTCTGGCTCCCAGTGGTCAGTCAATATTAAATCTGACTTTTCAACATTTTCTCAAGCTGCTGCAATTCCAATAGACATAGCTGTGGCCGCTGCAGCTTCAGCTGCAAATAGTGCTTCATCAGCTGCTGCAATATCTATTAAGGAATCTGTATCTGAAACTGTGAGCAAATTTTCAACTGCCGTTTCAGAAAGCTTAAAGAAATCTACAATTAATGGTAAGGAGATAAAATTATCCTGTATAAGCTGAAAAACTTAATTGTAAATATATATTAGATAAGTTATACTAAATTTATTCCAAGTATTTTTTTACTTCAAAATTTAAAATCTAAATCTACAGTTTTTTTATTGATTTTTATTTTGAATTATTTATGTATGGGGCTTGGAAATATTGGCATCCAGTCTTTTCATAATAAACATGATAGTTGTACATTAGATTTATTTTAATTTTGCCCTTGCAGCACACAGTCAATCAACAATGGTTGAGGAAAATTTCCTTTCGGCTGTAAAACCAAAACTAGGGGAGACAATAATTAAGCCCAGGACTTTTTCCCTCCCTCCTCAACAGAAGGTACAATAATATTACATGTTTATTTTATTCTATTGTTATGAAGCAGACTTATTCTTAATCACTTCCTAAAAATTTTCATAACCCCAGCACTGGCTTTTAAAACTTGCCCTAACACTGGCTTTTAAAATTGATATCAACTCTTGTTTAGCAGCAGATACTTCAATTATTTAATAGATTTCATTTCTTTATAAAAATGTATCCTTTTATTCACTTTTAAATTTACTGGATGGGAATATTGAATTTAAGTTCCTGGAAATTTAAACAATTTGTTTCAAGATAAATTAAAATTGTATACATTTTTAAATCCATTTTTAAATCTAAAAATGTGTGCGTCTAAAGGGTTAATAGTTACATTATGGCACCATTAATTGGAAATGGGGCAAAAGTATGGTTGAGTTTGGGGAATTTGGGGAAACATGGCAAGAGCATTGACATCCAAATCATATGGGGCATTTCAAAAATAGTCTTATCAAGAGAACAACCTATTTATTTCCATTTTTGTGTGTGCTTGTGACAACTTACAGTATGATGTAATTCCTATTATTGGATTTGCTACAACAACCAGTTAGTGTCCAATAAAAAAAACCACTAAAATATTGAGCAATGGAGGTGGGGCTGAAAACTGGACAAAACATGCATACAAGTAATGCATTTACTAAGAATCCCAGTCGGTGAACCACCCCCCCCCCCCTCCCCCCCCCCCCCTTTGCTTGCAACCGCACATTTTTTTCACGTCCTTGAACTATATTACTATTCTAATGACCCACCCCCTTTTGCTCCGCATATTTATTTCACCAACTATTTCAGAAAAGACAAAAGAAAATATTATACACCAAACGCACTTGCGATAATTTTTTAAAAAAGAATCTCACTTAGCGCGGTTATCAGGAATTTTATATTGTTAAATCAGTTTCAACATATTTCCTTCATGTTCCCCTTGAAAAACAGGAAAAACTGATGTTTGGAGGTTGGGGCTGAAAATTTGATAGGATGTGTTGTCATTGGCAATTAGTCAGTGCGGCAAGTTTAAACTTGATAGGTTGATGGAAAGTGGGTCAATTAGCCATCCAAAGATTTTGCCAGCCATGAACAAAAGCAAAGTTAATATAAAGGATTTAAAAATATAGAAACTTTGGCTGCTTTAATACTTTTACCATAAGATTATACAAACATTTTTTATTTAATTCTAGACAACTCTTTGTAGACTTAGCATTGAAGACTATGAATAATCATTAATAGTATTAAGATGATATACTTTTAGCAAGCATGGAATTAATTTGATGTAATTCATATTTTTTAAAAGCTAAGTGACAGAGCCAAGGAAAGGCGTGTTCCTGCTTCAAGAATAAGTCGTTTGATGAGCTATTCTGGTAAAAAAATTAATGCTTAGATTATTTGTTAGATTAAATAGCTCCCTTATTACTTAAGTTTCTCATAAAGACAAAAGATTCAGAGGTTTGTAAGGTCACTTTATATAAAATAAATGCACTATATCTGTATTTTATGTTTGCATAAGTTTTCTCTATAAAAGTGGATCATGGTGAGAATTTTGTTTTTTTTAAATATTGGCCTCATTTTATATTTAGTGAGACCAGCGGGTGTTAGAGAGTCCACTGCCTTCTTTGCAGTTTGTACAGCCGTTGTTACTTCTGGCTAGAAATTTTTGATGCTTGTTTCTTACCTTGATCTAAGGTTAACTGCACGATTTTCGGAATCATAGGCTGCCAATTATTATCCCATGCTAAGTTGGCAAATCTCAAAAGGTTAAGCATTTTAAATACCCCCATAAGAGTCAACTGAATTGTGTTCACTTATGGATAGAATGAAACCCAATGAATTGTTGCTGTTCAGCTATAGTTGGAAAAACAAGAAGTACAATTGCCTTGTTAATACTCTTTGTTTTTATTTAGGGCTGGCAGCTGGACTTGGTGTTGGGGCCCTAGCGGAGGTAGCAAAGAGGTCTCTTGGCATGAAAGAAGACTGTAAGTTTCATTAATTGATCAGTGCTGCAACAGAATATAGCATTTAACATAAAAAGGTTATTTTTCCCAAAACATTTATTAACATTATGATCATGATTATATTAGGTTATTTTTATTTTTAAAAGAAGGAAAATTCATTATAAATTATGTATTGTAAGAAGTATTACCTGAATATTTCAGTTATATGACAGTTGTTTTAATATTATTTATTTTTTCCAGTGCTAAAATTTCTACCTATTTGTATAGTGCTAAAGTTGTTCCTCAGTTGACATTTGCTTTATGTTTTCACCTCAGCTCCTTTAGGTCAAGGTGTAATGGACTCAAACCCATTTCTAACTGAGGCGAACGCAGAACGAATAGTAAACACTTTATGCAGGGTTAGAGGAGCTGCCCTTAAACTTGGACAAATGCTAAGTATTCAAGGTATTTATCTTTTCTTTTACAAATAATTTCTGATTTGGTTTAAAAACAAATTATATCAAGAAATATATCATCCCCCCCTTATAAAATGTGATATTTCTTCTGGTTTCAAAAGTTAGCTTGAGAAATACACCAGTGTGTTATAAAGTTAGAGTGAGATCAGTTCTGGTTCCTTTATGGTAAATGGAAATTATTTTTTTCTTTCAGATAACTCTTTTATAAATCCACAACTTCAGACCATATTTGAAAGAGTTAGGCAAAGTGCAGACTTCATGCCTGCTTGGCAAATGAAGGTAAAAAAAAAACCAACAAAAACAAACTTTCTCAATCACTTTTATTACATTTATAGTAAAAATTCTCAACATTGTAACCCATGTACAAAATCTTAGCATAAAACTTAAGGCTGAAAATGACTTTTTATTTCTTCTTCATTTAATGTCAAGCAATACCATGCCTTACCTTTCTGACACCTTGGAAAAGAAGCGATGCATGCTTACATTTTCTGCTGACACTTTGATTCTTGGACCTTCTCAATGAACCCTATGATTCCTTGTATTATCCCTGGTTGAGAACGTCAGCTGCAATCTCATCTTATTTTGTTTACGTTGTTTTATTTGTCAGAAAGCCCTGGCTAAAAACTTGGGTCCTAGCTGGCGTGAAAAACTGTCAGAGTTTGATGAAAAACCCTTTGCAGCTGCATCTATAGGGCAAGTTCACAGAGGGAAGCTACATGACGGAAGAGATGTAGCCTTAAAAATACAGGTTTATCCCATTTAAATTAAAAAAAAAAAACCTTTCGAGTGGTTGTAGCTGAATTTAAAATGAAAGTTAGGGCTATAAAGGTAAAATGAAATTCTGTGATAAAAAAAAATTATGAAGGGGGATAACAAGTTTAAATATTTACGTATTCATGAAACACTGAGATGTTTACGAGATTCCTATCGTCACATTTAGAAATACTAAGGCCATCGCAATCTTGTTGAAAATGGTTCACTTACCTTCCGTTTTCAATATGATAGTAAGGGGGTTTCCAATACCTTGTTTTTATACCAATGCTAGATTTTTTTCTAGCCTAGTCCGCACTAATTTTTTTTTTATTAGATAAAAATTTCAGGGCTGTGATTTTGTAAGGAAAAGATACATTATTAATTTTCTCTGAGATTCCAACTTGAGAGCCAAATGTAAAGAATTTAATAACCGTAATATTAATATGACACCTGCATAACGGTGGGTTTTGAATTTACGATTCTAAAAATACGGAAACAAAGTGTAGCTTCTTCTTGTTATAAAATAGCTGGTTAATATTCTGTGGCACGTTGAAAAACTTGGTATCAGACAATCATAAAATGATTAAGCGTTCATTGGGTACCAACAAATGTTTTCTAAGTTTGATATCCCTTTTATGAGCCAATTTTAATTGTCCAATTGGGTTGTGCATGATAATAATACTATAATAACCAGAAGTAAGCAATCATGTATATAGAATAAAGCGTTTTGATTTTCTGCTTCTTTTTAGTCTATAGTTATTTCCCATTGTGTTAAACAGCTGCTGCATAGCAATTTTAATATTTTTTTATTTAAAAAAAATTAAACTTATTTTAGATTTTGGAAATATAGAAAAATATATTTGTGCTCTATTTTATTGTACGTGCATTCAGCAGTCAGATTTTAGGATTTTGCCTGGGAACAATAGCTCTTGAGAGATTAGTAAAGTTTGAGAGATTACATTCTTACTGTAAATTTATTCTTGAACCTTTTTATGAACGTAAGCCAGAAAGGAAGAGTTTAAACAAAAATAATTCTAAACCTATAATACGACCCAGTTTCAGGGCATTATTAAAATATTTGCTTGCCATTGCATCACATTATTAAAACTATATTATTTTAAATCTCATAGTATCCTGGAGTGGCTGAGAGCATAGACTCTGACATCAACAATCTTATGGCTGTTATGAATGTGTGGAAAATACTTCCTGAAGGTGAGTGAGTAACTGGCACAAACTTAGTGGCTTTAAAATTATATCTTTACAAATTTAATGGAGAAAAAAAATAAAGATGTTTATATCTTAAATAAAGATGTTTATATCTAAATAAAGATGTTTATATCTAAATAGAGATGTTTATATCTAAATAGAGATGTTTATATCTAAATAGAGATGTTTATATCTAAATAGAGATGTTTATATCTAAATAGAGATGTTTATATCTAAATAGAGATGTTGGCTGATTTTGACTAGCGTACCCGTGATGTCATTTGCGATGTCAAAACCCTGTTAGGGGGAGGGTCAAAACCCTGTTAGGGAGAGGGTCAAAACCGGGTTAGGGAGGAATTTAGGGTTCAGGTTAGGATGAGGGATAGATTTAGATCATTTTTTCATTTTTAAAAACTTTTTATTCGTCATTATATCAAAAACAACGACCAAGATGGCGGCCATGGTAAAAATCGCGGGTATCTTTCTAAAAATTTACCGAGATGTTTATATTTTAAATAGAGATGTTTATATCTTAAATAGATCGATTGAATTTAAAAGAGAGACTTGTTAGTAAATTTTTTGTTTTGTATCTATTCTCAATTTCTGAATAATATATAGAGTTATAAGCCTAATGCTGTGCTATCTTTAGACAATAGCATGTGGTTTTAATTAATTGCCAAATAGTTTTGGCATATATTCCTTGAAAATATGGACTTTTGAAATGTTAAAAATGATTGGACTGAATGTTTAGTGTATTTTTCCTCATAGGTCTTTATGTTGATGCTGTTGTTGCTGCTGCCAGGAGAGAGCTGGCTTGGGAAGTGGATTATATTAGAGAAGCTCAGTGTTCCAAGAAATTCAGGTCAGACTTCTGATAACATTCAAAGATTAAATATTTGGAACATAGAATGAAAATATAAATAAAGTTTGAAGCGTAACATTAATTTAATTTAAATACCATTATTTTTATAATGTAGGTAATAAACTGGGATTTTAAGAGAAATTTAATAAGTTATTGAGATTAAAACTTTATTTATGTTATACACTAGGTTCTGATACATACCCAGAAGAGCTCCACTTTATCATAAATAGCTGTTTTATGATTATTGACAAAAAAATTATTTGTGTGTGGTTTTTTCTTTTGTTTTAAATTTTTTTTATTTAGACTTCCCTTCTTCTAAATACCTCCAAGGCACACACCATCACTTTAGTTAACAAAATTTTTATTCTTATCTCCATTATATCATACAAGAAATCTTTCATGTTAGATTATTTTATAATTGTGACAATTTCAATACTTTCTTATAAATCCATTGTCAATAAAATTGTTTGTAAAATTACTTTTAGGCAATTCTTGAAAGATGACCCATTTCTCTACGTGCCGGAAGTTGTAGATGAACTCAGTGAAAAGAATGTGCTGACCACAGAATTCATTCAGGGCGTCCCTGTTGACCAGTGTGTGGATTTGGACCAAGACACTAGAAATAAGGTAGGGCTTGATAATATTCAACTTAATGAAATAACTGTTCCAAAACAATTGGGGATTTTTGAAATGATGATGAAATATTATTACAATATCAAGAAGTATTGATCTGAAGACACTCTGCAGATATTTCTTTTCTGTCGTCCGCCTGTCACAACGTCATAAGGCCTGGGGTTTGTTTCTTTAGGAGGATAAGCTGGTTCCCTTGACAGCAAATCACCTCCCTTCACGCTGCACCTGGATAACCCAACGGAACATCATGTGTGGATGATACAGCTCGGGAACTATCGCGTCAATGCTATATGGCCTATGGGACTTCATCTCGGGTTTAGAATTTTTGAATTCAGAGTTTTCCCTCTATTAGATGAGTTGCCATCCAAGGGTAACTAGTCCCATTGGAGGGTGGGGGTGGGGTTTTGCTGATGGTGTTTTTTCTTGTCTATGCTTTTTGCTGGGGATTAAGCCACAGTCCACAAACTTGGGATTTCATCAGTTCAGACCACTCTACCACCCAGCACCCCCTTTTGCACATGTGAAAGTTAAAAAAATGAACACATGAGTCCATAAAAATTTTAATTTAATAAGAGCTGCTGGAAAGATCATGGTAACAACATACAACTCAGTTTGAAGCAACCATAGTCAATCAAAGTTTCCACCATCACTTCAGACTCTTCTTTGGTGGCATTTTACAGCATGACCCACAATTTTCCACAATTTTCGTGCACCCATCTTGGACCGACCATGCTTCTAGGGGGCAAATGGGAGCCCCGTTGTTGAAATGTACAGATCTCTGGCTGGCAGGGGTGGATGTGACATCATCATCAGTTATGCTCTTGGGTCCTGCCTTATGCTGCAGGGATGTGTTTCCTAACTTTGTCTTTGTTTGTGGCACATCTTGACTGAGCGACTCCCCATTATCTAGTGGAGATATTTTAGCACTGCTAAATGTTTTGGGGCACCTTTTGGGTTTTCTGGACTTATCAGGACCTTCTTGATTTGGCAGCTTCTTGGTCAGGCTTGCACAAAAATCCTGGCTGTGTGTCAATTTTGTATCTTCAACCGGAGGCTGCATTATTTTCTCATGTTCATTAAAATTCAAAATTTGTTCCTTTTTGGAAATATTATTAACATCTTTGTCAATTTCACTGCCCATTGATGTGACAGTCATAGTATAGTCTCTTGACCAAATTGTCCTGCACAGGTGGCTAATTATGGGTAATTCTATATTATTACACACGTCTTCACCTGCCAATCTGTCTCCAGTTGAGCTCCTGTTCACAATCTCATCTTGAACTGAATTTAATATTGTATTTCTGGCCACACAATTATTTGGGGAAGGATTTGTTCCATTGTCCTTGCTGGCATAGATGCAACTTTCTTTGAGGTATGAATCTTTCAGGGGAGTCTCCAGTGAATGCCTTCTTAAACTACCCCATCTCCAGACAGGCGTCCTCAGCATGAGGCAGTATGCTACTTTATATTCTGTTCTCATCCAGGCGTAGATAGGTGCATTCACCACAGAGTTGAGGAAGTAAAAAAGCTGAACGATGACTTTTACAATCTCAATGTCTTTTGGGGACATCTTGGTGTACTTGAGGGGGGCCACCAGGATGTACGGCAGCCAGAACATGATAAACAAGACGCATAGGACGCCCGTGATCCTCACCGTCTGGACCCGCTCTCTGAACCTTTTGATCTGTTTTCTTGACCAAAGGTGGTCAAACGTGCGGATGCTGCATTGCTGCTTGTGGACTATATAGAATATCTTTATGTTGAGCAGCAGTGGTATCACAATACTGATGGCAACTGTGAAAAACGATGCCCATATGACATATGCCGGCTTCAAGGTGACATAGAAATTGCACCTCCTGCTTGGGTCTTCAATGGATGGGTTGTAGTTATTCCAGCCAGTGAAAGGCACAAAGCTCATTATAATTACGTACAACCACATGACAGCCAGGGCAATGGCTATTCTCCGCAGTGTCATGATTTTGTGATAGGACAGAGGGTATGTCACTGCGATAAACCTGTCTACGGTTGTCAGTATTAGATTTTTTAACGAGGCCGCTCCACCAAACTCAATGGAGGCAAACCAGGCCAGACAGGCAAACTTTCCAGATGACTTGACCAAATACTCTGTGGCAGGGATGTACGAGAGAGCGTACATGGGTATGCAGTAGACCCCCATGATGAGGTCAGCTATGGCCAGGCTGGCCAGTATCATGTTGTTTGGGCTGTGGAGTTTGTTGAACAGTACAGTGGACCAGAGGACCAGGCTGTTGTTGACCAGAATGAAGGGAATATAGATCAGGGTGATGACTGCAAACATGATGTGAACAGCCTGAATGTCAGGGTCCCTCATGAAGGACTCAGGCTGGGATATGTTGGAAGGGGCTGTGCTGCCATTGGACATGTTTCAAAAGAACTTTTATATTTATGGAGACTTTAGTGATGGGTGGATAAATGGTATCCTTTTAGAATCTTCTCATCAATTAACTAAACAGCTTTGCTTACCAAGATATTATGACCACTATTATGACCACTAATATGACCACTATTACCATTCATGCTGGGGGGGGGGGGGGCTGTCACATTGCCATTTCTGTAGCTATCTGGGAACTGTACTGTTGAATCATTTTATTGAATTGCTCTTTGGTATGCACATTCTATTAGCTCACTATTGTGGATATAGATTTGTTGATTCGTGAGTCAACTCCCATTTATTATTATTTTTTTTAAAACTGACTATTTCCTTGTTATGTTGGTCTTTAATCTTATTTTAAAGCTTGCTAAAAGAATTAATGTGCATTTCCAAGTGTTGTTATATCACATGCCTACACCAACTGAGCTCCAAGTGTTGTTATATCACATGCCTACACCAGCTGAGCTCCAAGTGTTGTTATATCACGTGCCTACACCAACTGAGCTCCAAGTGTTGTTATATCACATGCCTACACCAGCTGAGCTCCAAGTGTTGTTATATCACATGCCTACACCAACTGAGCTCCAAGTGTTGTTATATCACATACCTACACCAACTGAGCTCCAAGTGTTGTTATATCACATGCTTACACCAACCGAGCTCCAAGTGTTGTTATATCACGTGCCTACACCAACTGAGCTCCAAGTGTTGTTATATCACATGCCTACACCAACCGAGCTCCAAGTGTTGTTATATCACATGCCTACACCAACTGAGCTTTGTGAAGCTCCTGACTAATGTTGATACATGTTCAGTGGTAGTGCCCAGCAGTTGCTTGCAGTCAAAATCTCATCTTGCTTGTCATACTATTACCAAAGATGTGCCTGAAAGTAAATTCAATTTAAAAGACAAGTTAAACACCGCTCTTAAATAAATCCAATGTTGAACAGTTTCTATCTTTAAAAAATAGTTTAAAAAAAATTATAGTTTGAAAATAACAAAATGAAAGAATATGAAATAAGATGTCATATAGTAGATATATAGCATATAGGACAAACACACTATATAGACTATAGCAGCTGCATATGATATAGAAACTAAATAGGACAGAATGTACATGCTATGCCGTCAAGTCATAGGAGGTTTTGCACAATAAGAAACATTACATACCACACAGATACTTCAGAGGATATATGTGCAGTTTGAACACAGACACTATGTAGGGCATTGACACTACATAGAACATACACTACAGTAGCACAGGCTCTACTTTGAACATAGGATATGTCATAGCAGTAAAAAAGTAGCAGTTCCTCAACACATATCTTTTCATCAGTGCATTTGTGTACATTATCTAAAGCCTTGACATGGGAGTGCTATCAATTGGAAATAAATTATATTCACTCATTCAGACTCCAAACAGCTCACAAATTTAGGTTTGTATTCATACAGAATCCACTTAAACTGTAGGTCTGGGCTCACACAGAATCGACTTAAACTGTAGGTCTGGGCTTAAAAAGAATCCAGTTTAACAATATGTCTGACCTCGCACAGAATCCAGATAACTGTAGGTCTGCACTCACACTGAATCCACTTAAAACATAGGTATTGACTCACTCAAAATCCAGTTTAACCATAGGTCTGACCTCACACAGAATCCAGTTTAACCATAGGTCTGACCTCACACAAAATCCAAATAACCTGTAGATATGTACTCACACAGAATCCAGTTTAACCATAGGTCTGACCTCACACAAAATCCAAATAACCCGTAGATATGTGCTCCCACAGAATCCAGTTTAATGGTAGGTCTGACTCACACAGCATCCAGTTTAATGGTAGGTCTGGACTGGCACAGCATCCAGTTTAATGGTTGGTCTGACCTGACACAGCATCCGGTTTAAAGATAGGTCTGGACTGGCACAGCATCCAGTTTAATGGTAGGTCTGACCTCAAACAGCATCCAGTTTAATGGTAGGTCTGACCTCAAACAGCATCCGGTTTAATTGTAGGTCTGGACTGGCTCAGAATGCAATGTAACTGCAGACCTCAGCAATTCATTTTGCCTAATAGTGACGTTTAAAAAGCTAAATTTAGCTCCTCCTTTTGGAATTCTTAATAGCATTAAAATTATCTTTGTTAAGAAAAGCATATGTTAAGTGAAGCAGCCTCTAACTAATTTCACATTACAACTTTATATGCTCTGGGGTTGGGGAAGAGTGTGTTACAGCTTAGAGCACTGTGTGCTACGGAAGGGGACCCCTGCTTTTGACACGCTTATATTACTGTAAAGCATATGGAACTGGCACATATCTAAGAGTAGTCCGGTGGGCCAAGTATTCAGTGGCGTAGTGAGGGGTGGGCAAGGGGGGCATCGTGCCCAGGGCGCTACTCACAAAGGGGGGCCAAATGGTATATTTTACTATAATATTGTATGGTTTTCGAATGGGGAGGGGGCGCTTAAAAGGTATTGGGAGGCGCTAAAAAGGTATTGTGCCCCGGGCGTGAGTTAAGGTCGCTACGCCACTGCAAGTATTGAGCACGTTTACAGTGTCGATACAATTATGCCAATAGTGAAATGTTTGGTGGTCAGGAACGTTTCATGTAACTCTGTGTGACGTCAACAAAATAAGGAGACCAATCTGGCGGGATTAGCACAGGGACACGTATAGATCATTATAGCAGACCGGCAGAAACCAGAATGTGACGAGGTTCAACAAACGTCTCCCTCACCTTGATTAAGTTATCTTGTTATCCTCCAATAGTGGTATACCTCCCTCGCTATACCCACAACCAGCCGATTTCTACCGCCACAACTAACCGCTACCGTCTCAACTAACCGCCACCGTCAAAACCAACCGCTACCCTCACAACTAACCGCTACCCTCACAACCCACCGCTACCCTCACAACTAACCACTACCCTCACAACCCACCGCGACCGTCACAACCCACCGCTACCCTCACAACTAACCGCTACCCTCACAACTAACCGCTACCGTCACAACTAATCGCTACCTTAACACCCAGCCGTTACAACCCACAACCAGCCGCTAAATCCCACAACCAGCCGCTACATCCCACAACCAGCCGCTACAACCCATAACCAGCCGCTACAACCCATAACATCCTCACATCCCACCGCTACCCTCACATCCCCCCCCCCGCTACCCTCACACCCCCCCCCCCCCGCTACTCACACATCCCCCCCCCCCCCCGCGCTACTCACGCAATCAACCGTGTTCCATTCTCTGATAAGGCATCCCCACGGTTCCCCCAACATCACTGTTTCTAAACAACGACACGCCACGCACGTGCCAAACGAGACACCCTTTATGTCTAGGAAACCCCCCCTTTTTTTTAAATTCTTTTTTTTTAAAACCACTATCATCATAATATGTTTGAATTCCGGCGTGGGCTCAAGTTGAAAATGCCACTTGTGGGGAGTATCCATTTATGACACCAGCGTTACTGTTAAAATTGCACGTATGAGGCCTGCACAACATACGGCCTCCCTTGCACTTTTGAGTTGTGTAACTTCCCCTAACGCTCTTGTTTAAGACGTTTAAGACTTATGCCTCTTCTTAGCCCGTGTCTATCTTTTACAGTTACATCTGCATTAGCCCCTTAATCACCCTGTCCAGCCCATCCCTCCTCTACCTAGAGATCTGCCAGTGGCGTAGAGGAAGGGGGCCTGCTTAAAATGGGGGGGGGCGGTCCCCGCATGTGTATTTTTTTTTTCATTATGTTGAGGGGGTGGCCTTTTCAGCCTACCACAGAGGGGTGGTTTTTTCGTCAAAAGGGGGCGGCAAAAATGCTTGGCTCGCCCCGTGCGCCTGACTACGCCACTGATATCTTGTCCTTCACGGTATAAGTAGATTTTTGGGACAAGTATGACGCGGTATTCACAACACGAGAACCTCGACAGTGTGTGTCACGTCCAAGTGTGTTTAATGTTTATATTATCTGGATCGGTCTGTTATTTCTCTCCTGTGCAGAATATGTCTTTGGAGACAGGTGTAATCCAACAACTCATTAAACAATCCATTAACCTCTGACCTCACCAAGTCTCTAACCTGCCCAGCTCACTGCTTATTTTCTGACATTTTCAGTTATAACTATAACCCGCCGACAGAACTATAAAGAAGTTGGGGGGGGGGGGTGTTGTAGTATAAAAAAAGAGTGGTGGATCTTTTAGAGAATTTTATTTTTTCAGTTTTGGAAAGTTTTGAAAATGTCTCACTCTTTGAATATGAAAAGATAAATGGTTTTCTGAATCTTTCAATACAAATGTTACAGTGATATGGTCATTGGTGCCTAAAATAACTTAACGCACGGCGTTCCTCCCACCCATTGTTACAGTCAAAGCTGATACTGTAAACATCTGATGTATGTTCAGTTATTTGAAATTTTGTATTAAAATGAGTTCTGTGAGAGGATTATTTAACGGGGAGCAGCGGGTGTGTGTGTGGGCGGGGGGGGGGGGGTCCCGTGGAGGCCCTTGATTTGAACGGGTCAAATAGTCGAGGCTGGATGACTCGACAAATAGACGTATCTCTAAGAAAGAGTTCGACGTCTTCGAGGGATACGTTGTTGTTTGCAGCTTAACCACAAATCGAAAGTCAACATGACTAAGTTTGTTTTAAATCAGACCCCTGAAACCGGTGTGCCGCGGGGCGCTAACGCGCGATGGTGCTAGCTGAGCCGAGATGGTGCTAGCTGTACCGAGATAGTGCTAGCTGTACCGAGATAGTGCTAGCTGTACCGAGATAGTGCTAGCTGTACCGAGATAGTGCTAGCTGTACCGAGATAGTGCTAGCTGTGCCGAGCTCTGCGCCGAGATGATGCTAGCTGTGCCGGTATGGTTCTAGCTGTGCCGAGATGATGCTAGCTGTGCCGGTATGGTTCTAGCTGTGCCGAGATAGTGCTGGCTGTGCCGAAATGGTGCTAGCTGTGCCGAGATTGTGCTATAGCTGTGCCGAGATGGTGCTATAGCTGTGCATAGATCATGCTCGCTGTGCCGGGCAAAGTGCCTCCAAGATGATAAAAAGACAGAAGATTGTTCTACTACATAGGCACGCAAATAAGATAAAACTGTGTAGGTACAAATGAGGCATTTATAATTATTTTAGCCAGGCTGTCAAATATTGCGGCAATAGAAATGTCTCCAGTGGTGGCCGTAAATATTGGACAATCATATAATCTGGTACCTTTTACTTTTAGCATTACACTTACACGCCGTCATAAAACATTTCTACTGGCTCATTTCAATTTTACGCATGCGCACTGTGTTCATGCAATAGGACTATTGGTTTTTTACGTGTGATGAGCCGCATTAATCGTGGCGTGCGTTAACACAAAAATGTTCCATAGCTTTGCTTTAACTTTAAACCATAAAACTTCATCTCGAAGATTCTTTGGACAATCGGTTTGACTAAAAAAATCTAATTTTTACCTTAACTGGTCAAATGCTGAAATGAGAAAGCCAACAATAGTCCTTTGTCCTCCTTCCCCCCCCCCCCCCCCCCCCCAAACCACCTTTTACAAAAAAGAAATCAATTAAGGAACTTCAAAAATCTGAAGTTTACTTTCGTTTCTAGTTGCATCCATTGAAACGAAGACATACACATTCAAAACAGGTAGAAACTATGTGCTTACATGTAACTCTCTACGCGAAACTATGTGCTTACGTGTAACTCTCTACGCGAAACTATGTGCTACATGTAACTGTCTACGCGAAACTATGTGCTACATGTAACTCTCTACACGAAACTATGTGCTACATGTAACTCTCTACGCGAAACTATGTGCTACATGTAACTCTCTACGCGAAACTATGTGCTACATGTAACTGTCTACGCGAAACTATGTGCTACATGTAACTGTCTACAATTAGAAAGATTGTGTCCTATGCATTTTAAGTCGCCTGCGTTGACGATCTTTTCTCATCACAGACCTTGTAAAGAATTTGTTTTTAAATCCTATTCGGTAGGAATGTTAGCAGATGATGATATATTTACACAGCCTTGTAAATGATCAATTGCAATCTTATTTTATGATGGTCTGTTTCTCATTTCTATAAGTCTCATTACCATAAATTTCTGTTCTTTCAGTTTGAACACATTATTTTACACATTTAGTATAAAAGTACCACTGCGTTGTGAATTTTTTTATTAATTATCTATTTTATACTTACGGACGGCCTCAGTATCTGACTCACCTCAAAGCCCATTGGCACCCAGCGGCTGATCGAGACATGCCCGCCACTGTCCGTAGACACACCGTAGACGTTGCACACGTCTCTCGCTTCCAGCTAACTCCGCTGACTGTCCGTGCCCCGCTACTAATCTTTATTATATAATCAAGTTTTTTTTTTGAAAAACCAATTCTTTTGTTTGATCGTGTTACTGTCTTGATTTATTGTCTGATGATCGAAATGGTCCGTAACACTAAAAGTAAAAGCTATTGATTTTGAACTGTGTCCATCTTTATTTTAACTAATAAAACAAAAATACTGTGTCCCCCGTCTGTGTTCTAAGCCTACCACATAACATAGGTAAACGTATCGGTAATAACACGTCCCCATCTTAAGAGGCGTATCGGGTGTTTGAACCCATCTTAAGAGGCGTATCGAGTGTTTGAGCCCATATTAAGGGGCGTATCGAGTGTCTGCAGGGCCGGCGCTGGGGGTGGCGAAGTGGGCAACCGTTTGCGGGGCCCCGCGCGTTGCCGTTGTATATTTATAATATACCTAAGCCTACTAATAGCTCCTAATCCAGTCAACACAATATTCGGAGTTATCAGATAGTCAAATGGTCTGAAGGTCAGTCTGGCTCCTATGATATCCCTTCGAGGTGAATCTCGGGAAGAAAATAGAAATTTCGGAAACTAAGCGAGTGAACAAATATCCGTTATGACCAGCCAGGCCCCAGTACGACACGTCCCATTATGACCAGCAAGGCCCCAGTACGACACGTCCCATTATGACCAGCAAGGCCCCAGTACGACACGTCCCATTATGACCAGCAAGGTCCCAGTACGACACGTCCCATTATGACCAGCAAGGCCCCAATACGACACGTCCCATTATGACCAGCAAGGCCCCAGTACGACACGTCCCATTATGACTAGCAAGGCCCCAGTACGACACGTCCCATTATGACCAGCAAGGCCCCAGTACGACACGTCCCATTATGACCAGCAAGGCCCCAGTACGACTATAACGTGGCTTAATATCCTATCGGCGGAATATATAACGTCAAAGGTCCCGCAAAATTCAATTTGCTCAATGGCTCTGCACCCTCCTAGCGCCGGCCCTGGTGTCTGATACGACATGTGTCGTGGGTGCAAGTAAAAAAAATGTGGGCTGGGTGAAAAATCGGGTAGCCGGATAAATAATTAATATACCTTAAAAAATCGCTTGATATGGATACCATTTGTATTGTAGCCATGGGGGCCATATGTCATTGCTATAGACGCCTCAGCTCATCTGTACTGTACCACTGATCTTCTATAAAAGTAAGCTGTTGTCCCCGTATTCAGTGGCGTAGGAAAAGGGGGGGGGGTGCCCATAGCTGCTCTTTTTCTTCTCTTGGTAAGGGAGGGCGGTATTTTCGGCCAAGTGCAACGAAGAGAAAGAGAAAAGAGATTTTAGGGATAAAATACACTTGTGATCATTTTATTTTATCATTAATTTACTACTTACTATTAATACTGGAGCTCTGAAAACATTGGCTACTTTCTTATCCGCGTATTAAAATTTCCATCTGACCCAGTTACGTTAGATATGGGGAAGAGGGGGGGGGTGTGCGTATGAACAAAATAATCCATCAACTTAGGGATATTCTATCAAATGTCGGCACCGGTATTTGAGAGATTAAAAAAAAAATATTTTTTTTTGATGACGTGGGGTTACATGAAATAAGCTCAATGCAGGCCTATGTGACAGCTCGATGCAGGCCTATGTGACAGCTCGATGCAGGCCTATGTGACAGCTCAATGCAGGCCTATGTGACAGCTCAGTGCAGGCCTATGTGACAGCTCAATGCAGGCCTACGTGACAGCTCAATGCAGGCCTGTGTGACAGCTCAGTGCAGGCCTATGTGACAGCTCAATGCAGGCCTATGTGACAGCTCACTGCAGGCCTATGTGACAGCTCAGTGCAGGCCCATGTGACAGCTTTAATACTATTCCAATACACGACAAAAAAGTATGCTCCAGCCTTCCTTGGTGCACACAGTTCAGTTGAAATGTATGAAGACTTTTTTGTTTGTTGTTAATGAGAAATACAACTTACTGAAGTTGGGAAAGGATGCCATTTTATAAAGATTAATTTTAAAAAGAAATATTTTAAAAGCAGTCATTGTGATCTTATGCATATAGTTGTAAGTTCAGTTTATTATCAGTTTAATAAATCGCTTTAATATATAAAGTATAACTTTTTTTTGCAGTAGGCCTTGTCCATAGATAATGATAGTTGATTGTAGTAGGCCCGGTCCATAAATAGTGATAGATGATTGTAGTAGGCCTTGTCCATAGATAATGATAGTTGATTGTAGTAGGCCCGGTCCATAAAAAGTGATAGTTGATTGTAGTATGCCTTGTTCATAGATAATGTTAGTTGATTGTAGTAGGCCCGGTCCATAGATAGTGATAGATGATTGTAGTATGCCTGTTCCATAGATAGTGATAGTTTATTGCAGTTGGCCTGGCCTGGGGCCCCTCAAGCCTCGTGGCCATTAATACTCAAGTATTTCTCCTGGTATGCAGCGGTTAAGTGTAGAATGCATGGTGCTAAGCTAAATTCCGGTTTGCACCAAAAGGAATCATTGTCTATTGAATATGACAATAATTATCGAGGGGGGAGGGGCACAAGCAACGCCTTCCCAGACCCCGCCCTTGATTTACGCCCCCTTCCTCCCGCCAACCCAATGTAACGCTCCTGTACTTTTCTTTATACAGTGCAGCTTGGAAATAATTCAAACTCTTATGACCTAAGCTAAAGTGCTGCTATTTACACGTGACAGTAAAAAACGACTCCGTTCCGGGGTAGGTTATCGTATATGCTAAGGATAGCGCTATTTCAAAATTCGTTATTTTTAGGTTTCACTCTGCCGAAAAGCACTATAAATATTTATATGTACTGATTTGGGGGGGGGGGGGGGTCCGCCCTGTGTGGAACAATGTCTCGCTACGCCCCTGCCCGCCTTTACTGTATCACAGACCTTATAAAAAAGTAAGCTGTTGTCCCATTTTTATTTGACCACATATCTTATATCGACGCCAGTTGTTGTCCCCGTCTGCACTGTCCCCGCACCGCAGAGCTCTTGCAGGCGTTACATCACTAAATATCATTGACATGACGCCACTCCTCTCACCATAGGAGTCCCCCGTCAGTCTGGAGCACGATGGCATTAACATGCCATCCCAATGGCTGCACGCTCAAAGCATTTTCATGTTACTTGTTAATTAGGGTTTGGCAATAAATGCGTTTTTGCGTGAAATTTGAGGTAAGCTCTAAAATAGGCTGCTATGTGAGACTCATTTTGTGTGCGGGTTGTCATTTGGGTTATAACAGGTTTGTCTACAATTTCACTACAAATATTAGAAAGTGCAACAAATGTTTTTAAAAAAATCTTTGAAATTCATTTTTAGGCAGCCGCCATCAGCTTACCTACCGGGGGGGGGGGGGGGGGGGGGGAAGAGTCAAACCCCCTCCCAGTTTTCATACCGCGATCAACAAACCCTCCTTTAACCCATCACTAAAAAATCCGTTAAACACAATTTAAATACCATACAAAATAATTTCTTAAAAAGTTTTTTTTTAAAGTATTTATCAGAGAAGAATGTTGTACATCAAACGTAAATTACAATTTTCTGCACATATAAAAAATCCTCTTTGTTACTTAGTGTGGGATAGCTCCCTCTCAGATTATAGGTAATGGTTATTATATATTACCATAATAGTACCTGGTGCATACCAAGCTATATATAAAGTAGATGTGCTTCAATGTGTATTTTATTTTCAATCGTAGATAGCAGATGCTATACTCAAGCTCTGTCTGACCGAATTATTTGAATGGAGATTTATGCAGACTGACCCAAACTGGTCAAACTTTTTCTACAATCCAGAAACTGATAAGGTAATTTCCATTAATTTTAAAAAAAAATTTTGTCTCTCTTTCAGGGGTGCCACTTTTCCGCGTTATCCCGGAATTCCGGATTCGTGAGGCTAAATATTTTTCAGTTCCGGATTCGCGAGTTTTTATTTTCTCTCGTTCCGGATTCCGGGCTCGCCAGTTCAATTTTTTCAAACACTGGCTCTGGGTTTAAAAATAAAGACAACGCGTAGGAAGTTAGTAGGTACTCGCGAAGGACCATCCCCAGTCAGCGAGAATCGGGTTCGTTTTTCGTTATAAATAGAACAGGTACCTCGACCAGCTCTCACTTTTGTTTGCGAGCGTCTCATTTTCTTTTGCAAGCACCAGTACCAGTCCAGGACTACCACACCTTGGGAAATTTCCCAAGATCTTGGGAATTCACAACCCCCATTGGGATCTGGGGAATAATTTTGAAAATCAAGCAAAACCTTGGGAAATATTAACAGGAGGAAGATGTTTTTTACATATTTCCAAAAACCCAAACATGTGATAAAAATTAAAGTGAAAATAAAGCAAACTAATTTTTAAAGTAACAAGAAAAATAGATTTATTGTTTTAATTATTTTCTGATTTTAAATTTTAAAACCACTCATAAATAAATATGAAATCTTCTGAAATTAAAGTTAATATTGTGAAATATAAAAAAGTTAATAATTAAAGAAATTCAATTTTCTCTTTCTATAGTTGAAGATTTACAAATTACATTCAGGTGTTGAACGTTTATCAAATTGACTTTGTACACCATATACATAGAACTATTAGAACAGTCTCAACAATAAATAAACTGATAAATAAATCTTAAAATCTCGAAGGAAATCAATATAGACTATTAATATTATAGAATTTGTGAAAGGTGGGGTGGGGTAGGCTCGGAAACTTTATCATTAAGTAAGCTACTATACGAAAAAAACATTACAAGCCAAAGAGTGAACGATAGTGTTCAATCAAGTAATGATAGTTGATTGTAGTAAAAATGAACTAAATTCTTCAAAAAAATTTAACTTTGATTTGTTAGAATAGTTACACCATTTGCATATCATTTGTTAAAAAATTGCTTATTTTTGTTATTTATGTTTAGAGAGTTTGACATTTCTCATTATTTTATTTATTCGTTTGCAATGAGTAAGTCATATATATTGGTTATATACGGTTAAAATTTTTGGGCAAATTAAATGTCTTCAACTGCCTGAGATTTGTCCCCAGTTAGTAGTTTTGTGGCTAAATATATGGATATAGTATAGGATGTAATCATTGCACGAGAAAAGTGTAAGAATTTTATGAGTTTCGTTAGCTTCAGGGTTGGTAAATTTGGTAGATGAAGTTTCAGGGTTCAAGAAATTTTTAGAAAGGGATTTCAGGGTTCACAGCTTTCAGTGAGTGGCACCCCTGCAGTCTCTTTTCTTACTGCAATAGATCTGGAAGTTGGTTTTCATTGGTTAGAAAAATGACAGTGACTGGTTATAAGTCTCATTTCACAACATTTGACTGAATTTAAAGTTATACTGTTTCTTTTTTTTTTCCAGCTTAATAAGTTATCTAAAATAAAATTTAAAAACTGTTATTCTTCTTCTGTTTTTTTGTGTTTTTTTTTTAATTTTTTAGATGGTTTTTGAGTGTTTCATTAAAGTTTTTTTTATATTTATAAGCCAGCCATGAATATTCACTTGCCTTATAAACTCTTCATTCATTTCCAGCTCATTTTACTAGATTTTGGTGCCAGCAGAGATTTCAGTAAAAACTTTGTGGACAAGTACATTCTTGTCATCAAGGCTGCAGCTGATGGTGACAGGCAACTAGTCCTTCAAAGATCCAAAGAACTGGGATTCCTCACTGGATATGAAACTAAGGTGGGCTTCCAATAACAGCTATTCAACATTTATGTATTCGTTTTTTTTTTAAATGGGGTAAATAATTTAAAACTTAAACTTAAACACTCCTGTTTCCTGAATGATGCTTTACAGCCCTTTTTTCATTAAGTTTGAGTAAAGCTTTTGGTTCCTGTACTAATTTTAAAATATTTCAGGCTGGGTTAAAGTTGAAGCAATAAAACTAATTATTTGTTGAAGTTTCAGTTTTCTAACTTAAAAATGGGGCAAGTACTTATTGGGGAACCGGTACATAAAGTTACCTTTTCTCCAAAATAAAGTAAACCACGGGGCAAGTAATTATTGGGGAACTGGTACATAAAGTTACCTTTTCTCCAAAATAAAGAAAACCAAGGGGCAAGTACTTATTGGGGAACTGGTACATAAAGTTACCTTTTCCCCAAAATAAAGTAAACCAAAGTTAAAGCATATTTAGAACCCTTGAGATCCTTGATATTGAAATATGCTGCAAATTATTAAATATTTGATAAATTAAATTTTCAGATTATGGAAGAGGCCCACTGTGATGCTGTGGCGATTCTCGGTGAGGCATTCTCTGTGGATGTTTTTGACTTTGGCAAACAGAATGTGACCGCACGCATCCAGAACCTCATACCAGTCATGATGAAACATCGACTGACACCACCTCCTGAGGAGACATATTCACTCCACAGAAAGATGTCTGGTGCCTTCCTGCTGTGTGCAAAGCTCAAGGGAAAAGTGAATTGCAGGGTGATGTTTGAAAATATTTGGAACAACTACAAGTTTGATGGCAGTGATGACCTAAATATGTAGATGTACAAGTTTGATGGCAGTGATGACCTAAATAAGTAGAGGGTGGATCTTGATCAAATAAATATGTAATGAACAAATTATTAAGATTAATTAATTGTATTGCTAACTTGCATTAGAAAAGGTACAAGTTTGATGGCAGTGATGACCTCAATATGTCGGAGGTTGATCTTTTTTAATGACTTTTGATCAAATATATATGTTACTAATAAGCTATTAATTAATTTCATTACTAGCCTTGATTTAAGAAGATAGCGGGTGAGTAGTGTCGAACATGAAATCTGTGCATCAAACATTGATCAATAAGATATAAATGATAGAGAGAATGTGCAGTGCAATTTGCAGAGAGTGAGAGTGAAAGATGCAGATAGGAATGAAGGTGTATTAGACTAGAAATCTGTGGGAGCTGGACAAGCAAGGAAGTGACAATTGTTTTTGGGTAACAGCATTGTAATGGTCTTGGATAGCTTTATTTTAACTATTTGGATCAATAAATCAATAAAAGCATCTTATCTTATCTTTAAAGACAATAATATTAGCTTATAAAAAATTAAACCATTTTAAGCAAATATTCTGTACATGCACCATGTCACTGGATCCTATGTACTGTAAAAGTATCATAATAGAGATCACTGACAAGTGGTCATGTCTCTAGGAATTAGTTACTACATTAGACAATATATGTAACATTGCTTGCTTTAAAATTATTTGATTACTTTTAAGGTTTTTGTAAACAAAATAAAATATTGCCTTATATTGTGAAAAAGACAAGAGCAAAGATAATTTTTTTGTTGAATGTAATGTTTCAGAGAGGAATATTTTCTTGCACTTTGTTGATGTTCATTATTAAAAGCTGAGATTTTTAATGTTTATTAAAATGTTTCATTTCTTTTTAAAAGGAATGTTGAGAAATATTATTTTCATAAGAATAGGAGGTATGGACTGGGTGCGTACCAGGGTTAAAAAAATAATCACTTTATTGATACATCCACAGTTTTCTCAATTCATTGAAGTATATATAGCCCTACTGCATTCAAGATATTTATTTTGTGATGGATTTTTTACCTGATAAGCAAGCAGAATTTATAGTTCGACCCATTTTCTGTATTTTTTACTTTTAATTGTCTTACCTTACTTCTTTTTTTAATTGTCGGGGAGAAATGTAAAAATATCTCAGAATTATTTGTAGAAATATTTATTTAAATCATCTCTTCTGTTTATTTTTGTTGTTCCATATTTTCTGTTCATCACTAGATGAAGCTCAAATATTAATAAATTTATTGAATACAAACAGGTGAAAAAACAAATGGATTCAGAGTTTTATTTAATAACAAACTTTATACTAACCAATAAACTTATTTATTGTTTAAACTTATTCAAGATAGAGATTTATTTCCAATTTATAATTTCAAGAAAAGCAAGTTTTTTAAATTTAATGATATAAATAATATTGGGAATAAAAACAAAGATCTTTGCTACAGCTGTCAAGACATTTACATATTTTGACGTTGTCCTGTGTTCCTCCTCTTATAATATTTTGTGTATCTTGTAGGGTGTGTGAAACAGTTACTTTCAATGGTCAAGATAGGCCTGGGCCTCATGACTTTTTTTGTCCTTAAGATTTTTAGTCCAGTCAAATTTTATTTATAGAGTGGGGTTGGCGAATAAACTGATACACATTGACTCATTGGCACATGAGAGGACAACTAGATCAAAGTTTTCTCTTGAACTCCATACAGCAAAGTTAAATTCTCTTAACTTTTATTTCACTCTTTGCCTTAGCTAAAGAAGGCATTTTGCAGACATGTTCATCAGTTGTTCAGATTCTCCTCGTACCTGGTTACATATTTCCTGAATGCAGTCACCCTCAATGACTCATCCCACTACCAACTAATTACATGGGTATATGTTTCTATTCTAGTCTTACCATTTTCCTTACAATGCTGCCTGCCCCTGACTCTTTTTATACCATGTTGTCATGGTGTTGACCAAATCAAAAATAGCAACCCACAAGCTGCTGAACAGTCTTAAACTCTAAACACATCGAATGCTATCAGAATTCCAACACAACTGGCACTGGAAAGTCATGTTAGATGATTTCTAAAAATCGTCGAAATACATTTGCAGGTCAGGGTTTATTCAAGGTGGTTGGGGAGGGGGTGCGGGGATGTCACAGAAAAACAAGTTTATTTATTTGCATTTCATTAACATTTTGTATCGTGAGTGATGCGGGAAATATGATTGCAAATCGAGATAGTGATGCTGGAAATGTTTTGATATCAAAATTGCGCGCAGCGTTACCATAGAAAAAGGTTAAAAACTCCTGATCTAGATGGTGGAAGATTTCCGAATTCATTGTGACCATGCAACAAATGTTATTTGTTATAATTAAAAATTAGCATTGGGGTTATTTAATTTATTTTATTTCGGGATATTTGGCGTCACCCGATTTGGTAACACCGATACTGACATAGCGTTTTAAAAAATTAAGTCAAATTCTCGTGTTCGATACTTATTTAGTTATATCCAGTTTATTTATCAAATGCTTAAATAAAATGCAAATTAAATAGTCAATTTCTTCTTGTCTGGTCTTGTGGTAGAGTAGACGCTTAGCAACGTTATATTTTGTGATCATTTACTGGATCGGGATCGAATTTCCTTTTTTTTTTTTTTATTTTAATGAAAAGTATATTTTATACTTAATATATTATGTTTATTTGTAACAGTAGTCAGAGCTTTATGAGTATGAGATGTTTAACCAAAATAACGGACTTTTTTTTGAAGCGTGGGAGTCAAATAGTAATACAATACTAATAGTGGCAATAGTACTAGTAATACTTAGTAGTAGTAAAAGTAAGTAGTAGTACTAGTTAAGTCAAATATAGGCCGACTAGTTTAATATTCAAATTCAAATGCTTACAGTACACTTTATGTATCTCATAGCATATGAATATATTAACATGTTCAGTATTTATTTATTATCTAGGGATCGGCTGACTAACATATGTAATTATTGTACACAATATTGGAATATCATATGCAATGCAACTATTTTGCCGGCGACCTCTTGTCACATGACCTGACGGAATAATAACACCTACTAGTCGTCCGGCAGTCACATGACATGTCTGCCGCCGGAATATCTTTCACTAGTTGTCCCGCGGTCACGTGACAGGCCCGCCAAACGTGTAGACACTGCCTATTATTTAACGTTTTATTCTTAGTGTGAGACATCGCAGCACTAATAGTGTGAAATTACCAAGATTTTGATTGATACCGGTATATGATATACAAAACTGTACTATACAAGAAAAAATGTCTCTGTAAAGAATTGATAAAGTATCCATACCAAACTTTAAGGATGGAGACAAATATAAAATATCGTTCTAATGTTTCATAACGAATACCATTGTAGTCATAATCGTTAAAGTGTCTGCCATATTTGGGTTTCCCCTGCCATATTTAGAAACAGATTCTGAGTACTTAAATGAGTTATTGACTTTAAAATACAGTCGACCATGAGTTTCAGTAAGTCTGATAATTTCTCAGTTGTTGCTGGACGAGATGGAACGAGGTCATTTAAAGGTAGGGTAATAAAACAACTTTTTACTGTACAGATAAATAAGGACATTATTCATTATTGTTATTAAAATCGGGATAAATGACCATGACGACATGGCACTGTGACTGTGTCGCATACAATACCTAATTTCGATAACCAGTGTGAGTGTTTGGTACCAATTATTAGATAAAAGATACTTATGATTTTGGTGTAGGGCCAAAAGAATGAGTTAGACCGGTACAGGAAGAAGTTTCAAGAAGCAAAAAGTAATAAAGTGGAACTGACAGCCAAAGTCAAGAGTTAAACTGTAAATAGTTAATTATTTTTAATTATTTAGTTTAATGAGAATTACTAATCTGAATTACTGTACTGGATTATTTCGTGAGGCTTTTCATGAATTAGTGATAGTGGCATTGGCCTCACTATGGTAGTATACCTATTCATTCTCCATTATGAAAAAAATTGGGCTAATTCAGACTATCAGACTATTGGTGCCATTAGGGATACATTTAGAGTTCAGGTTAGGTTTAGGGATACTCATTTAGTCAGTTCAGGTTACGTTTAGTGACTGTGAATTATAAAAGTTCATGCATCAATTGTCTGAATTTACAAAAAATTGTTGTTCCGATTTGAAGTGATGTTTAAACGGTTATTCTTTTATTGATGTCCGATAATAATACAGTGGAGAGGACCACTGAGTTTTTGGGGACATGGAGAGAGTGGTCGCTGTTTTCTCGTTGAAATGCTAGACTGATGTGCGATCAAAAGAGTGCATAGAGTTCATAGAGAGATATATGCTCCCAGGCTCACTTAATGTATCCGACGTATGAGCGAACACAGAATATACAATTACAAGCAATCTGTTGTTGCTCATCAACAAAATTGTGTCAATCCAAATGACACTGGTGTCCACACAATGACTGTTGAAAATATGGGGATACACTCAAACTTAAACAAAAAAAGTCAAACTGGAAAGACAGTTTGGCACAAGCCATGATCCTTTTCCCTTCATGAGTTCATGTCCCACAATCATTTTCGTGGAGATGATATAAACTCTAGATTTCTTTTCATACATTAAATGTTAAAAATGTTCTACTTGATAAATTATTTTATTGTTTAAATTTTTCTATTTTAAAAATCTTTTTATATGGTCTATCTGCTGAAATGAATATGTCATAAAAAACAATAACTGTTTAAATAGCACTTCATACCAGAACAACATGATTTTTTCATAATCAATGCTACTACATGGTAGATTACCCTTACTCCTTATGCCTATTTCTATCAATTTCTGATTTCAATAGACTAAACTAAGTACTAAGCCTACTGAATAAACACATTTTCTCCATTCATAAAATAAACTATTATCTGATAGCCTAATGTCAGAAGTAAAATATGAATGACAAATTTCTGTTTTCTTGAAAACTCATAAGATGGAAAAAAAATGATACGGGGAGTATGATTACATTTAGACCCAGTGTTGCCTACTATTCATAAAAAGTATAGGTCCTTAAGAATAGAATTGATCTAATTTTTAGTAAGCTAGGCCTGTCTATTAAAATAAACTAGCTAAAAGTAAAAGGCTTGGCTTAGAGAGGTCGACCAAATTAATATAATATTTATTGTCTTTTACTGTTTTACTTTGTGTTGAAATTCTAGGAGACCATGATGATAGATGGAACAATAATGTCTCAAACCGGGGATCCAATTATAATAGAGGACCTCCAAGAGGAAATAGAGGGAACAGAAACAATCGTAGAAGTGGTTACAGAAATTTTAATGCCACTTCGTCAAGATTTAGAAACAGACTGGAAAATGTTGATGAAGATGGAGATGTTTCCATGGCTGGAGACTCAAGTGGCAGAAGTCAAGGAAGTCGATTGTAAGTTTAAATTGGTTTATTTTTTTACTTTACTGTGGTGTTGTTAAGTCTTATCTTATACTCAAACTCATCAGTTGGTGGAGCCTACCATGAGTTTTTTTCATCTACAGATGACATATGTAAAATATAATATTTTAGCTATGTTAATTTAGAACCCACATTTTTCTTCACTTATTAATTAATTTAGTTTAAAGCCTAAGACTGTATTAACTGACTCAGATAGTTATCAAAACTTGGTTATATAAAAAAAAACATAATAATGACACACATCTTTATTTTGTGTGTGTGTTGATAGAGCACATATAGTGGATTTTAAATCGCAGGCCAAGATGGCTGCTGTCTACTGACTTAGGTGTTTGAGATTTAGTTGGCTTTATAAGCTGAAAGTCCATTCTAAGCTATTTTTCCATAGCTGAGGATGTCCGCTTATGAATTTGAACATCACTATCTATTTGGTAGAAAAGGGGATAGTACTACCAGTGTAACCCTATGCTATAATTTTTATATTTATATTCTTCAATAAGCTGTAAATTTTGTTGCAAATCAGTTATATAATTATCATTAGTGATTGCACTCCCATTCTTTATTTATGTGTAATTATATATCTACAGCAATCCATATGGTAATAACAGATCAAGGGCAAGGGGTAACAATCGTGGCGGGCGAGGAGGAAACAATCGGGGACTTGATCCAGCTGCAAAAAGTGCAGCAGCCACATATAGGAAGACAGAGTCATGGTTCAAGATCATGATTCCCTTTGGTGCAGCTCTACCCCAAGATGAATTGTATAAAATGATAATCTCAAATATTGATGGGCCTTTTGATCCAATCAAGGTAATTTTAGTTGTATTTCATACTTTAAATGATTTTCATTGCATTAAAACACCAAATAATTTTAGTTAATGTTACATTTAATAAAATTTTATCCCTCCAAGGATTATGCTATATAAACTAACATGTTTTCTTTTAATGCCATTTCTTTTAGTACTCCACAGATGAAAAACGGGCTTATTTTTTTGTTAAAGGGGTGGAAATGGCAGACAGTCTTCGAGCCATTAGTCGTCGAATAAAGAAACCAGATGGTCATTTACTAATTTTTCATGTCTCTCCATCACAACCTCCAGTGGATCATGTTGTTGATAAAGCGACTATTGAAAAATTAAAGGTAATTTTGTACAGGCTGCTTGTTTAACCTTAAATCATTCAAGTCGGTTTCAACTATGAAGAAAAGCAAGGCAGTGTAGTCTACATTCCTCTTGCTGTGCTCTAGGATAAACATTTCAGCAAAGTGTTTATTTTTATATTCATATTACTCTTTGTTTTTTCACTGAAGATGGCTTCTTGCCCACACTTTCATTGTTTTGTTGTGTCTTTTTTTTTTTCATGTTTTCCCCATTCCTTGTTTCACAGATTTTCTTCTGCCTAATCTGATTAAAGTCTCTCCCCCTCCTTAGTATCAATATGAAGAAAACTAGAAGTTTTACAGCTTGTCTTGTTTTGATTTATATGCCTGTTATTTCAATTTTCTTATAGCTCTTGATTATTTTTGTTCAATGTCATTATTTTCCAAGCTATTAATGTCATATTTTTCTTTTACTTAAACTTTTCTGTATGCAAATATCTTTAGTTGGTTAAATGGGTTCATATAATATATGAACAAATAACTTTATTCAAAGTATAGTATGTATGAATATTGGAGTTATATTCTCTTGTTATATAAGTTGGGAACCTGGGGAATGAATATAAGAATTCACCCTAAGGTTACAAAAAACGCATTTAAAATATTTTTTTTTTAGAAATTCATAAATTTTGCTCCATAAAATTGATTTTTTTCTCTATCCATTAGGTCCGTATGAGTGATAGGTATGACCCATCTACACAAGTGTTGAATTTGAGTGCCTTGTTTTCGGATGAAGTTCTCACCCAAGAAAACATTTTTCTACCTCTTAATATAGCTTCAACAATGGCAGCAGTCACAAAAATTATTGGAGAGAACATACCAGAGGTTATCTTTTGCATGTTTTATCCTTAAAATATATTTTTAAGTTAGCTAAAAGCTAGAAATGAATTACATTTCAATTAATTGTTTAATACATATGCACATATTTTGAGAATATTTAAAAATGTTTGTTCTCTAGTTGGTTGGTCTTGATGTGAGCAAGAACAAGCTGTTGTCCCTAGGTCACATGACAGACCTAGTCAAAGTTACACCAAATGTTCAGTCATTAAATCTTGGGGAAAATCAGTTGCGTTCAATGGATGAACTAGACAAACTGAAGGGGTGGCAGAACATAGTTGAAGTTGTCCTGAAAGGAAATGACCTGTGCAAGAATTTCTCAAACCAGGGGGCTTATATCAGGTAACACCAGTGTACTCATGGTACTCCAGGCAAGTATGAACTGTGTGTTGAATTGAGACAGTGAACTAACACCTTCCTTGAAGAAGTTCCACTATACAATGTACATGAATTTAAAAGAAAAGGAAGAATTTTGGCTGCTGCATTATGACTTACCTGCCAACAATTGTTTCAACTTTATAGAAACATTGAGAGCCGTTTTACTTTGAACCTAAATTATTCAGGTCACTTGGATTCTGCTTTATTAATTATGCTATGTTTTAAAAGTGGTTGGATAAAAGAAACAGGGTTGGAGAAAAAGGGCATCTTAAAATATTCTTTTAGTGCTTACATTGTCTTTTATGTTGTCTTAGCTTTAAAAAGTAAATAATAAAGATGCAGGTCAATAATCAAATCTAAATTTGATTATTTCTCTATGCGTGAACCTGTAATGTTGAATTCTTTTTATTGCAAACAACTTTTTATTAAATCTCTGTTGAATTAGTGTCCATTTATGCACTAGTCTAACCAGAAATTACTATGATGGATTATAGCATCATTTAATTTTAGAAACTAAAAGGCATATACTTGTGTCATATTGGTAATGTAAATACTGTTTAAGGCTTTTGTAACAAAATATTCTCTCATCTGTCAGATAGTGCAAGTTACTTATCTGATTTTTTTCTAAGTCTGCTTCAGATTTAAACCTAAAACCAACAGAAAGTTTTTTTAATGAGAACTATGCTGCTAATATTAGCTGGATCTAATTGTAATTTATGAGAGTTATCCTCGAAAGTAGCAAAGTCATTGGTTATTCAGAAGACGTGTGTCAAGATAATGTGGCTTGAATATCTTACCTTCTAATTTAAGCTGCTGTGAACAGATGGCCAGGATGCACAGCATATGAAACTATCAACATGACCTTGCCTGTGATGCACCCAGTTAAGGTCATGTGAGAAAAACTGTGCATTATTTAGATGGAAAAAAATCACACAATATAGAAGTGTCAAAATTTCTCTCATTGTTCTGTAATCTGCAGACCAATGAAGGTAATTTTAGATAAATTGTGTGTCAAGATTCCTCAGTTTGATGCATTTACAACAAAACTAATATTGTCATCATTGCCATATGATAGTTTGTTGTACAAAAAGGAAAAAATTTATGGAGAAGATATTTTTTCTCCAGCATAAGCGCTTATGCTTTAAGCATAAATGGTTGCACAAGAAACCATTGTCACAAACTAATGAGGCCATCTATTTTAAGCCATCAATTTGAGTCTGACTGATTACCTTGACCTTGCTGCTATATCTTCTCTACTCATGGCTATTTCAAAAAAAGAGAAATAGTATCTGTTTATCTATTTACAGTCTGTCTTTAGCATAAAACTAAATCTTATGAAAACAGTGAGCCTTCTTCTTAGGCTACTTAGGCTTTAATAAAAATTGAAAAAAATAAATTAAAATATTTTCTATTTACCTCAGATTAGATGTGGGTGCAGAACTGATAAGATGTGGATGCAGAACTAAGTGATTTCATAATCAAACAATTTTAAGAGATTCTCTCTTCTAGTTTACACAAGTTATAAAGTCCTTTTAACCTTTCTTTTTCAGTAGCATAACTAACTTTTATTTCAGGCCATTTTTTTTCTCTTAAGTTAACATCAGTACTCTTTAAAGAAGCAGTTGTCTTTAAGAGATAATATTTTCTTTCATAACTTATTTGTTTCAAAGGGCTATTCAAGGCCAAGAAGAGATGTTAAAATTAATAGATCAGCCCAAGCTGATTTTCTAATGTATAATTTTGTAGTGCTGCAAGCTCTATCTCCTTTCTTTAAAAGGAGACAATTAAATTGTAATTTAAGATTATGTATGTTAGATCATCATCTAGCATAATTTTATGTCATTGTCTTTTTTAATTGATTGAGTGCGTTGAAATAAAAAATATGTGTTTTGAAAATTTTGTTGTTAGGGTGTCTTTTTCTCATTAAGACTATAATCTTTCCAATAAAAATATAAAGTTGTATATTTGTGGGAACACCTTTTTTAAAAATAAATTACAATTTTAATTGGTATAGACCGAAAAATAGTAAAGAACTTTAGAGCCGAATGAAAGTGACCTGATATACTACTTTTTAAAAAGTTAAAGACAGCAGTTAATTTTCTTTTTTTTCTTCTCTACTCTGCAAATTTTTAGAAAACTTTGTCCTAATTACCTCTTGACTTGGTCATAACAACCTCTGACACAATCATATTTCTTTGTAAGGATTGTGTGGCCTCCTCACAAAACTAATTTTTTAAAAACCGAACAAATGGTTTTAGTTGGAAATTTAGAAGTAGCTAACCTACCAGTTTTAAGTAGAATGGCACCTGTAGTGAGAGTCTTTCCAAGCTATGTCAAGTATTGTATACGTCTGGGCAGCAGCATCATACAATCTCCAGAGCTTTGTAGCTTGAGACTTACATCAGTTTTTTTTTAAAATGATGTAGACTAGAAAATTAATATTTCTTCAAATAAATTATGAGGCATTTTAAGTAAGGATCGGAAACTTAATGACACATTTGACAGCTTAGATATTTATTTTATGAAGTATCATGCCTTTCTTAGGTTTATGGTAGTAATTACACATTCTAACATCAATATCATCTTATATTTTTATAACACCAGCGCGGTTCGAAAAACATTTCCAAAAGTTGTGAAACTGGTAAGTAAGCTGAGACAAAAGTATTTTCCTCTTCTTTTTAAAAAAATTTTCTTGGAATGTTTCCAATAAATCTGTTATTTAAAGTTATTTAAAATTTAATTTCTAAATCAAGATTGAAGGATTTACACAATAGTTTAAAATAGAAATTTCTATTATTTTTTTTTAAAGGATGGTACAGATTATCCTCCACCAATAACATTTGACCTGGAGACTAACTTAGTTCTTCCACCATGCAAGGTCAGTACCATGAGACATTTAGAGTACCTGGAAACTGACATATCGGTACTTTATAAAATACATAATGTATAAAATTGCATTATTATCATTATGTTTTATACTCAAACAAAATTGTTTGTTCAAGAGTTTTCTGACTATGAATCTATTTCCACAGGGAAGTTACTTTATTAACGATGACATCAAAGGTTTGGTGGTCACCTTCATCAAAGAATATTACTCTATCTATGACTCGGATAGAAGGAAGGACTTAATGCCAGCATATCATGACAATGTAAGAAGCCCCATTTAATAAACTAATTAACATTAAATCAACATTACTGTTGGTCTTACATGTGTATTTGTTAAATAATTCTGTATTAAAAAATATGTCCACTGGCCTGGAGATAACATTGACAGATACTTTTGTATTCAGTTAAATCTGTGATATTTGCTATTAAAATATAAACATTTTATTGAAGTTTTAAATATTTAAATATGTGCATTTCATTTTTGAAACTCTGTAACCATTCTTACACCAGTGTAACCCTTCCTCCTGTGAATCAGTTCATAAGTTCTGACACTTATCTAAACAATAATTAGTTAACTGTTACTGCCACTTCTTCACAATAAATATATGAATTCCATTGTCACAAACAATACACTTTATTTACATGGAACACAATAAATAATCATTGGAATAACAGTAGGTACTCCAAACCAATTTTTCAAACTAAACCAATAACATTTTTGAGTGTTTAAGACGAAAGATCTAAGAATTCTAAGAATGTGGACATTAAATTTATGACTTTATGACCATTATTAAGAAAGTTATGCTATTTTTAAAAAACTTTCTCAGGTTACCTTTTATGAAATGACAAAGACCCATATTCATGAGTCAATATCTTAAAATATATGTCACCTACACTCATTTCCTTTACCATACTTACACAATACTATACAGAGAACAAACTCAATTTTTTTCAAGAGTATGGGAAATCAAACTTTTGTAATTTATTGTTGTAAAGATGGCGTTTTGTAATATTTTCAAATTTTTCCAAGGGAGGCAAAAAATCACAAAAATTACCTATTTTTAAAAATTCACAAAAAATGATCTAATTTACTCATAAACATCATTCATATATCAATTTCAAAGAGAATCAAAGATCTATACAAGTATACATACAAGAACTACTTAAGATAAATAAATATTTGACAAAAAGCAAAATAGTCAAGGGGTGGTAATTTATTTTACACATTTTACAATTTTTTCAAAATATAAAAAAAAATAATAAATAATATCCTATATGTTTGAAATCACTTAGGAAGTGAAGATAATAGTAGTCTTCATATAAAATAAGCCTATCTGACATTACAAAATACCATTGAATAATAAAAACATTTGAAAAAAGTAGAGTACAAAAATGTTTGTAAAAAAAAAATTTCTTCGAAAGGTACAACACATAAAAGATAAAGTATAAAGAGAATCATAAATTCACAACACAAAACAAGATAATATATATTTTACAACTCTTCGATTTAACATTAGGAAACACACTCTGCGTAAAACAAATTCTTCCGTAGTAAAGTAAAAAAAAAAGAAATGCGCAAAATTGTCAGAGTAGGTGGATATTATTAGTAAACATCACTAACAACAAAAAAAAAATGTACATATTAATATTAATTTCATTCTGAAAATGAATTGTGAGTAAATTAGATAAATGGATGATATCACCACTTTATTTTAAGTTATTAGATTTAGCAATGAGCTTCTGTAGAAGAGAGAAATAATATAAACTAAATGCAACGATTCAAAAAGTAATTCAATGGTCTCTTTGTAGATTCTAAAAAACTAAATTTGTAAAAATCAATAACAAAGACATTTGGTTCTCCATCTGACTGTACTGTTGACACTAAAGGTAGAAAGTTGATAGCTCTCTTTGCTACTCCAAAAGAAGATAGAGTGGAACTCATGAAATCCATTTCTAAAGTTTGGCCCAGGAAAACTGTTATGTCCGTAAACTTTATGGTCATTCAATTACCCTAGAACTTCAACCATGGGTCTGACTTTAAATCCTTCTTTAATTTGAGCAAACCAGCATTCCAGCTAAAATAGGAAATTAAAAAGGAAATGCATGAACACAATCACTAGATAGTTTTGAACAAGGATTCAAGGATACTATTACTTTAAAATTAAATATAACTTGCAATTCATTTCAACAAAACTCACGACCAACAGCTCACAAAACTACCCCCTCCCCAACACCACCACCACCAAACATTCACGCCTCTAAATCTAGTTCACAACATTAAGTAGGCCTACCTGCTCCCATGATTTGTCTACTCGTTGGTTTCTTTTAATGTGTACAACTGAAGCAACAGTTTGTTGTCTATAATCAGATGGGGCAAAGGTCTTCTTCCTTTTACACTAGCCAGGAATGTTTGTGTAAGGCATCATAATCATACTGTTCACCAGCTGTAGAAAATAGAGTATAAGTTTAAGTATAATGCACACAGTTTACAATTACCTAAATTACAAAAAAAAATAAAAGTTGTAGTTGTAACATCTTGAAATAGTTTTATTTCTTCAAACTTCAAATTTTAATTTATTTAAACATTGCTGGTGTGGACAAGACATGAAATTATATATATATATATATATATATATATATATAACAAATAAACTTAAAATTTTAAACTATACCAATTAAAGTTAATTATAATAAGCAATCTTCATTAATTACGCTTAAAGCACCACCACTCAACTTTTCAGTTAGAAATTGTTTACCATACCAACGCAAAGCTATGTCACGTGACCCTTTTTTAAACTTAAATTACACGTAGTAACACAATAATTTTCAAAAAAATATTTTAAAATATTAATAATTTGAAGTATCATCTAAAACTTTATGTATTCTTTTGTTTGATAAAACAACGGGGAAAAAATAGATTCAAATTTAAGATGGGTGGGGTAAATTTACTTCATAATGCTGAATGGCCGTAAAATTCGCGAGGTCGAGGTGCACACAAAAATCAGTAAAATATTATTAATATTTCAAACATACATGCAAAAAGCATATAAACGGAATTTTTAAACAAATAATTCACTAAATTATATAGCTTTTACATACCTGCTAAGCATAGAAGATCCGATAAAGCATCATTTTCTGTCCCGAATGTCGAATGAGTCGGCCATTTTCTCGGCTTCATTCCATGCCGCAAAAGTTCGGTAAATTAAATATTTTGAGGTTCTGTTTGGGGAATAGGTGCGGTCTCGCAAGACTTCATATTTTAGCATTGTTTTCGCATTTTTGTGTAAAAATGGACCAGCAATCTGCTCATGTAATTTTAAAAGCTGAATTTGTCTTTAATCCTATAGAAATCTCAACATTTCTCCGATAATTATCATTTTTTTACATTTCTATTGTATTAAATACAACTTAATAAATACTGGGTGAAAGGTTATTCACTGCTGCATGCGTTAGACACAATTCTGAGGTCATTCGATAAATAGGAAAAAGCTCAACGCGATCGAAACAGAGGGGGGGTAAAAAACGATCTTTTAAAATGCCGCTAAAACTCGATGCGGTGATGTTTTTCAAACTACAAAAAATATTATTTTACTAACACCAATAGAAAAACAAACACCATATTATTAAAGTGCTTGAATCGATCTTTTAAATGGTATAATTTTTATTAGTATGCATGTTGCAATTGTAAGAAAATATTTTAATGGAAGTTGTGTAAAATGTCCAAAAAACACTGCTTTTCAGCGGTTTGGAGTACCTAATAACAGCAGTAATAATAGTTAAATAAAATGATATGCAGTCCCAAAATATATAGGATCAATTCTTAGACAGTCATTAATATATGTCTACCCTGGTCTAAGATGTCTGCTCAACTTCCTAAAATTGTGCCTGCTTCTTCCGCCCACAAGACTGCCTTGCAAAACAAGTCTCATGTACCTACAATTATCTTGTGCAAAAGCATGCGGTGTTACAAATACCATTTTTTAATTTATTTTTGCAGGCTCAGTTTTCCATATGTTCTGTAAATAACCCTCTCCTGGAAAGGTGTGTATGACATTTATAGAAGTACATAATATAATATTAATATGTTTAAAAAAATATATTTTATCTACTGTAAATATGCTGCAAAGTTACTTGTCAAATGACTAAACACATAAAGAAACAGTGAGAAGAGGTGCAAACCTCAACCTTACCCCAATGTATTTATACTTGTGTGAAAATTGCTATACTGTGAACCTCATGGAGACTAACTTCTATGTTGCCCGATTTTCTTTGGTGGATTTGAGTGAAATGTTTATATTTACAATTACAACCTAAGACCGGTTTTCTTCCTTCTAGTGGGAGTCTGAGATTAAACTAATGGTGTGGAACACTCCCTTCAATAGAGTTGGTTTTCTATGATTTGGGAAGGCTGACCAGCCCACACCTAAAATCCATATTACAATTTTTACCAGGTTCCCAAACTTGTCAAGTCCCTTACTTAAATGTTTCATCTCTTTAAAGTTAAATGAAGATTTCTTTTTTTCAATTTTTTTTTAAATTCCATTTTATGGGTTTATTTTTTTAACCTTTCTCTATATTTTAGGCAAGTTGGCTTCAAGTCCTATTACGATGACAGTCGCAATTTAAAAAAGATCGGCCATTTTGACGCAGGTGATAAAAGTGTTCATATTTATTTACTTGTTTAGTTTATTGTAATTGTTTAGGGAACATTTTTTGTAAAGATTTCCCTATCTTTTAATTTTCTCTTACTTTTAAAAATGTATTTAAAACCATTTGTTCTAGTCAACTTCCAATTTAATTGCTTTGTGTATGTTTTATATACTATTAAATGATTTTGTTATATAGAAAAATTGGCTAAGAAAATCAAAACTGGAGTTCTTTCTGTTATCTCTACTTTGGAGAACCTTCCAAAAACAACACATGATGTCAACTCTTTCAAAGTGGATGTCTGTACAGCCACAGTAAGTATCTTGTTTAGCCACTTGTAACAAGAATGTTAGATTGTAAATTCTTATATTTTGTATTGAGACATAAAACAATTGATCATAACTGCAATTTGTCAACAAATTATTTGTTATTGCTTCTCAAAAAGTATGTTTTTAGCACAGAAAAAAATCCTCTCTCACAATTGAAGCATAAGATCTAATCTTGAACGTTAACCTAACCGAATTTAGCTCTAAAAATATTACAGGTGTCCAACATTTACAAAAATAATATTAAGTTAAAATAGGGATATAGATGTTTTCCATCTGATCAGGAGTAAAATTTTAAATTGAATATACAGAGGTTCTTGTTGAAAATTTAGGATGCCAACACTTTGATTGTCAAAATACCTTCATTTCTAAATTGTAATAAAATTATATTGTTTTACCCTGCATTCTAGCCAACAATGTTATGCTTCATCCTGCAAGGTGTCTTTAAAGAGAGTAAGTAAAGATTGTTTGAATTCATAAATTAGTGTATATAATTCACTGTAACATTAATGAAAACAAACCATTTTTATAAGTTTTCAAATTCTATAGAATTGTCATTGTGGCATAAAAAACACTTCTCATGTTAACCACTCAACCCAAAGCTACCTGACACACTGTTTTTTGTTCTACCAAATTCACACACACTACTGCCCATCAAGCTGACCCTCTCTGCATCTGTAATATACTAGTTCTCTGCCCCTAACTACTTAACAAACACAACTGCAAAGTTTAATATATTGTCTTGAGAACACAAACTTCTTTATTTTAAAAATCTGTTTTTTAACTTCTTTTGTTACTAATTTACAAGAGTTAGAGTTCAGCATGGCTATCTATGCTCAAGCGAAGTTTACTATCAAGCTTAGATGATAAAACATTGTAACAGTTTGATGAAAAATCTATTAAAAGTGATACAGAAACTGTGAAAGTGATGTTGATAATCTTTGTTTAAGGATAAGTCTTAATCGGCTTAGGTTGAAAAAATATAATGGTTGGATGAAGAATCTATTGAAAGTAATATATAAAGTGATGATGATAATCTATGTTTAATGATTACTCTGAATGGGACTTCAAAATTAGTTCTATTGCATTGGCACATGGTGCTAATGGCAGGCAACCTTGACCATAGTGATCACAATGAACTTGATGAAAATATACAGATATTTAATTTCAGATTCTTTGTTTGAAAAACTATTATTATACTAAAATATATGACCATATTTTTAATCTTGATTATTAAATTCAGTTCATTTTTTTAATACTGCCATCATTTTTAACAAGAGCTTTTCTTTAAAAAGATAAGAGTTATGCCCACTAATCATCTTGTTTAAATTTATGCTATTTATTAATTTTTTAAATCTAATAACATTTTCAGAATACCTTAAAAAGGTATGTCATATATATTTATTTTTCAAACAGTTGATGCCCGATCTGACAAGCCACTGATTCGATCCTTTTGTAGGTCCTTCATCACAATTCCATCTGGTCCTGGGTAATCTGAACATTTTAAAACAATATTGATGTCTCAGTTACTGATAAATTATTTCTTAAAACTTTTAATATTTCTGTTTAAAAGTAAATGAGTCAAATAAAGGGTTGTTCTGTTCATAACAAATTAGTGGAGAAGGTTCATCTCTTATATATGGTAGTAAAAAATTGTTTTATATACATGCAGTATTCTTCCTAAAGTTTACTGATAACTAAAACCTATTTACTCACTTTCCCTAGGATGGTAATAACAAATGATATGTTAACCATTTCAAACGCTGGCATTGAACAAACCAGGGTAAGTAATTTAGTCACTTAAGTAAAAATGTTATTGGATGCACATGGTATTTGAAACATAGATTGGTTAAAAACAAAATTATTAATATTTCATTGCATTATTATTCAATTCTTTTGTTTCAGAATGCATTCAAAGAAGCTGCCCCAACACCATCATCTAGCCCAGCGTCAAGTAGTCAATACGTGGCAGGCCCAAGTACTTCTCAGAATGCAGCGAGACCTCCTGCTCCATTTTTGTCACCAGAAAGAATGCACATGCTAGAGAACTTTGTTGCCCAGTCAAATATGAACCCAGAGTTTTCACTAAAGTAAGTGAACATGCATTTAAGTATTGAATTTTTATTTTATAGCTTGCATTTTCCAATGCTGTTCTTAAACTTACTGAATCTATCGATGTGCAGATGATAAATTTTTATATATTTGTTTTCGCTTGTAAAACATTTTGAGTTTGTTCTTTCTTTGCTTACTAGGTGCCTGGAGGAAAATAATTGGGATTATCTTAAAGCTGGTCAAGTATTCACAGATTTAAATGTAAGTATGATTTTCTTTTAACCTCCAAGTATAATTGAATTGATTTTTTAATTTTCACAGCAAGTTTGAGCACAAAACTCTGTATTTAATCAAAACTGTTTTGAGTAGTGAGTGAAAATATGAAAGAGTTAATCCCAACTACACAATATCTTCACTACAGGTTACGATTAAAATCTTAAATAAAATTAAGTTTTATAAATAAAATGGATATTTATTTGACTTTTATATATTAAGTCAATATCTGACAGCGCCCAGTGCATTTATATTAATAAAAATCTATCATTAACTTAGCTTTTTTTTTTCTTCTTCTTAAAATTTGATCAGAACCAAGGCAGGATTCCTCCTGAGGCATTTGTCAAATCTGAAATTGCTTCTTGATACACAGCCACCGAAGGATAATCTTATTTAACAAATCTACTGTTTATGCCATTTAGAAAGACACTGTTCATTAAAATATTAAACCCTGTGCAACTCTACCTAATCATAAACATGTCTACTGGTAGAAGTTTTTAAAAATACAGACAAGTTTTAATGAGATACAAAGGATTTATGTTTAGCAGTACACCTCAGAAATGACATTTTAAAAAAATAAATAAAATATTAAAAAATTGAAGTTATTGTTGTTTTAATTTGTATTATGTGTAAAAATAGAAGAAATTAAATAATTGTGATTTAAAAACTTTTGATACATGAAGCTGAATTACAATATATGCCTTGAATGAGCAGAACACAACATTAGGTGGTAGGCAGTGCAACATAGGGGAGCATGTGGGATTTTGTATTTTTAGGAGGCAATACGCTCTATCTTTTGACATCTCATGATATGATCACTAATAATTATAGAGCATCCATTTTTTAACCGGGTATTGTGATCCTCAATTACATTATGTCATCGAAACTCCCATATTCATCTAAACAAAGTACTAGTTAAGGTGGTGTAAATGGCAACTTAAAATAGATCTTATGTATAAATATTTTACATATCCTATATCGGTGTGATCCAATGGAAACTTCACTGAGTTTTGTTGGAATTATTTTACAAATTATGCCAGTAATAGTAATATATTTTTAAGCAAATTGTAATGTTTTTACTGGTATGAAGCTTCTCAGATGTTTATTACTACTAGTTACACTCCTTAGATGACTATGCTCAGTACAATTAATCAGTGGCTTTCAACCAGTTCCTAATAGTTAAATGTAACCAACGAAGAAAAATGGAGAGATCTCATCAATACCTGGGTTCAGTATTTGGGTATTTGGTTTAACATATCAGTTAAATTTCACCTTCGTATTATATCATTCTTAAACATTTTAAACATTCTTTAATAGGGCCCATATATCTTATTTTCTTCTTCTTTTTTTTTTTTTAAATCTTAAGCCTCCAGAGAATTAAGTCAGTAGCTACTGCATTCAATTTTTAAGATGCCTCAGCATACTCAAGTGAATCTTGATGCTCCTCTCAGTATGACAATATAGTAATGCAGAGCTGTTTACCTTCAAACTCTTAAAATCGTACAATATCATCTCAAAATCGTTTAATACATTGTCTTAAAAGTAAAAAAATAAACATACAGTATATAAAATGTATACACCTCAAAATTGTACATTCTACGCCAAAATTGTAAGAGTAAACAGGTCTGGTAATGCCTTTTTCACATTGTCTGTTTTGCCATGAATGCTTGAAGCAGGGTTTTCCAACCTGGCGTGCTCTGACCTCCTGTGGATTCAAAGTGGCCCTCAAAATATAGAAGAAGATTTCAGGGAGTGTGAGGAAAAGTGATTATGAATACTTATTTATCTGTTTGGTAGTGTCATTATTTTTCATTTTGAAATGCAGTTACTTCTGGGGGAGGGGGGTACAATACTTGTTTAAAACATTCACATAGTACAGGGGTGCAGAACACAAAAAATGGTTTGAAAATCCTGGAAAGGCAGCAATTTCAAGAAGTGTACATCAGTAATATTACTTTTGAAGATTACCATTAAAAATGCCATGAAAATGTATAATGTTACACACAAATTATTCAAAATATTTGTCATTGTACACTAATTGATATATTATGTAAACATACTTTGTTGATCTCTGAATTTAAAAATTTGATCAGTGGCTTATCTTGTGGCAAGATAAATCAATGTAATTACTGTAATACTATAATTATGCAACACACTCTACAATGATTTCCCTTACTTTGTATATAAAAAGGCAAACATTTTATTTTTTTCAAATTTATTTTTCTTTTCTTCCTCTGATAGAAATTTTTTTTGTGATGCACTGCTTTAAATCTGGTGATGTTAAATACATTACGGTACAGTGTTTTTAAAACAATATTTCATTATTGAGGGTGTTGTGAGGGGTAAAAATAAAATATCAAGATTTAAATAAGTTTACAATCTTGAAAGTTCCAACTTTTTTTTACATTGCTGTGAACTTAGGGAAAAAAACCAACAAATGTGTCATTGTTTTAATATTGCTGTAATACAATTTATTTCTGTACTTATAGCTAGCAAAGCTTTTGGTTTTTTATTTCTCAATAAACTAAATCTTGTCCTGTGTTGTCTATGGCTGATGAACAAGTAGGGGAGAAATCCTTGTCTTGACTAATTTGGCCGCCTTTTTTTCCCCAACAAGGACAAATATTTTAAATGTAAGTGATGACTTGAGCGCACCCTGAGGATGGCGCCCTGGGTTTGTGTCCACCTTCATGCTGCCCTTACAATGTTTATTTATGCTGTTTCACATGAACAATTGGCATATAATTAATTTAGATGCTCACAGCAGGTCGGCAGTGCCTTCTTACTAAAACACATTGCATAAATGATAGAGAACAGTTGGTTTTTAATTGTGAAATAAGATCGACCATGATTTCTAAATATTTTTAGTTCAAAGGCTATAAAAAATTGGGGTGATATGTTTCTTCTTTATCGTCATTCATTTGCTGCGTGTTTTCACAAATGAACTCGCAGTGATATTTAGCCTAGCGACAATTTTAATTCCGCAGTAGGCCTACATTGTTCTGTGCGCGTTACGCAAGTTATGACGTATTACAATTAATTGGCTCGACTCTACTCACTGGCGTAGTCATCTCACCATGGGCAACACAGCAACTTTATATACAGCCCCCCCACCACCCACCCACTCCCGAACCAACAGTTAGTAGTTACTTAACTAAAAAAGTTAACGCACTGTAAAGCTGATCGTCATACCATAACTTTATTAAGACCATTTGGTCATTTACGTGCAACACAATGAACGTATAAGTATAAAGCGTTTGGCACTTTTACCAAAATACGTGATTGGACTCCAGAGTAGACACCACTCGTTGTGGCAGCACCATCAAAGCCTTGGCCACTGCATTTCGACAGGCCCAACCCATTATCTTTTATGCAATACTGTCTTCAATACCTGCATAAATTTCATCACGAATCGCCCCGGAAGCCTAGGAAACTTTCATTGCTCTTAATTGCTAATTATTGTGGGTTCGTTTTACAGTTTCGAAGTTAGTCACAGTGGCGTAGGGAGACCATGTGCCACTCGGGGCGGATTTTGATTTTTACGTCCCACCCCCCAAAACATAGTGTATGGCACCAGGGCCGACCCTAACAATTGCGGGGCCCTATGCGAAACGGACTGCGCGGGGCCAATTCTGGGTAGAGGATAAGGATAGTAAGTGAAAATTAAGATTTTGTATTAGAAAATAAATTCGGGGTGGGGCCTATGAAAGGGCGGGGCCCATTGCGGCCGCATAGGTTGCAATGGCCCAAGGCCGGCCCTGCATGGCACAATGAAACCTGAAAATAACTAGTCTTGAAATAGCGCTATCTATGGCATATGCACCAGCTCGCCTAGGAACTTTATACTTTTTAACACTATGCTGAACCCGCAAATAGCACGACTTTTGCGACGGACCCAAAGGTTTGAATATATCCAGCTTTCACTGCTTATACTTATAGAAAAGTGCCGGTCAATGACATTGGAGGTTTGGTTAGGGGGAGGGGGGATCAAGGGCGCCGAAGGCATCCGAGCCAAACCAAAAGCGGTCAGGGGTCCTTAAATGTTTAAAAAGGATTCATTTTGGCGTGTATCGGAAGTTAGTTTTGCATCAACGTACACGAAATTGAGCAACATGGAAATGCTGTGAAATTTAAGTGTTCCTGACCTGGTTGGTTTTATACACATTATTTTAATTGTTACTAAATTATAATAGTAATGTTGTTTATAATATTAATTAAAACGCTTATAAATTTAAACAAAAAAAATTATTTGTTTAAATTTCTTCATTAGTAAATTGAAAAGTGCCTATGCGACCTCACGTCGCTTAACGTCATAAAAAGCATATCATAAGCCCTCAAGACCCATGTCTTCAAACTGTAATATACCGAATCATTCTCACCCCCCTCTAACTGATAAACAACGCATGATGCTGTTGGGTGCAACCTATGGCTAGACAGGGGTAGATAGTTCTTGGGTTGGTGAGGTCAAGCTTTTTACCAATTGTTGTTTTTTTTAAATGTATACTTTTCTGTAATTGCTAATTTTTGTATGAAGCGCACTGAGCCTTTCCCTATGCTGGGGTACTGCGCTATATAAAACCACCTTATTAATATATTTTTTTTTTTTCATATATTTTATTGTAGCCCCGTTGAGTGGCGCTTATTTATATTAGGATCAGGACCGTAGAGTGGCTAAAGAAGTATGTTGTCATTTCGGTCTTCTTTTTATTTGAATACCAAAAAAAAAAAAATATGCAAACATTGAAGGGGTAGCCTTTTCCACGTTTTATTACGTCTGCTTTATTATTTTTAATCGTACAACATGTTCAATCATTTAGTCCATGCGGCTCAAATGGCTCAAGCCGCACATATTACATTCATTATATATGAACAATACATAGACATCTATGTGTCCCCATGCTGACAGTACTCTCAAAGGCCTTAATCCGACCATTCAACGTATCAAAGAACATTCGATGGCAAATATATGATAATGTTCAAAGACGTAATCGCAGTGGTGGATTAACTGTAAGACCGAACAACGCCATGTTTTTGGGGCAAGAAATGCCGAGGGGCGGCATAAATGAAAATTATAGTTTGAATATTAAAGAGATTGATTGAACTTGGAATAAAATATTTTAGATGTCTCGTGTTTAAATTGTTATAATTGTAAATGTTGTCTTGTTTAAAATATGTATTTATTTATGTGCTTAAAATGAATATGTACAATGTGATAAAAATATTTCCATTTATTAATAACTTCCATAAGTTGTATTTCTCAAATTTAAAAAAAAAAAAACTATTAATACATTTTTTTTTTTTTTGCGGCAATGAATGCTAAAGCTTAGACTACTGTTTTGTTGTGTTAGTATAGGTCTATATTATTCCAGCTGCCAAGTTGGCCTGCATTGAGCTTGTTGTTTCTTGTCATCCCGTGTCATCAAAATAAACTATCTCTGAAATACCATGCTCTTTTTGACTGTAACCCAAGTTGACCGTTTTTTGTTTTTTTTAACTTCGCTCCCTTTTTTTTTCCTCCCAATATTTTTTTATTTAACTGTGTCAGAATATTTATGCTAAATATACTGAATACTGTATAGAATGGATCCAATTTTCGTCCGAGTTCTAGTATCTCATTATATTTGTAGTAATTGATGGTCAAGTACAATTATGCCTTGCGTCTTTTAATCCACTTGTTTACGTTACACTTAGCCGAAAACGCCACCCATCCTTATAAATAGAAAAAAGTGCAATTTGGGGCGTACCGCACCCCCCTTCCTACGTCACTGAGTATCATTTAATAAACTATGGAAAGATCTCGAGTGGTGTCTATGAATACAACAAAAAAAAAATATAAAGAAAGAACATGCTTCATCATATATATCAATGCATTTTGCTGATGAATAGGAAGTGTACGGTATCTATCACATCATTCTGTATTGACGAATTAAATACTTGATTGTTTCGTTCAATAAGTTACCTCAACATTGTGTTTAGTTATATGCCGGCAAAAGTAAAATGAAAATTTTTAGTGAGTCCGCACATGGCCAAAGTAAGAGTAACGTTCACAGCCCGGTGTACAATTCACCTCCAAAAATTCATTTCTTTTAACACTTGATTCTTGTTTAATGCATCAATGTATATAAGAAGCTTCCAATGATAATTTTTTTTTACACAAGCGTCAATTTGCCCATACGAATCTTCATACATACGAATTTTACTTGTTAACGATTTTACTTAAGAATTCCTTTTGCCCATGCAAGTTCAAATGACCGTCATTGCCAAGTTTTGTGAGATCACCAAAAAGCCAAGGGGGCTCACAATATAGTCCAGTTTCTGTGAATAACACAACCTAATAAGTGGTCAATTCAATTCAAAGTTACGGGTCATTTCAATCCAAAGTAACTGAATTTAATCATTTGTTTAGCTGCTGAATTTTGTTACTCCCCCTTCGGTGTTGCTATGATATTCTGGGACGCTTTATATTTTGTTAGTCACTTAAAGCTGTTATAAAATTTAAAATATTTTGATTCAAATTAAATTTGCAGTTTTGGTTTCAAACTTTCAATTAAGCTTTAAAAAAACGAAAAAAAAAACCATTATTACAAATTTGAAATAAATAATTTGTGTCATATTATGTCACAAAACCGGAAGTAACCAGGAAGTAGTAATCGTTATCTGCCAAGAATACTGGATTTAGATGATTAGATAAAGTAAATATCATCCGTAGAGTCTGATCAAAAAGATCTTTTAATATATTATTTATTGCGACTGACTGAGCTCATAATTATTCTTGGTCGTGCTGGGCCCCCAACACGAATGTAGCAGCTACTACTACGGTAAATGTGCCACTGAATCTACTAAACAGCTGCAGTCGCTAAAACTGTGGGGGGGGGGGGGGGGTAAAAAAAGGGGTGGGGATCGACACACGCGAAAAAGTTTTTATCACATAATTGGTAGTGTTTCCCAACCATTTTCGCAACACACCATGAGCACTTACAAATATTAAGTACTCGCACCCACATCCCTTCTTAAATGGAAGAACGAAACAATATTTTTTTTTCAAAAAGGTGTCCATGTTGCCGTTAAGAAAAATTAATTTCAATTTTGCTGCCTGATTAGTCAAGACTCGACATGTAAAAATTGCGTAGCCATGGTTAGTGGCGGCAAGGGGGATTCAAGATTTTGCACCCACCTTCAACAAACAAAACTCCGAAATGTTCCGAATAGCCGCATCTTAATATGAAGAAAGAAAGAAAGCGTTACTCGGGGCGGACCCCCATCCAATCCACACCCTTCCTATGCCACTGATTGTAGGATAAATCTTAACGTAAGTGCAATAAATTTATATTTTAATTTTAATATATGACAAACAATAAAGGTGGCTAAGTCTTATCAAAAGTGAAATCGTCTTATTGTTTTGTACATCATATTGTCTATATATGTATGTAAATGTATTTATTTAGGGTTGGGGTATGGTAAAAAATTGTACGTTTTTTTTTTGGATTGTAGGAAAAAAAGTCACAGGAAAAAAAGTCACAGAAATAAAGTCACAGGAAAAAAAGTCACAGGAAAAAAAGTCACAGGAAAAAAAGTCACAGGAAAAAAAGTCACAGGAAAAAAGTCACAGGAAAAAAAGTCACAGAAAAAAGTCACAAAATATGTATCATATAAACTCCTAATTTTCAGTGTTTATTATATAAATCAAATATCATATCATATATAACAGTGAATGTTTTTGGGTTTGTGGATGGCTCTGTTCCACCAAGGCTTTTTACATGGGTTCTGGATCCCAATGGGGTCGGGATCCCAATGGCGTCGAGATCCCAAATGGGGTTGTGATCCCAATGAGACCCTTTTCTGGAAAGGGATACCAATCGGGAATGGGACCCAATTGGGGTTGTGATCCCAATGGCGTCAAAATCTCAATGGGTTCAGGATCCCAATGGGATCCTTTAGGGAAAGGGATCCCAATCAGTATCGGTATCCCAATGTGGTCGGGATTCCAATGGGGTCAGAATCCCCATTTGGATCCCATTTGGAAACGGGATCCCAATCTGGATCAGGATCCCAATGGGGTCGGGATCCTAATGGGATACCAATCGGGATCGGTATCCCAATGTTGTTGGGATTCCAATGGGATCGGGATCCAAATGGGATCCCAAATTCCAATTTGGAAACGGGATCCCGATTGGGTTCTCAATCTGGATCTGTAACCCAATGGGGTCGGGATCCGATTGGGGTCGGGATTAAAATGGGATATGGGATACCATTTGGGGTGGGGAGCCCGATGGGATATGGGATCCCATTAGGAAACGGGATCCCACCACTCTTTTCAGAATTTATTTAAGATATCTGATGACTGAATGCTGTGACTTTTTTTCCTGTGACTTTATTTCCTGTGCCTTTTTTTCCTAGCAAAATTTGTGACTTTTTTTCCTGTGACTTTTTTTCCTGTGACTTTTTTTCCGCTCACCTTTTTTTTGGGGGGGGGGGGGGGGGGGGGGTAAGTGAAAATTTGACGAATAAAAAATTTGGTAAAAGATGGAGGACCTCCCTAATTGTGGATACACATAGATGGTCTTGATTTTGAATTGTTTTTTTAAAATTCTCCATACAATCATAATTATGTGTTTTATTTTTTCTTGTTGGTATGAATTTTACTATTTGCCACAAGTTCATAACTGCTCATCAGGCACAGATGATTTAGACCGAGTTTTGACTGACGCACGGTAAACAATACATACTGTATGATTAAGAAATGTGCCTCGTACTCATAACACAAGGAGAGAGTTGAGACCTTTATTATTTAGAGATGTTGACAAATGTTGAAAGTCTGAACTCTGAACACAGCTACATACCGGAACAGACACGTTTTCAGTGAACTAGATGTGCGTCACAGTACAGCCCTGATCTAGTTATTTTCATCCAACCACCGAGAATGCCACACACCATTCACGTGGGATTACAATGGTTCTCAACTTCTGGACGTTTAAAAAAAAAAAATTCCAATAAAGTTATTTGGTAATCTTCGCGATAAATTCGGTTACTTTCACTCTCCAACTGGCGCATCACCAAGAACAACAACAACAAAAAAGTGACATGTAATGAGAACAGCAGCGGCTACTTCGATGCACTTAAAGACATGAGGTCAGTCACCACTCGTACGCGTGGCAAGCACGTGAAGTGCAGCACAGTTAGTGGCTAAGCGGCACAGTAAATAGTAAGAATAATACTGGTTCACGAACTGAGATGCTAAATAGTAAAGATCTTAACGCTAATATCAATCATGTGTTTTAGTTGGTGTAGTTAATATGACGTGGCGTTAAAAAAAATATGCTTTTCTATTTTACTTGATAAAATAATTTTCTTGACTTCTTGTGATTATAGAACATTGGAAATAATAAAGTGCTTTACCGCAAGCGTATATGTCTTAATGTTCAATTGCGTGGTGAGTTGAGATGCCGAAAATATATTGCTCTAAAATCCATATTTTTCCCCCCCATTTTATCATTTTGATAAGAGTACACCTGAAAAACTCCAACCAAGGGTGCCGATGCGGCTTGCTCGCACTGTACGCTCACTAACCTGCATGCAAGTTTGATCAGCATCGACATTTAGCAGAACTGGTTTAACTTTTGGGATTCTTGGTGCAAACATGACACCCCACACACCCCAAATAACAACCCCAACAACCTAAAGTCTAGACACTCTATCTAACAACTTTAAAACAATACATTTGAATTAAATATTTTAAAAATAAAATAAATAGTGCAAGGACACCAACTGAAACCGTGTATATAGGCTTTGTGTTTGAATTGTTTGCTTATTCCGTTGCTATAGTATGCGGTCACCGGAAATTCGATCGAAAGAAATTTCATCGACAGAAAATTGTTCGACGGAAATTTGATCGAACGGAAATTTGGTCGAATCTTTTTTTCAGTTCACACGTTAACATTTTCATCAAATTTCTTCTTGAACGCACAATAGTATACAGTAAAACAAAATAATGCATTCGATCAAATTTCCGTCGACGAAATTTCTTTCGATCAAATTTTCGGATACGATAATATGCTCGTCCAGTTTAAAAGTCTTCCCGCCACGCTTTCAGTTTAGAGAAACGAATCAATGATTTCTTAAAACTCAAGACTTGCCATATTATAAGGGAAATCATTTGGGTAGGCCAGGGTAGGGCATTTGCCCCCCCCCCCCGAAAATAAACTGAAATGACGCCCCTGCATATAATCCGACTTGATAATTAAAAGAATTAAAGTTGCCAAAACGTCCAGGCCCGTTGTTGAACTCAAGGGTGATTTTATTCCTTTTAAATGACTGAATGGTCTTTCATCACAGCAGTTACTTAAATGCAATGCTAGCGTAAGTAATTTCTCAGCGCAATGCAGACACTTTGAAAACCACCTTGTAAATTAACAGGGGTACATTGTGTTCGGCATTTTTTGAGGAGTGACTAAGTCCACTGAAGTTGTTTTAAAAAAAGATAGCCAATGTATCCATTGGTTGTAAATTTCATTTGTTAAAAATCGGGTGAACAAAATTCCACAAATGATTTTATTTGTGTCACACAGTACAAACATGACTTTATTGACTCAGATATTGCAATGCTGTTAGTGTTGCAATTTAAACATACATAAACAGCGTTGATCAATTTCAGAATAGGCGTTTATTCTTTGCTTGTATTCTTTGACCTAAATAAGTGATGACCTATGAGGCCATCCATATGTACGCAAAATAGTCAAATTTTCTACACCTCTCGCCCCGGTGTACGCATACTTTCTTTAACTCATTCCCCCCTGAGCACTCACTTCCTGTTTATATTCATTTTCCTGGAAAAGGGAAGCTACTCTGATTTTTTACCATATATATATTTTATAAAATTGTTTTTGGTACCTAAATATTAACCAATTTAAACCAAAAAAATATTATTGCATTCAGAAATGGATAAGATTTCAGAAATATATAACATTACTGGTACAACAAGACCAAACGACGACACAAAATTAATAAAAATGTAACAAATGATATTTTGACCGCTTTTTTCCTACATTTAATTCAACTTTAACACCACTTAAAGTTTATTTTATGCTCTCATGGTAAGTGCTGTAGCATTGTCCAGCATGCAAATGCACTTGACATAAATAACAGCCTTTGGTGGTTTCCTTTGTTCTGCCGCTGGGCATTTTTGCTCCTACCATGGCACACTGGTAGCATCTGCGCTTTCTCCCTGGCATTGTAGAGAGCCTATGCTTGGGGCTGAAAGGTCTTGCAATGCCAGCAATACTTGGCCTGTTCAGGCAAGAAGAGCTTGATGGGGTGACTCTTGTTTTTAAATTCAGTAGCTGTTGAGCCAACTTTGAACGAAACTTGAGGTGGCACTTGCTAAAAGGGGAATCAGGGTTCACCCTTTTCATCAGTAGATAACCATTAACAATGGATACCTGGATTAAATACCAGAAGAGGTACCTCCACCATTTATGGCTAGGTCGTCCTACAGGATAATACGAACGGTGCTGATCTCCTAAATCCACACCAAACATATATGAATTGTATGAGTCTACACTGCAGGGGATTTCCACTTCAATTATCCCGTCTTTGGATCTTCTCTCAACGGTTGTCATCAGTGGATTTGAATTTGTTGATATCATATTTACTTGGCGCTTGTCTGTCCATTGGCAGGCAACAAGTAGTCCCTTTTGCTGCATTGTGCAGTCACCTTTTCTTTGTTTAGATTTTTTAAGAGGCCAGCCTTTGCGGTTGGGCCTAATTGTGGCACAGCAATAGGTGTCACGGGCAAGTAGGTCTTCTGCCAGCTTGGGCGAAGAAAAAAAATTGTCAAAAAAAATCTCATGCCTTTTATCCAAATAGGGCTCGGCCATAGCCATGACGACATCATAGCCCAAACCATTGGTAGAGCTCACCTCACTTTTACCAGTGTACACTTTAAAGTTTAAAATGTAACCGGTCTTGGCTTCGGCACAACACCAAATCTTCAAGCCCCAGGGAGTCGGCTTATCTTTCATATATTGCTTGAACCCAAGTCTTCCCCTAAAACCGACCATGGCTTCATCAACACTTAGTTGTCTCTGAGGCTTGTACTGTGATGAGCATTGGTGCCTTATGTGGTCCAGAAAGGGCCTCACCTTGTATAGGGGATCATAGTTTGGGCTGTCCTTGGCGGGTTGAAGAGAGCTGTCGTTGACATGGAAAAACCGATGAATCAACTGGAAACGATCTCTGCTCATGACGTCAGCCACTGCAGGGACCCTCCACATATTGTCAGAAGACCAGTACAGTCTTACATCTGGCACTTGGTGAAGGCCAAACATGATATTGATATATATATATTTGTAGATGTCATCTGCATTTACTGGTGTCCATGTTATGGTAGATGCCCTAGGCCTAGGGCCCGACTGCTTGGCCAATTGTTGCTTGGCATACAAATTAGTTTGTAAAACAAACTCATCAATACATTTGTCCGTCAGATACAGCTTGAAAAAGTTTATAGGTAGGCTGCCAATTGGCATATCCAGTAGACTTCCTACATATTCAGAAAATACGCCCATATTTTCTGTTACATTGGACAGTCCATCGGACCATTCCGCGCCAGTAGTGTTCGTGTTAGAAGTAACACTATCATTTACAGAATCGTCATCAGAATCACTAGATTCTGAAAACAGTTCATTAACTTCAATATCAGAACCCTCGTCTAGCAATTGTTCATTTCCATCGATAAGGGATTGTAGAAATTGGAAGGCCATTTTCAAAATTTCACAAAAAAATGTCACAAAAAATTTCACTGTGATCCGACTAGCTTGAGACAAGCTTTGAAAATGAATGAAACGAGATAAAAACTTCCGGTTTTTTTTATTGAATGCTCGTGGAATCTCGCTACCGCGAGGTTATCACTAGTAATCTCGGGGATGCGTGATTTTATAACTAGGGAGAAAAGAAAAGTAGGGGGGTGTGGCCAGACGCATTTGGACGCATCCGCCGAAACCCGCAAAGGACGCATTTAGTCGCAGCCGTCGGGAATGAGTTAAGAACCCCCCCCCCCCCCCCCGGTCTATCTGTGTAGGTTCAATGAACTTTCGACCCCCGCCCCACCAAAAAATTATTTATACACAATTATGACGTCACAGTAAAAATAATGTGTCACAGGTTTTTTCCCTGTTTGGCAAGCCCAGTGGTTCTCAAATTGTGCAGCATGTCATCCTGGGGTGCCGCGTTGTCCTGGGGCAGGGCCAGGTGAAAGGGACAACCCTTTATTTAATAAAATTGAGTTTGCTATCTCTAATTTGTGTATTATTTAGAATTTGATTTAGTGCACCTTGTGAAAATCTAAATATGGCAAGGGCGGAAAAAAAATTTGCGTAGCCGAACAAAATTAACTAATATGTCATGCACTTGGGACATACAGAGGGTTGTCCCATAAAATATTACACGCTATTTCAGGTTATCAGTGTCCACTTCGTGGTTCCATGCAGTCTCATATTCAGCCAATAGCCGATTAAATCTTCATTTACAGTCCACAAAGGAGAATTAGCCTGTGGCACGTTTTCAACAGACTGACTGACTATTATGCGTATCCGGAAATTTGATCGAAAGAAATTTGGTAGACGGAAAATTGATCGACGGAAATTTGATCGAACGGAAATTTGGTCGAATCATTTTTTTAATTTATACGTTAAAATTTTGCGTCAAATTTCTTTTTGAACGCATTATTTTGTTTTACTATATAGTATAGTGCGTTCAAAAAGAAATTTGACGAAAATTTTAACGTCTGGACTAAAAAAAAGATTCGACCAAATTTCCGTTCGATCAAATTACCGTCGATCAATTTTCCGTCGACGAAATTTCTTTCGATCAAATTTCCGGTAACCACTATTATGTATCTTTATTGGTAGATCTATGGTATGGAAGATTCAGATTTAGGCATATCATTGTTGACATCAAGGGTGTCCGTTTCTTGACAGTGACAGTGGTGCTGAACTTCATCCTGCTTTAGACTCTGAATCATACCTTCCATAAGTTGTTGCACCTGTTGTATTTTATTTTAAAAAATGTGGGTCCAATTTTTACAACCACTTTATTGTTTGTCCTCCTCTTTAAATTTGCGTTTTTTTTTTTAAATATTTTTTTTTATGGTATTCTTCCTTTGAGCTGCTACCGCTACTGCTACATTTTATCTGTTACAAATTAAAATATCAAATAAATATATCACTACATTATAAATAAATGCTAATTATTAAATTCGACGTTCTTTGAATGCTTACATTGACACGTATTTTTAAAAAAAATAATTCATTAACCAATATACCACAATAAAAAAAGGTTGCACCTATTGGTACACGGGTACCAGAATTGAGAGGTTTAGGTTGGGATTAAAAACGATTTAAAATATTATTGTTGGGTTTGTAAGACCAAATGAGGTATCAAATGAAAGATAATTGAACTTACTATACGTTTGTAACTTAATTCTTCATTTTAACTAAAATAAACCTATAAATGACATCCGAATAGCATTAGTCAAAATGGACCCAGACACGCAGCGCGGCCATTCGCAACCGGGTACCATTATGCTCGTTTCTTTTGTTTTCTTGAGCTACTGTTCGGTATAAAAAATAGTATTATAAGCCAATGCCAAAATGCTAATTATTTCTTTTCTTAATTTAAAAGCTTGTACAACTAAATCGAACATTAGAAACAATCAATATCTCATTCCTTAATAACTTAATCGGATAAGCAGGCTTACTATTTTCAAAATTTACAGTCGGCCTGGTGCAAGTACACGACATGCACCATGGTTAATCCGGCCCTGACTTTTAGTTATCAATGCACTCGCCTTGATCTATTTTTGCGCTCTCTTTAATTTTATCTGGAGACCCAGTGCTTGTTGTATGTGCCTTTCAAGTAACTCAAGGCACATGTTTGTTGTAGAATTAAGATACATACAACTGCTAGTAGTTAATCATGAGAATAACTTGGGGATATTCCGTAGACATAGCCTTAAAGATCCACTGTAAACCCTCTTGGTTACAGGCTTAATAACCTAGTAAACTCGGCACCTCCAAACACTGTTTGAGATACGATAGCGAAGGAGGGCAGCGACACTTGCCAATTCAACGGTAGCCTATATAAAATGGGGGTGAAAACTTTGCTGGGTAAAACTGTCTTATGTCTCACTTAAGTATGGACTATTATAATGGCAGTGCCACCAATGGACATGACAAAGAGACAGACGGTAGGTGTTACATATATCGACTACCTTCTATCATGATTCTATTAGAATTTTTAGCTGCCTCTGTTATAAACCTTAAAACATGAAATAAAAAGAAGTATTTAAGCAGACTGAACTAATTCCGTAGTAAACATGTATGTAACTTTGAGGCCTTGCACTTATTACTCAACACAAAAATTTGATATTTTTACACCCCCCCCAACTCTATATAAAGTTATTTAACTTTTCCATGACCCCCCCCCCCATAATATATAAATTATATATACTTCCCATATACACCCCGATAAAACCGAATTAATTGTTTTTAAAAAAAACGAAACAAATAAATTTCAAGCAAAAGACAGATATTATTGTTTACAAAAATGTTTAAAAATCAAGGCTGATTTCGTAAATTTGACAAGCGGAACTTTTGCAAAATAATCACTGATAAAATCAACAAATAAACAGAATTGTTAAAAATAGTACTCTCTACCACCCCATCCCCACACCTCAGCCCATATAACACAATTAACAACTTGATAAACCACACCCACCGGAACATTGTTTGCTACGTAGTAAAACAAAAGAATGCGTTCAAAAAGAAATTTGACGCAAAACTTGAAGTGTGAACCGAAAATAAGATTCCACCAAACTTCCGTTCGACCAAACGTCCGTTCGATCGAATTTCCGTTCGATCAAACTTCCGTCGATCAATTTTCCGTCGACGAAATTTCTTTCAAACAAATTTCCGGATACGCTCCATATTCCCTTCGCGTTAGGCCTACTATATTATATGTCCAAGGTCCTTTTGAACATGACGCTTTAAAGCTGATAATATCCTCTTTCAATATTACTTTTTAAACATAGAACTAGGTCATAACGGTAATCATCCTTATCATAAAACATCGTTAAATATGAAGTCATTTAACTTTACTTTTCTTTGCAGCAGAAGTCCCTATTTTTTCAAATACATTTTGCACAAAAGAACTACATTATTGAAGCAAATTAATATATTAAGGAGCTATCAACATTACGACGGCATTCGCCAGTGAATATAGGTCAATGCCCTCTTGTACAAAACAATCAAAATTCGGAATTGAACTAGCCTACTTGAAAGGGTCTCATTGATGCAGTGCGTTTGAGGATCACCGAATCACAGCCTAAGAAACCATTTGAACTCTACTCAAAAATTGTTTCTCTGCTAACCAGCATGAGTTAACTTTGACCTTTGACACACTGATTACTAATATTCCTCGAGCAACATATTATGTTTAATATAACTCTATTTTGACATTTCAAAATCTGAATTTTAACACAGATCAACACGTATTATAAAGAGTCTGGTTCCGATTCAACTTCTCAATGTAAGACCATAAGAGACCACATAGAATTTAAATAGAGCATAGAGCTAACCTCGTGGAAATTATTGCACGCTTATACTGTAAATCTGGTCTTACACAAGTATTTGTACCAATGCCAACACCAGTTATTCCCCTTTACACGTGCCGTACCGGGTATCCAAGTGCAACACATTCAAATTTTGAAGTGAATGTGTATGTGCCGGGGGGGGGGGGGGGGGGGGGCTAACCTGCGCTGTGGTGTGTTAACCCAGAAAAATGTTGAAAGAAAATAAAAACCTAAAGTTTTTTAACGACCTCATTACAGCACAGCGGCGCACGGAAAGAAGACAACACACTTTTTGATAGCACATGAAATGGAAGCAATTATTGTGGGTGTAGGCAGATTTCATTGAGATCAGTATTTTATGTAGCCTATAAAATATCGTCTTCCCTCATGCCAGAGAAATCCAAGATTAACACAAGACTTTACACAATATGAAGTTGATATTATTTAAAGCTTTCAAAAATCATGAAAATAATATTTTAAAATTGCATATTTCTCCTACTGCTCTATACGGATCAATATTCGGGTCTCGAAATGTCAATATTCAACAACAAACAAAACTCCAATTTTTAAAATTAGGTCTGTGTGTGTGCGCACGGCGTATGAAGAGGGGCGGAGGGGGTGGTCAACAGTGGCATGGGGAGAGGGGTGGAGGGTGTGGTCAACAGTGACATGGGAGAGGGGTGGTCAACAGTGGCATGGGAGAGGGGTGGTCAACAGTGGCATGGGAGAGGGGTGGTCAACAGTGGCATGGGAGAGGGCTGGAAGGGGTGGTCAACAGTGGGATGGGAGAGGGGTGGATGGGGTGGTCAACAGTGGCATATGAAAGGGGTGGGTGTCGTGTATGTATTGGTTACGTCTTGAGGGGGTGGAACTTCTCATAGGGCGACATTCGTATCCTTTTGGGGTAGCTAATCATTTTTTGGTCCACACGTGGTACTAAGCTCTCACCTGGGGCCGTAGCATGCACAGCGGTCACACATGATTTCGAAAACGGGTTCAACCAGGTTGAGAGTAGCAGAAGGACCAAAAATCATTGGCCCTTAGCAAGTGAAGACTGTATCCGGTAGATTGCACGGAGGAAACGTTAGTTGATCAACGGGCAGAAGGCGGAGACAGCAACGCGATGTGCATCGCTCAGAGCTTGGCATTTTGCTCATTAACTGCAACCAATCCCCCCACCCAGCGTCTCGACCTTGTCTTGCTGCTAGCCAAAAATGGCATTTGGCTAGAGAGTTAGCTCGACTATTTGCGCACCTCTTCCTCGCTTTTAAATCCAAATTACAGCGCTAGTCATTTTAAGCATCATCCATTCCATCCCAGTTTTCATCATCCACAAAGTCACGTGGCGCTAAGTCAGGCTAAGTAAGCGGCAGAAGTGGGTGCACAGGTAGTCGTAGTTGCAAACCTGCACTTGGGCGCTCAGGCCATATGGTCGTACGTCGCTGGAAAGGAGCAGGAATGGTGTTAGGCAGCTCCATGGGCGACTGATCAGCCCTCTTTAGGAGCGCACTGCTCCTCTCCGTGGCATGCACGAGGAAGGGGTTAGAAAAGTGCCATAAACAGAGTCAGCTCCGTTTTTCACTATCCAGCCTACCGCAGTTGGAGGGGACTGGGGACTCTGTGAATGCCGTCGAATTTTAAATTCAAACTTAAAAAAGTCAAAACAAAAGATCAAAGGAGGAGGACTGCCCTCATTAGAAATATACTTATAGCCATTTACGAGGCAGATATTGCAGCCCTTAACTAGACCCGACTTGCACGTGAGGCTGAACGCTGCGAAATGAGCTCTGCATGGGTATGCCTTCCTTTGGTGGCCACTGATGAGAAAAGAGTCGTGAGGCTGATGTTGGTTTTGCTATCAAATCTGCACTAATTAGCATGATGGCTGGACTTACAAAGGGAGTCAACGATGTGATAATAACCAACATGAATGAAGAAAAGTCAAAGTTCTATGAGGCATCTTCAGTCGTTCAAAAGCAGGACAAGCTCATAATTCTTGGTGATTTCTACGCTCGTTTGGGCCGAGATCATATCGCCTTGAATGTGGTACTGGGTAAGTATAATGGAGTGGGTCATTGCAACTGCTACAGCCTCATCTTGTTCCAGACTGGCACTGGCACAAATTGCATCGTAAACCGCCCTGTATCCTTCAATGATAAGGCCATAAATCTACTCTTTTAGGTGCCTTTCCACCCCCGGGGCTCTAGTCGGCATGTCCGTCCCAAGAATTACATGTCGATAAAGTGGCGTTTGCCACAAACCCCCTGAAACGTTATCCTGGGTACAGGATCACCGTTAGGGGACCTGCGCTTAAAGGCAAAGGTAACGCACGGAAACTGCGTTAGAAAGAGCACGGCTGCATGGTCTCCTACCAAGTGCAGTTGAAAATAACATAGAAACAGATAGGGACATGATTATAACAGTTGCCGTATGGGTATGAGGCGAAGGAATGTGGCAACCCTAGCCAATGATTCTAAATATGCAGCCTTTGAGGGTAATGCTCCTAGGCAACATCTTTTCTCTCCCAGCTGTGGCGTGAATTAGTCACACCGCAGAAAACCACGTAAACCTTATTAGAAGGCGTCTGTAAAACACCTACGTGTCTCCCCGGGGTGGGAAGGGGGGGCATAATAGACGCAAAATATATCCACCCCAGCCCAAGAAAGACCGGCCCGGTTGCTGTGTTAAAGCAGCACCCCGGCCGACCAGGCGTTCCTTCTCTGATGCCGCCTCACTCTCATAGTCAATCGAGTGGACGGGTGGATGAGGCTGTCTCAGGGCTGCCCCCGGCGTGCCGCTTCGCGGCCTGACTGGAATAGAGACAAATGGGAGAGTGGTTGAATGCCGGTTGGGGGTGGCAGGGGTGCGCTGGGGAAGACTTCATGAGCTTCGGCTCGATAGTTTGCTGATTAGGTGCCCTTCCATAAAAGTACAAGTCTTTGGGGTTGGGGAGGGGATTGGGAGGAACTTTTTAAAGACACATTGAACGAATCATTAAAAGCGTTTTATATCAACCCGGACTCTTGGGAACAGTCCACAAAGAAAAGAGATTCGTGGCGCAAATAGAACATCTTCTAAAAGCACAAAAACAATCCAGAAAAGGCCGTTAACTCTGCACCTGGATATGTCCCATCCATCTTCCGATAATAACATTTCGTGCCAGAATTGGCCGGCCTGATGACCCATCTACGCACCCACAGACAGATTCAGCCCCAGCACTAATCCGATGGAAGAACGAATATGAATGAAATAACGGATGCCCCAGTTGGACCTTTTTTTTTCCTTATATGGCATTTTCGGACAACTGCAGAATTTTTTCGTTGAAGGAGTGGCAATATCATTGGCCTGCCTTGGGAGGCCCTAGCTACGTCACGGGTGGTCAGCCCCGTTTTGTACTTTTTGAGGGACTGCATTTTCGGTCCACTTCATAGACTTTATACGTTTTATACTTTTTCTACGTTATACTTTATAAGGCTTATTTGAAACAGCAAAAATTGAATTATTATATTTTTTATAATATCACATTGAAAAATAGGCTATTAATTTTCTGCCATAACTGCTTAGTCAACATTTTCCTCCGTAAAATAAGACTGTAATTAGGCCTATAGCTGATATGGCCAGTGGCGTAGTGAGGGGGGCATCATGCCCCGGGCTCTACTCACAAAGGGGCGCCAAATGGTATATTTTACTATAATATTGTATGGTTTTCGAATGGGGGGCGCTAAAAAGGTATTAGGGGGCGCTAAAAAGGTATTGTGCCCCGGGCGCGAGTTAAGCTCGCTACGCCACTGGATATGGCTTACTAATACTAGAAATAGTGATGATTGATGTCCCATGAGCAACCTATAAAATGACAAGTTTCTAGGGCAGCGGTTCTAAAAACTTTTTTTCGGCCACCGCCCCCTTTTAAACCAATCCCTAGCGCCCCTCGCCCTAACACCCCTCATTAAAATTTTAAAATAATAGTTTGCAGGATCCTCGACAGAAAATAACTGCACCATTCATTAAATGCCAGAGTGTAACATATAGAAAACTATTTATTTTAAATCTTCCACGAAAATAAAACTATGCAGTTTGCCAAAATATGACGTCCATCAATAAAAAGTAAGAAAAAAAGTGCCGACTGGCAGTGGCGTAGTGAGGGGTGGGAAAGGGGGGCATCATGCCCCGGTCGCTACTCACAAAGGGGCGCCAAATGGTATATTTTACATATAATATTGTATGGTTTTCGAATAGGGGGGGGCGCTAAAAGGGTATTGTGCCCCGGGCGCGAGTTAAGCTCGCTACGCCACTGCCGACTGGGGTAGATCGCCCCCTCCGCACCACATTATGCTCAGCTGACCGCCCCCCCACACACACATGTACTTTGTTTGTATACACACACCCTTGACTTCAAACTTTAAACTTTATGACGTTTAGGCTATACTACTTCTAGCCGCACCTTGCGATACTATTATTAAACAGACAGGTATAGTACCATATAAATATATATAGTATACAGTATAGCAAAGTATACAGTAAATAGTACAGCATTACATGATTTTGCTCTTCGATTAAATAATTGCGTACTAACAACAGTAATTTTTGAAATTACACGTGATGTGCGTGTTCCAACTATTAGTAATTGAAAGCAATAAAGAACAATAACAATGACTTCCCACTTCTGCACTTCCCCCAGACCCTACAATTTAAAACACGTTTTGATTGCTTTGTTTCTGATCCAACATTTAATTTAGATTAAAAATGCTTTTACTTTTTAATAATTCCTAAGTTGCGGAGGACCACATAAAACAGCTGACCGCAAAAAAATAAAAACAAACAATAGTAATTTGAGAATTTGACATCTTTTCAAAACCTTCTTTTAGTTTTAGCATCGCATCTTACTATCTATGCAATAAATTAACCAGTTTTCACGTAAACAATCCTTGATTTTATTTGGCGGTAAGCAGGATTTCTAAAAACAGTTACGACAATATCATAATAAATATAATTAAATATATCTTTTACTTTTTGATTTTGTCTAGCTAGGCTGACTACGCCGCCTTTAAAGTAAAGTTGATTATTATTACTTTCTGAGTTTCTGCACTAGTGTTGTGGAAATCATACAACTTTTTTAGGCTAAAGACCAAACTTTTTTCTCCCACTCGGTTTTGCCTCTAAGCCCGCCTACCGGTGATGGAAGTGGAAGTCTTGAGTCTCATTAAAAAAAAAAGTGTCTTAAATTAAGTTTTAAGTCTTGTCTTAACTAGTCTTATTTGATACCCAGTAAACCCAAAGTACTGTGAATGTAGCAGAGTCTTCTGAGCCAAGCTTAAAGTGATATATATAGATTTGTAATGGTAGGAGAGTAGGAGTCATTTGTAAATTGTGTGGGAGGCCGCTTGAGTTGATGTGCACATATAGTCAATATAGACTTAGAGTTAGAGAGAGGGGGAGGGGGGTGTGGGTATAATTTATAATGATGCAATACAGTAATTTCGTTTTCATCCACATTTCATCATCACCAAAAAACAGAAGTCTGCTTAACCTTACTTAAGACCTAGCCTAATAAAATGGATTAAAATCCTACTTTGTACCTTTAAACTAAACTGCTGTGGCCCATAACTGAGGTAAGATATAATAAAATAAGATCCAAATAATTGGAATTTTAAAAATATTTTTATTATTGTATATATTATGTATATGTTCATTTTCAGCACATAGTCATAATCATTTTAAGTCATAGATAAATAAAAATTCTTACCAAGACATTTCAAAACAGAACAATATTTAAACACAAGACATCTAAATCTAAATCTAAAGTAGGCCTATTTCTCAAGTGCAAAAATCAACCATTATAATATAGGCCTATTATTAATATATACAATAAAACTTTACTACCGATATCTTAGTACTTAGTGACAATATTGACTTTATGATGATCATTTACATTTTGTAACCGCTGTGGAAGCAGGCATATATTAAATATTATACAGTACAGTATCAATGGTATCATTATGAGATTGAGTAGTACTATTTGAGTAAACAAGTAGGCAACATATGACATATGTCATTAATATTAAGTATTATAAAGCTACACTGAGTTATTAGAAATACTTACTATAGGCTAAAAAATAAAATCCTAGTAATAATAATTAACCATAAAATGTGTTATAAATAATTATAATCATAACAATAAAGGCTTTAAAATTTGATGACTGAGTCCATTATATTTCATTGGCTGTCATAGTACTCATAGGCAAGGACCTAGCCTTAAGTTAGTTTTGAGTGCCTGTGTTTTCTAAACAAAAAGAGAGGAACATAAGCATTTTTAAAATTAAAGTTAGGATTGCAATAACTATATCCCTTATCTTTATGAGTATCACTATCAGTTATCCACTTATCCTTTTTATTATTTATAACTTATAGTACTTAAACATCTACTAACTGGCATAAGTACCTCTATTGCCTCTATTTACATGCTTGTAGGAGTAGGAAAGGGGGCATTGAAGGGTCATTTTTATAAGGAAGGGCAGCATTTTTGGTAAACTGTAGAGATTTTTACATGGAAGGCAGGCAGTGAAATTCTCTATTATTAACTATTAAAAAAATGGTGACTCTCATAATTCATAGCGCTAGGAGGGCAATTTTTAGTGGGCTACTTATTTAGTATTAGAAATATATCTAAAATTATAATAGAGATAAAAAGAAAATCATTATATTTTTTAGTGCTGGAGTTGAGAATCTTTTTTGATGAGGGGTCAACAAAGAAATTTGCAAAATTCATTTGTTTGACCATGAGATAAATCTTATATTTTTTCTTTACTTGGATTTGTGAAGCCTTACATAATTTTTAATTAATTCATGAAATAGTAGAGTGTTTATATTCCAACTAACTGGCACAAGGGTGTTTCTTGCGACCTAATTTTGGATAACCAAACGCTACCACAGAAAGGTTGTGTTAAAGTAGCTAGTGCATAGATGGTAGGCTACCTTATTGTACAATGTATTAACCTTACTCACACTGCACGTTGTATCGGGTCGTCTTATTGATGTTAAAAAACCCATTGAGGACTGGATTTTTTTTTCTATGAAACGAGGTTTCTTTGTCTTTGATAAGTATGCTGTGATAAATATTAATTAACAAGTTTGCAGATCACATCATCCCAGTCTGCCCGAGTCTGGTCACTGTATGTCCAGAAGGCATATGTTTCTAGATATTACCTGGATAATGCTACAGTGGTAGGAATTTTTTTCCAGGGTTTTTATGCCAATGCTTCATGCCATAAAAGATATAAGAAAAAGAGAGACAGGGCAGTTCGATAAATGACATTTAGGATAATCAGCATTCGGAAAATCAATGCTCTACTATGTGCATTTGTGTAAAAAATTGCAATAGATTTTAATTTAAAGTTCTTAGAAACCTTTTGAGAAAATGCAGTTATTGTTTTTAATTTAGTGTAAAATAAGATTTTTAAGTAAATTTTAAAATTCAACTAACTTTCTGTGGTAAAAAAATGTGTTGCTTTTGATGAAACTGTTGATATTGTTAGATAATACATATTGGTATTTGCTAAGAAAATATTTCACTTGTTAAAATGTTGTTTTTATTTCAGATTGCTGCACATCATCTATCAATGCTGTAATGTGGATATTTGGTTATGGCTCTTTAATATGGAAGGTAGATTTTCCATATGAAAAAAAAGTAGCTGGCTATGTCAGGGGTTATTGCAGACGCTTCTGGCAAGGCAGTGAAGATCACCGTGGAGTGCCTGGAAAGGTATAATACTGAATAAGGCCTAAAAGTTTTATAGATAATAAGTTATGTTGTTGTAGCTAATCTGTAGTAGCTAATCACCCTAATGCATCATTTACAATTAGAAAAAAAGATAAAAAAAGATGAAGCACAAGTGTATGGAATAAGAAAAGAGCTGAGAAATTAACTTGTGCTATTGTAAGTGCTATAGAGGAAAAGAGTGTAATTTGTAATTATACAAATAAAGAAAAATTTAGGGCTCAATTTAAAAATTATCCTTTTTTGTTGTTCTGGTAAAAAAATATTTTTTTCTTATATCTAATTGCCATTGCACAAAGGAAGCTTGGATCATATTTGTGTTTTCTCTCTGTTTGAAGTTTGATAAAATGATGTCACAGATTGTCTGTCATGTGGTTCCAGCAGTTACAAGGGAAGATGTCATTTGTTTTCACCTACTTTTACTTTAGGTGGAAAAAAAAATGTTTATTGTGCAATGAACTTTGACTTATAAGTATAGGAATTAGTATTAATAAAGTCTAAATATTAAGTTGAAGAAAACTGCTCTTAAATGTGGCAATTGAAATGTCGGGTAGTGGGGACAGAATTATGGAGGGGGTCAGGTGGGGGAAGTGGAGGTTGAGGGGATTTTGGCTGGGGAGTTTGAAGGAAGTGTTGGGGAAACATGGCATGGAATAATGGGAGGGTGGAGATGTCATCAATGATATATCCATCATTTTGTTGATAATCAGTGGGCTTATTTACTAGTTACATTAGATTTTAAAATTCTTTATATAAGTGTAACTCAAATCCTCTAGTTAAGTAATTTAATAATCACTTTTGGATTCTGGTCACACTCCCCTTTAGTTGCACATTATTCTGTGAATGCAGGCTGTTTACTGATCCGTGGGTACATTGATAGTTGGCTTCAGGCTGTTTACTGATCCCTGGGTACATTGATAGTTGGCTTCAGGCTGTTTACTGATCCCTGGGTAGATTGATAGTTGGCTTCTGGCTGTTTACTGATCCCTGAGTGCTACCTGGGTACATTGATAGTTGGCTTCATGCTGTTTACTGATCCCTGGGTGCATTGATAGTTGGCTTCTGGCTGTTTACCAGTCCCTGAGTGCTACCTGGGTGCAGTGGCTGGGCAGAATGAGCATATTGTCAGGCACACTTTAGAAGGTGTATTACAATCACTGTTAATGGATAAGAGATTTGACTGAGTGAATCCCACCAATTATAAAAAACAATGCACCCTTACTTAATGAATGGTGTTTTCCAAGGCTGCTCATTTGTAGTGGTAGATGCACCCTGCTATATCATTTAAATGGTGACAATTCTCTCTCTCCCCCCCCCCCCCCAATTGAAACTCAAACTATTGTTTAGTGAGGAAATGACACTAGAGGGGGAGACTTTCCAGGCATGGCACTTTGTATCTCTATTCAGTTTATGTCAGACTGAGCTGCTTGTTTGATGAGGAAATGAAGGGGCTGCATTATGTGCAGTTTTTTTATATTCTTAGTCAGGCCTGCACAACATACGACCTGCTGGACCCCCAGCACGCAATTGGCGGCCCGCAAAGTAACGAAATATTCTTTATTATTATTATTGTCTTAATGGCTTTCCGTCATTCATTACCGACTCCACCCTTGATTGGGAAAAGGTTGTTTATGATCAAATGCGTTCTATTTTTTGACGCAATTTCTAGAATTTCTTTACTAGATCGTTCTGATTTAATCCCTTTATATAGGCCGGTAGCTTTCTTAGCGGAGATATATTTTTGTTGTATTCCTAACATATATGAGACATTATATAATACAAATATTGCACTCATTAAGTGTGCGTGAAAATTAATATTTATATTTTTTGACGAGTGTGCTTTTTCACATACTGTGCTGTACTAAGTTGATTCAGTTTTTTGTTTCTGTATTTGAATTTTTATAGAAATGTAATAGTATAAGTAAACTAAATATTGTTAGTATCACTAGCTTTGGTTTCATTTTTCTTTGCAATTGCATACTATTTTTCTCAGTAATTTATTATGTATTGTTCATTCTATGATCCAAATCTTAAAACAAATTAAATTTTCAAAACCATAATGGTAAGTAACATAATAATGTGACGGGATTAAATACCCGGTATTAAATTATTAATGGTTTGATGCATAATTTCAAGAAAAATGTATTTTTATTTTTTTTAAAATGCAATGTTATTAAAGAGATTAAAACACTGCTTTCCACAGCCTGGACGAGTTGCAACTTTGGTGCCATCGGAAAATGAAAATGTAAGTTCATTATCTCCTAATTATCTAGTTAAATCTGAACTAAAAGAAATGAGCCTTGTACAATTTATATACATAATAGTAATAGATTTATTTGTGATAAAACTGATGCAATAACTCATCAACTGTGATCAGTATATCCCATAATTATTTAAAAACAAAAATAGGATGCTGTTTGGGGGATTGCATACAAGATTCCAGCAGCTCAAGTCAATGAAGTGAAAAGTCACCTGGACCACAGAGAAAAAGGTGGCTACCAGCAGACAGAGGTCATCTTTTACCCACAGCAAGAAGATGAGAGCCCATTTAAATTGACATTATACATAGGAACAGAGGACAACCCATTTTTTCTTGGTCCTGCACCTCTCGAAGACATGGCCAGACAGATTTTTCACTCTGTTGGTCCTAGTGGCCATAATAAAGACTATATTTTTAACTTAGCTGAAGCATTAAGACGCATAGCACCAGATGCTGAAGATCAACACCTTTTTGCTCTAGAGCAGGAATTACTAAGATTGGAGGTGGAGCATCAAAGATCCAGAGATCATTCATTATCTTGATGCCGCTTTTTTGTTTTTTTTAATTTTGTTTAAAATCGATCAATTTCCAAAAGAATGTTTCAGTGCAACAAAGTGATGACGAACTTTTACAATTCAGTTGAACATTTTCCCCCACAATGCATGAATTATACTCCAAACTTTGTATCAGTAGTGTGATTTATATTTTCGTAACATTTCTTTTTGATACCGGTAATATTTATCCTTTTTATTTTATTATTTAGGACCATTAAATATTGATTTTAAATTGTATACCATAAGTTATGTTTTGTTAAAAAATAATCAGATTGCTTTCAACATTACTTATTTTCTTTGAATGTTTCAACATTTTTCAGCTGTTTTAATTAAACCAGTAGGCTAGGGTTTATGAATACATTTAGAATGTATTAAAATTTTTAGAAAATATAGAATGAGCTAAGATTATATGATTTTCTTTAACATCCACATGGAAAAGATTTTATTTTTTGTGATACAGGTATCAAAGTGATATAGATATATATTTTGATAATACATATCTGCCCTGCTATTTTTCAGTTGCATTGATATTAAATTATTTATTCTATTTATAACTCTTGCATTGTTGACTTCATTCTGTCTCATTTGTGATATTTCTGATCCACATTCTGTAATGATTTATTCTGGCTAACACAAATAAATGAACCATCAACCTGGTGTATTAATCTTATTGCAATACTTAAACTCTTTAACCTAGCAAACTAAGAAAAGTGTATCATATTTGTGTGGTTAGATTTTCAGAAACTTTAAACTACATTTCTTGATCATATTTTTTTTACATTAATGATTCTGACTGATAAGAAATAATGTTGATGAATTTTGCAAAATTTTTAGTTAAACCCATATTTTAATACAAAGGTTGAAGAATATAAAACTTGTTAAGAATCTCAATATGAAATATCTTAAAGGTTCTGCATTGTAACTTTATAAATTGGCCTGACCAAGTAAAAAGTGAGAGAGAAATGTTCAGTTGGGAGCTAATTTATATTGCACACTTATTTACACACATTAATATGTAGTTATTATAGTTATGACTATTTTATTATCTTTACTAGGGACTATGGAATGTTAAGTATTTTATTTCAGGAATCTCATTAAAATTTATCTTCACTCGATGCTAATAACTCTTTAAATGTAGCATTCTATATTTCAAAATGTTCTTAGTTTTATATATTGAACTTAGTTGATTAAACTAAGTGTAATACATTAAAAAGAGCTCTTTTTAAAGTTGAGAGAATTCACTGTCATTTTTTTTATTAATTAGTAAGCATGGTAAATATATATACATTAATATATATATATATATATATATTACCACAAATTGTACAAAAAAATGTCTACAAATTATATTAGTATAAAAGAAAAGAAGTTTCAGAAAGTCATTGAAATTACATATTTGTTTACTATATTTATTATTTTAATACCAGGTCTCTAACTCTAAGAAAATTGAAACACAATTAATTTGAGCTATTTCAGAACTAATACACTAATAAGTTACAGAAATCATTGATCAATTCAAATATTAAAGAACCTACATTTATCTCCCTTTAAGGAGTGAAAGCAACTGGAACTCATTAAAAAAAATGTTAACATGCAACAAGTTGTAAAAATAGTACAATCACTCTCATTTTCTGTCCTTTATGATATGCTGCAATATGTGAAGTTTTGAATTTAAACCATTCTAAACAGTATCAATCCACAAAATATGTAGTCATAACTATTAAAAATCTAACACATACAATTTTATAATAAATTCATTTCAAGAAATCAGTTTGTTCATTTATGATTGTTATTTGTTAAATAAATCATAAAACTTCTCTTCACCTAAATCATGTTGGTTGTTTTGAAATTTATTGTCTGATTTCCCATCAGAATTATATTTTAACATCATAGCCATTAGTGTTTAGCAAGGAAAATTGGGTTGCACCTATCATTGGGTATCAGCCTTTTCTAATGGATTACTGGTAACTGGATATTCAGTCTAAATTAAAAATTGCTAGATTTATGGCCTTTTTTAATTTTATTAAATTTATACCCAAGATAGTTTAAATCAAATTTAGTAAATGAGATTTGTCAGTATTACACACCACATTATTCCAGGATTCAATATTAATTGGTTTTTAATGTAACTCAGTATAGTGATTACAGCAGAAGTTTCATAATGTGTAATGCAATAAGAGAAGAAAATTATAAAAGTTATTAAAAGTAGCACTTTAGTGCTGAAACTGCATGTTGTAAAAAATGTGTTTGATGACCCACTGAAAAGAGCCCAAATTGGCATCTCTGTACTTGAGCAGAAGCCTTTGTGGTTTTCAGTTAGCTCTAACATGACATTTGGGTAAAAAAAATAATTTGCAAGTTATGTGTGCCCAGGGGGTTTGAATTAAAATCCTGTAAGAATAATCCAATCTACAAAACACAATGGGAACTATATGTCCAAATCACATGACAATTTTGGTACTCTTCAACTGCTAAAGTTCATGTAATCATTTCTGTTCAGTCCTGTATTAATTTTCACACTAAAACAATACACAGTATAAATGATCTCAACACGTTTAAAAAATATAAATAAATCTTTTAATTTAATCACATTCAAGTGTTAAATTTATTGCAAATATTATTATCACACTTTAAAATTCTTTTAAAAAACTATAGATATATTCAGTATAAAACTATAATAACAGATAATTAAATAATTGACTGAGACGATGAGGCTGGCAATTTATTCCTCAATAAAGACCTTGCTCAAATGACTAAAAAATAAAATTCAAATTCAATTCAAAAGCACACACGATTGTGATTCAACTAAAGTTACAAGTCTTTTTTCATCCAAGTCACAGAGTCTGGATTCATCCTCACAACAGCTCTGTTGTTTGAACTTAACTCTATTTTTGCTGGAGGTGGTGGTGGGGGAGGAGGAGGTGGTGGGGCTTGAGTTTTATTGATCACTGTATTTACACTGTTTTCAGGAATTTTGTTTGCTCCTACTCCACTACACACAGGAATATTTTGGCTGCCTGATGAGATTGTTGAGTAGCCTAACAGTTTTTGTACCTGAAACATGTTGGTATTATATATTGGAAGTTTTAAACTGACAGGCATACAATAATTTAATTATTAAATCATGATAGATTCTTACATTAAATAAAATAACATTTTCTCTAACTTAGAAACTTGCAGATTATAAATAAAAGAAAATTTATAATAACAAACTAAACCTTTTCAATTTCTTTTTTCAATAGATTGAGTAGGAGATTTTAAAATAGAAATTATTGTTGAATGCTTACCATTTCTTCTGATAGTCTATTTGCATTAGCTCCTAGACTAATAACAGGTTTACATCTAATGTAGCCGACTTTAGAGTAAAATCCAGCCTGGTCAAGTGTATTGAGATACACAGTTTTAACACCATACCTAATTTTTTAAAAATGATTGATAAAAATATTATTCTAAATACTTAAAGATTGATAATTTATTTTGTATGGTAACTTAAAAAAGTAAAACTTGCACCTAAATATTTTTTATTGAAGTGATAAAAATATATTTTAAAAAGATATTTCATATTATAGCAAAGACTTATTTTAGCTATACAGTGGAACCTCTCATAACGAGCATAATTCGTTCCAGAATCTTACTCGTTAAGCTAAACACTCGTTAAACAAAACAATTTTTCCCATACAAATCAATGTAAAATACGATAATACGTTCCATGCTGAAAAAATACTGATTTTTCAAAATTTTTTATTAACATTTATTCAAATAAAATTACTTGAGAAGGAGTGTAACAACTTGGAATACAATTTAGATTTGAAACAAAAAACGGAAATAAAAATATGAATTTATGACAAATAATTAATCCTTTTTAACTAGAAAACTGTCTAAAGACATTTGTTTTTGCTGATGCTTCAAAATTTGAGAAAATGTGTCACAGCATTATCATTGAATAAATTTGTAGCACGAATAGCCACCTCCTTATTAGGGTGATGCTTCTCAATGTACGATGCAACAGTTTCCCATGCTTTCAGCATTTCTCTTATTGCGCTAGAAGATTGTTGCTCTGCTACTTTCTCCTCCATTAATGAGCTCTCCTCCATAATTTCTTGCTGTGAAACACGATGCAACTCCATAAGCTCTTCGGTGGTCAACTCTTGACTGTTCTCTTTCACAAGCTCTTCAATATCGTTGTTGTCCACCTCAAGTCCCATGATTTTGGCCATGACACAATCTCGTTAACTGTAGACTCCACAGGTAATGTTTCAAAATCACATTCAACAACACTCTCTGGCAAAAGTTTTTTCCAAGCAGAAGTGAGGGTCCTCTTGGTAACACTTTCCCAAGCCTTGTCAATCATCTTGAGACAAGCAATGATGTGAAAATGATCTTTCCAAAACTCTCTAAGAGTGAGATTTGTCTCTTCGGTAACTTCGCTCGAAGAGTGTTTTAGTGTGGAGTTTTTTAAAGTTAGAAATAACCTGCTGGTCCATAGGCTGGAGTAACGGAGTCGTGTTGGGAGGCAGAAACTGGATATTGATGAAATTAAATTCCTCTTGAATATCATCTTGTAGGCCTGGAGGATGGGCGGGCACATTGTCCATAACAAGCAAGACATGGAGAGGAAGATTCATCTCAAGCAAATATTTTTTTACGGAATGACCAAACACTTCATTGATCCAATCAGTGAAAATGTCACGTGTCACCCAGGCCTTCTTGTTGGATCTCCATATCACATTCAGTCTGCTCTTCTGGACATTGTCACGTGTCACCCAGGCCTTCTTGTTGGATCTCCACATCACATTCAGTCTGCTCTTCTGGACATTGTCACGTGTCACCCAGGCCTTCTTGTTGGATCTCCACATCACATTCAGTCTGCTCTTCTGGACATTGTCACGTGTCACCCAGGCCTTCTTGTTGGATCGCCACATCACATTTAGTCTGCTCTTCTGGACATTGTCACGTGTCACCCAGGCCTTCTTGTTGGATCTCCACATCACATTCAGTCTGCTCTTCTGGACATTGTCACGTGTCACCCAGGCCTTCTTGTTGGATCTCCACATCACATTCAGTCTGCTCTTCTGGACATTGTCACGTGTCACCCAGGCTTTCTTGTTGGATCTCCACATCACATTCAGTCTGCTCTTCTGGAAATTGTCACGTGTCACCCAGGCCTTCTTGTTGGATCTCCACATCACATTCAGTCTGCTCTTCTGGACATTGTCACGTGTCACCCAGGCCTTCTTGTTGGATCTCCACATCACATTTAGTCTGCTCTTCTGGACTAAATGTGATGTGGTTTCTGAATGGTAAACAAGCAGCGGTTTAATTTTCAAATCACTGCTTGCAATGGCACAACAAAATAGCAGCGTGAGCCGGTCTTTCATTGGCTTGTGGCCTGGCAATGCATTCTCTTCTGCTGTTATATAGGTTCGCTTTGGCATTTTTTTCCAGAAGAGACCCGTCTCGTCACAATTAAAAACTTGTTGGGGCAGGTAACTCCCAAGATCTATGAGCTTCTTGAAGTCACTGATGAAGTTCTCTGCTGCTTTTGTGTCAGCGCTTGCTGCTTCATCGTACCTCACAACTCTGTGGATGCCGGTTCTTCTCTTAAACTTCTCGAACCATCCATGACTTCCCTTGAATTGTAGTACTTTTTTGGCAGTAGATGATCCTGGTGTTTTCATAACGAGGTTAGCAAAAATAAGTTTCGCCTTCTCACAAATGATGTTTTCGTTAAAAGTGTCACTTTGTAATCGCTTCTCGTTTATCCATGTTAGAAGCAACCTCTCAACATCATCAAGAATACGTAACCGTTTCGTAGACATTCTTGACACTCCTTTTGAAGCATCCATCTCCTTAATTTTGTTTTTTGTTCTTGAGAATAGTGCAGATCGTTGATGTTGACCGATTGTTTGTGCGTGCTAGATTAGCCACGCTCACACCTTGTTCTGGCTTTTCAATGATTTTACGTTTCATTTCAACAGTTATTTTTTCTCTCTCATGATTGTCTTCTTGTGGTTCTTTCTTCGAAGATATTTTAGCACAGGTTATACACTTTGCACATACAAAAATTACGAATACTGTCTGAATACAAAATTTGTAAAAAACTGGTTATCACACACGAAAACAATACGCTAACAGACCGAGTGCTAAACACAGACTAATGCATCGGCGCGGAAGTTCCGGCTCACAAATGAATTCCGGGAAAAAGGGACTTCCCCTTTCTGCGTAACTCGTTATGCGAAATGTCGCTAGTTAAGGGAACTTTATTTACACTGTATTTCATTTAAGGTACAATACAATATTACTTTAATAAATTATGATCATGGCAGCAACAACATTTTACAGTGTCTGTCAGTTTTGGTTATAAATATCTATTGACAATATTACATTTTGTACTGCTCTGAACATCCGACATGAGTTTGCTAATTGATAGATCAATTGTTAACCCTTTGAGTCTGCAGATTCCTTTTTTTTTCTAAAAAACACTTTTGGTTTGTATTAATACAAAGTAACTTTTTTAACATTCATTAGATAAAAAATTTGACATAAAATTTACCAAAAGTACTAAACTGCCAAAGGCACCCATTTATTAATTTAATATTAGTATATTAGGGTAGAATGTCAAAAATTGCAAGCACTTGAAACAGTGCCACTCATTTATAAGATACATTTCCAAAATATGGTTTTGGAATGTTTTTTCCTTAAATCTTAAATTAATCAAAATTGTGAATGTTAAAAGTGATCCAAAGATACCTTACCTGACTTTGGCATAATTTTCTGTTAGTTGCATAAGTATCCTGCCTAAGCCTTTACCTCGATCAGATTCTTTCACTATCACTGCCCATAAGTAAAATAACGGTTAGTTCCCATAAATTTCTTGAACTTCATCCTTATGGGGGGAGTGAAATTTATTTTCTGATATTTCTATAATTTTTATAATGTAGTAAAAAAATATCTTAAGCACTTAATCTCATACCATAAACTTCTAAGGATAAACCTTTTTAGTTTTGGTAGTGTATGCCCATTACAAAACCTTTTAAATAATTACAATAATAATTTATAAGAAAAGGACACTTTTTCAATATATTTGTGTAAGCTATTGGATTATACTATGTGGGAACATAACAATATATGATTTCTTTATGGTTGGTATTAAAAGATAATTAAGTACAGTATTAATTTAGAATTTTCCAATGCAAGTTTATTTAAAATATAACCTATGGTATTAAATTATACCATGATATCTTTCATTCTTTTTTATACTTAAAAATTACCAAAAAGTTTCATTTATTTAGATAGATTTTTTAACATTAAAAGACTAGTTAAAAATTCAACATAGCTTTAAATTTCATTATAATTTATAATGATTACCAGATTCAACAAGACATGCATTTGCAATTCCTTGTACTGCTGCTATTCTACTGTACCCAATAACTTCAACTTCATGATTGTGCTTTCTAACAAAAGCTAGAGATATTGGCAATACATCACAAGACTGGTTCAGACTATGTTCTCTGAAAAATACAAAACTGATTTCTTAGCATGCAATCTTATAACCAGATATTAATTTAAACAAGTTTTGTTTATATTAAATTATGCAAATTATTTTTTCCCCACCTACAATCACAGTCAGATTATGTGCAGTAGTTTTGCTGGAGCATGACTTGTATTTTTTGTTATTAAATGAGTGAACGATTATAATGTTCCCTTAAATCATGAATTGCACTGAGCCCCATCTGGCCATTAAGTGATGACTGGAAACATTAGTATAGAATCTGTGTACATTTGGTTCACGTAAGTTAATATATTTGAGGTGATAGGAGTGAAATTATTATGTTTATGATAGGAGTTAAAATAATTTTTTTGGACACTAGTATTTATTCAGAACGTCTGTGATATTTTTTCTTATGTAATTTCTGGACAGTACTGCACACGTAGCTTATAAATAAAGAAACCTGACCTTTTAAACAACTCATGGTTATTTGACTTTAACAATTTTTTTTCTGTGGCTTAACAAAGGGGACAAACTCCTATACAACGTTCTATCCGCCACACCTACTTATACAGAACTTGGTTTTGAGCATGTGATAGAGGGCCTAGCATTTAATACAAATCATTTAACTTCCAAATATTTGATAGAAGTTGATAACTAAAATGAGGCTTTACTCAAAAAATGTTATCTCCCCCAGTCATATATTATGTAACTGGAAGTATTTCAGCTCAGAAAATGGAAAGTGATAGTATAACTGATTGAGTAACTAATTAACTAATTTAAAAGAGAAACAGTGATATATGTTATAACAAAGATATCTTGTTGATAAGTTTAAAACTAATGTGCCACAAATTAAAATGCTTTAAAATACAGACTGTATAAAGTTCACCAAAAGAGTTTTAGCTTTTAATATGAGAAGAAATCTCTAAACCACATTATCTAACTGATGAAACAAATGAATCATGGGCTTACATTTTACAATGCCGCTCCAAGTCTGTGCTGCATTTGCACACTTCATGTTGGAATTTTTCTTTGATAAGTATGATTGATGAGAGAGTGAGAGTTTTGCTTTTACTTTTAAAAATTAAATTAATTTAATATCTTCTATAGAGGTTAGTTTACAGTTAGCCAGAGTAATCGTTTGGTACCTGCAACCCCTGCAGGGGGGGGGGGGGGGAGGGGCTTGAATAATTAAGAGGTCCAAAGTTGTGATGTGGAAAAAACTTAGCTTTTGTGACATCCACATAACATCATGCATCCAGGGGAGGGGGTTACTTATTTGTGACTATATATCATGACATGAGAATGAGGGTGTCTAAATAATGTGACAAATTTGTAAAAATGGGGGAGGGCCCCCGGAGGGTTGTCCAAAATCATTGAGAATTTAATAAAAAATAGTATGACATCATTTATTGATTTTTGCACCTATCAATATTAATCTTTTGGTAGTTTAAATAAGTTGTCAAATGAATGGCTATCATGGGCAGTATTCAGTATGAGTATTGCCTTGTGAAGTGATTATTAAAACACTCACCCCACAATCTACTCAGCCTACTGATACAGACCTCTATGATATCTAACCTAAACATAATCTAATTCTAATGACTAAGTCTAATGAATTAATGAATGAATCGGAAATAGTAGGCTTAAGAGTAGGCCTAGCCTAAGTCTAAGCTAAGTTAAGGAGTAAGGACTCTTACATTAGTCATTAGTCACATACTCACTGACTTAGTCTAAAAAGAAACTTTTAAATTACGTTTTTATTATTAAAATTAATACTTTAACTTTAATTTTTAATGAATGTAAATTAGAGAAAGTGAATAGTCAAACTTAAATTTGGTCATAAAGCAGGCAGCTGAAGCTAAACAATAACAAAGCCTAATTAATAATTACTAAAACTAAAATAGGCTAAAAAATTATGTCTAACTCTAATCTAGGCTAGAAATATTCAAACGAAAGTATTACCTCGCAGACTTCGATCTCGGCCAAAATTCATTTAATATTTCAATACATGTATCTAAATACTCTTTATGTTTATGGAGAGGTAGAACCTCCATTGCTTGTTACTTTGGTAAAATTTTCAACATTATTTTTATTTACAATTGCTCTAAGGTATTTCATTTAGAGTGCTCTCCCTTTTAAAAGTCAAACTATTTACCCAAATGATAAATTCTACTTAAGATGGGGGATTTTTCAATATTATCTAGATCAGCTTGAAAATATGCAAAACTTTTAGCACAAAAAACACCATGGATCTTGCTGTATTTCATAGAAAATATAAGAAATTACAACCCAATAAATGATTATAAATGTATTTATACAAGGACCCAGAGTGCTAAATCAATGGATATTCTTCAGTCAAATAGGTGTCCAGACTTGAATTCAGCATGTTATCTTGAAATTCACAGAGATTTAACTCAAGTCTCGGTAGCAAAACTCTTGGTACACAAAATGACTACCACGCTAAAATAGATACAGGATTTAATATAGAATATAGTATTTGTAAACATGTCAAGCTCAGTTGTTTTAGAAGGAGACTATGTAGTTTTCAAGCGGGATGGAGCAACAAGAGTATTTCAGATGAAAAAAAATCGGTAATTTATTTAACGTAGAAAGCCCATGCCATAATATATCAAAAACCCTTTACTTGAAATTGAAAATAAAAAAAAGTTTGAAAAGGACAATCCTACAACTACCACAATTTTAAATTGCCACAGCATTTCACTACACACACTATACTACTACTTGTCACTACACTCAATGAATGATTCAGTCCTAAAAGCGGTAATCAAAGAAAACAAAGACGGAATAGCCTACTAATTACTAATACTAAAGACAAAGAAGCTGAAAAAGTTTAAAACTAATAAAAATAATATTAAAACTTAAAATTAAAACCTAATAAAAAGACTGTCTTTTTAGACTTAGAGTCATGACTTTAGACTCAACTGTGTCTGTCATTTATATTAATTAGTGCTAGATTTAGGGTCTAATAATAGGTACTTTGATTTGGTATCGCTCTGAAACACCAAAAAATCAGCTATGGTAATTTTGTTGTCAAAATGGTGACCTCCACTTTTTAATTTACAGAGGGTATCATTATTTTGCTTTTAATAGTCAATTTTAATATTTTTAAGCAATTTCTTAACCCTACCAGCCCTGAACCTAACTGTCCACTATATCTGGGCTCCTGAGCATTAAAGAGAAAAAAACAACATTCAACATGATATTGTGATATAGAAAAATGTTACCTGCAAGCAAGTCGGCAAGTGGTTAGAATAAGATGTAAATTGGAGACATTGTAGAAAGGTGTGAGCACCAGATGTTGCTGTTTGAGAGACACATCCCCCATCTCTTACTATCGATCTAGCTCTAGATCTATAAAGTTCAAGATTCTTCTCATCCCTCGAGCTCTCACTGTCTGTGTCACTTAAACTGGAAATGTATTCTTGATGAAATTCTAACTCCTCAGAGTCTGAATCAACCAAAGTATCAATTACCTGTTGGACTGTGATAAGCCTAGACCTGTTGAAGTGCTTGGTTCATCAGCTCGTTTCATTGTGAATTTTCAGAATTTTTTCACGTCAAACCTCACAAAGTCAGTTCAAACACGTGGGGGCAGACATTTGCAATGGCTAACCATGAGATTTGACCACGATTGGTTAGTTAATTTTTAGTTTGTGACGCATTTTTTTTCACGTAGTAGGCAAAGTACTGAAAATGAGGTACAGCGGAATAGCAGCACATTTGAAAATTACTGAAAAATATCACAGGGGTCTAGTAGGGTTAAAGACGACATCTTGCTTGTTCTTTTGAGAATTCATTTGATTATTTTTTTTGAGGTTAAAGCTTTGAAAATTGAAGTTAATAATAGGTAAACTTTACTAATCAATAACTTGAAAAAAAAACAACTGGTATGATTTAGACAAATGTTTTCTTTAATTTATAACATCGTTTATAATTATCCAAAATTCATGAGTGTGGATCATAGGCTGTGGTCAAACTCAAAGAGGTCACTTTTTTAAGCTATGTAATTTGTCATCATGGCGACCATGCTTGTATGCATATTACCTATTATCGATAGCAGCCTTGTGGTAGTTAATAGTTCATGAAATTGGTTATCCAGAATATAAATGGGAAATATAACTAACAATAAATCAAAGCGAAAGCAAAATTATGGGTCACAAAGTGTGGAGGAAAACTCCATAAAAGTGGTTTTGAGGTCATTACTAAAAAAAAATCCTAACTTTTGAACCACTTGAGTTTGAGCTGGAAAGTTGATCTTGGTGTTTTCGTAATCCATTCTCTAGGCTGTATACAGCTGTGGTTTTTATTTTTAAAAATGTTTTGAAATTTTTACCAAAGTGCCTGCTAATAATAATTTAAATAAGTCAAAAGCCTATTATCTCCAATATTCTATAGGTCTACTTAAGTTAATTAACATAAGGCTTATGATGACCATTTTTTTCAAAACCAGGACCTTTAAATATTATTATTGGACATTGGGGTCCACAAATGAACAATTATTTATTATTACACCAAGTACTGAGATCTTTTCTGTCATTGAGGCATTCTTTATAACAAAGTATTATCATTATGCCAATTCGTATTAATTAAATTTCATTTTGGCTGTGTCCTCTATTTATGCTTGGATATAAGATGTAGGCCTACTCAATCTTTTGATAAGTTAAAAAAAAAACTGTACGGCCTGGTTTCAGCTCATGACAAACCAGGAGAAAGGTCCAAAAACCAGAACTCAGTACTGAATACTGTCCTTGTAAAATGAGTACACTCACCTTAACTATTAGTATGTATATTTAAAGACCTACAGCAGCTATACTTAAATTAATTAAAGGTAATGAGTGACTTAAGAGTAGACCTATTTCTGATGTTAGGTAGGATCGGGTCCTCAACATCTACATTCAAGTTACAACTTACATTAACAAAATTACTTACATCACATAGGCTACAACTGCTTCATACCTAAGTGACAAAAACCATTATACATGCTGTTTAGTGTGAAATCTTATCATTTAATTCTGTTGGCTTACACATATTATGTATACTTACAAGCTTAAAATTAAGCCTATAGAAAGGCTAATATGTCAAAATAAATTGGCTGTTGCACCTTTTATTTGTAAATCCTTGATATTTAATTTGAATCAAAATTTATTTTCAGACAGGTGTTCTTTGAAAAGGCTAAACTTAGTGTTGATGAACTGATTGGACAGCCATTTGGATCAACATTTGAGGTTGAAAGAGGAAAAATTATTAAGGTGGAGTCCAGCAGGGCTACAGAGATACAGATTGAAGGAGGTTATAATTACTATAGGCATATAATATTAACAATCAAATAATCATGTAAAATATCAGCTGTAGGCTGTAGTAAAGTTTAGCTTTGTTGACCTGTCAATTTTTTATTCCCAGTAAAAATTATTTCTTTTTCCAAAAAAAGTGACATCAAGTGATACTGTTTGCTTATGTTATGATTGCCTTAGTTCAACCGACTATGTTTTTTATGATCCTGGATAAATGGCTTTACTTCAACTGATCCTGGATACATAGAACCAGTGGTGAAAGTGTAAGATAAATTGGTTGCTGGAATGGAAGTGTGGAAAAGTGGTATAAGACAATGAATATGAGGAAAGATTTTAATCTGATCTGGTGTTCCTTACACAAATACAATTTGTTTGAGGATTCTGAATTTCTTTCACCTTCTGAATGCAACATAATACAAGTTGTATGTTTAATCTGTCTCAGTGCAAAGATAATTTTTTCTGACTACCAGAACCTAAGATATCTTGGATAGTATAATACTATAAAATTATAGCTCTTGTCAGGTTTTTATTTTTATACAAAAGCATTTGTTTTTGTTAACTTTCTTTTTCTGTACTGTTTTATTGATTGAAACTTAATTAGATTTTATCAGTATATGTTTGCAAATAAAGTAGATGATTTACATCACATTGATTAATAAAATACTGCAAATATTTTTTTGAAATGAAATTGATCTAATTCATTTATACTCTTCAGCCAATGTCACAGGAGCAGACAATCGCAATCTGCTAGATGCTGATTCCAACCAAAAGATGTCACTAGATGACATAATGAAAATGAAGGAAGATGGAGTGAGAGGAGAGGTAACTTCTTCTTCTATATATTAAGGGCCCACAATCAATTTATTGATCATTATGGCTCCTATGAATGTAGATGGGATTTGCAATGTTTCTGTGCCTGGTGTTGAGGATAATTACAAGAGTAATTGAGTGAGGGTTATGTTCTATTCATGGGTAGTTAATGATCTTATACTGTGTTAAATACTATTCACATAATTGCAAGAATACACAGATTGGATGCAATATACTTTTTATGGATAAAAATTAATTTTATCTAATTTGGTTACAGCTTATGATTTAGGGAAGGTCACCTAGCATTCTATTAGTGGAATGTTCTAAAAAAAACAAACAAGCACAACCTTAAAAAAAACTAACAGTCTGTTACAAATGTTTGCAATTTTTATTCTCAGAAAATAATTGAAGAGCTGATAGAAAACAGTGAAACTTTTAAAACAAAGACACAGTTCTCACAAGCCAAGTATCTCAAGAAAAAAAAGCAGAAGTAAGCTGTTCATTCTTTTATTGTTCATTTTCAGTCTATATCCAGACACGAACCGGCAGTGCTCAATTTTTCAAAAGATAGCGTATAATTAGAAGCCTAAAGTCCAGCATAAATGAGGGAAAAGATTTGTTCAGATCATTAATGCAAGCATGTCAGAAAAAAAGAGAAGGAAAAAAAAAAAAAAACCCCAGAGACAAAGAATCAAGAATGGAGCAAATATGAGAATGGGGGCCAAAAATTGTAGAATTAAGCTGTGTGAATGTTAACTCTACCGATACTCAGTGCAGCCTTGGCCCCTGTGGGATATTCATTTGGAGAACTGAGTTGAGGTGTTGTTGTTTTTTGTAAACAAAGCCAACCTCCAACTAAAATAATAAAGTCATCAATGAAATAGACAAGGTATCCTGCTTCACTCTATTCAAACATTGCACCCTATAATATTCTGTACAGGCATATTCTCAGGTTTAAACTGTTGAGACCCACTGCAAGGCTTGTTGTGGAGATATTTTCTAAAGAACCAAATAAAATATGGTAAGACTTTTATTCTAGAATAAGTTATTACACTTGTTCACTAAAAAAACAAAAATGGTAGGTATTCTAATTAATTTTATGTTAAAAATAACACAGATCTTAAGCTTATATTATTTGGCATTTAATCAGTCTTGACACTGATAAATATAAAACTCTTTGGCCAGTCTACAATGAAAACAGAAATGTCTGGCAAAGAGTTCCCCCCCCCCCCCCCCCCCCCCCCCTATGAAATCTAGTTATGACCAAAAAGAAATAACTTAGGTGCTCTGTTATGTCACCTAAATTTGTTGATGTTTATTAATTACAATGTTTTTTTCTCACCAGCAATATGAGACCCGACACTTTGTCCCAGTTATTAAGCTACAGTAACGTTAGGTGGGGTAGCCATGTTGGTGTTGTTGAAACGTGTCAGGGACTCATCCTTGCTGCGTTGTTAGAAAGAATGGGAGGTAACTTAATTTTGAAACTTTATAAATGTCAATAGTTGTATACTGTATACAGAATATGAACTTGGGTGGTTTGCTTAGGGTCGCATACTAAATACATAATGTTGTGCTGAGCACATCAAAATTGAAATAAAATGAATACAAGGATGGAGTATGTACAATCTAATAATTTATATATATACTGAATGCAACTAGAACAAGGATTTTGAAACTTGTATTTTGTGTGCCAAATTGATTTTTAAAATCCCATTCTCCTACATGGCTTTTTTTTTTTTTACCATACTGGTCAAATCAATAATTAGATGTAAATGAATAAGAGATCAATTTAATCTATAATCAATACACATGAAATCTAGGTATGAAAGAAAGGATGGTGTAATGGTGAGTTCAACAGCGTACAAAATAAAATTAAAGATAACTGTGCCAGATGAGATTCTTACAACTGCCTCAAGTGCATTATATTTTCTTTTGTTTTATGGACATAGTCTCAATTTAAACATCATGTAATAAATCTGCGGTATAATATGGGGGTGGGACATTAGAATATTAATTTAATTCAGGGGCAGTGGCGCACCTGGAGGTTGGGGCAGCACTAATTAAGAATCTTATAATGTACGTTACTTGAATGCATGTTTTGTCGAGTAACTTTAGTAGATGGGAAGTTTTATAAATTGCAGTAAGACATCCATAATCCTGACTAATTATGGTTTATCCCCATCCTGCTTATTGAATTATCAATATTTTCCAATCCCATAGCAAAACTTGTATCTTCAGTTCAGTAAATTAGATTTTAAAATATCAATATAGCTTACAGTAACTATTTTATTGGAAAACTAGAAAGAAACATAAGAAAAAACTAGTTTAGTAAAAACCGTAAATAATATGCCCACAACACTATATTTCAAATCAAACAAATTTGTGCCTGTAATTACTTATCGAAAAAGTCTGTCATTGTTTTTATTTGAATAAGATTTGCGCTTCGTTTTCTTTTTGGCAGCCACTTGTTTAATCTTTGTTGTAAAATGATACTCTCAATATGACACCTATAAACATGGTTTTAAATTGTTTTTCCTGTTTATGCTTGGAATGGGTTAACTTTAAATCACCTCACAATCTTTGTCTTTTTAGGCAATCCAGATTATTGGCACACTGGATTACCAATGTGATGCTGTATTTATATAACTTAATGGACACATTTAAAGACATGTTGCAGACAAATGAATTTATCTTTCATCACCCTCACAAAAAGCACCTTTCATTTGTGTGAACTATTTCAGGTCAAGGGAAACTAATTCACTTCATTCCAAACACCAATGACACCATGTGCCGGTGAGTACATGTAAAGACATATGATGGTTAAACAAAAAAAGTGATGCAACCCTAACTGCACCTAATGTTGATAATTTCATTAGAGGAGGACCTTATCTTTGCTATAAATAATAATTAAATGCTACAATCTTTACTTAGAAAATATAGTGATTGAATGCTTACATAAAATATTCATTTGCTGTGAAGATTTGATGCAATCGTTAAAAAGAAATGTCCGTAGCTGGAGACGAAAGTAGCCAAATTGATTGCATTTCAGATTAGTTTATTTCAATGTTTATTTTTTTTTAAAATCTCTTTCTCTATTACAGTCAAGTGATGGACTATTTCAACTTCCCTAAAGACCATCTTTCAAATTTCTACTATCTTCCAATAACTGCACTGTCAGACCTGCATGAAACGGAAGCGAAAAGACAAACACAAGAATTGGGTTTAGATAGTGTAACACCAGCTACAACAGAACATGATCTTTCAGATTATAATGTTAAGCGGGAGTGTAAACCTAACCAATCTTTAGAATTACCAGCTGATGAGGAGGTACTGGAAGGGGAACACCAATCTTCAAAGGAATTGTCTGATACAAAACTTGTGGGTGATGAAAAAAAAGATGGTGCCGATGTTGAAATGTTAGACAGTACAGTGTCAGAAGCATTAAATACAAAACGAGAAGTAAGTAAATTTAATGTATGTTAGATAGAATTATGGATTGAATGTTTTTTACTTGATTCATCCGAGTCCTCATACACTGTTTAATATACTCACCTATTTAGAAACGTGTAGTGCATGTTCTGAACATTAATGCTGACATATCTACAGATGGAGGCAGCTAGAGAGATGAAAAGACAACACAGAGCTGAGCGATTGAAAGTAGCGTCTATGATCATTAAAGAGAAAAAACTAGACAGGTGGTGTTCAGTTTATTATTATACATTTTATATGAATCAACTGTGATAAAAGAAGGCCAGTAGGCTCTTTAATTTTGATTATTGATATATTGAAGTTCAAAAATTTTTAACTGGTGAGTTGCAACACACCAGTCGGTTTTTTATGATTTATTTGTTGTTCTTATTGCACACATAGAATGGGACCAAAAATCCACAACAATAATGAAAAAGCAGATATTTTTAATTCTTAAATGGTGTGTTGCAGAATTTCAGTACCGGGTACTGTAATTAGTTTTAATGTGTCTCAGATCAGAAAGGTTGAAAGCTGTTGCTTTAGTGGATTAACTAAAATTTACCCCTGTATAATGCATTAACTTGTGTCTTCATAAATTCTTTCAGTCTGGTCATTGCCTGCAAATATAATCCAACACCAATATTGTTGAGACTGTTGGACTTTGTGCCGCCATCTCGACCTGTGGTTGTTTACTGTCAGTTTATTGAGGTGCTACTAAATAATATTACATTTTAAACTAGCTCAACAAATAACCAGTAGTTTCCCTTTTATTAGTGTAAGACTGAATGTACTGACATACATTTTATAATTTGTTTCGAATAGTTTAAGGTACAGGTATGTAACTGGGAAATACAATTGAATATTTAATGTAATAAAGTAGCTTCCATTGATTACAAAAATCTAAGAAATTTTGGCCTAGAAATATAATCATTTTGACATGACAGAATTTAGTTTATTTGATCACCTTTATTTTCACTTTAAACTTTCAGCCTTTGGTGGAATGCTACTCTGTGATAAAAGAAAAACAAATTGGCCTGCAACTGAAATTATCAGAAACATGGTTTAGAGAGTACCAGGTAATAAAATAAGGCTGAGAGAAATGAATGAAAAAAACTGAACCTAAAATGTCATTAGATGACATTGCTTCATACTATGACAAATTTTTCACTCATCTAAAAAATTCTATAAACTTCCACTGCTTTATCCACTGCTCAGAACCCTAACTATTGACCACACTGTTTTCCTACTTTTGATCTGTTATGCTTGTAACCTAACTACTAAACACAACACACTTTTTATACAGTTTTCTGCCAACTATCAGAGAACTACACACAACACACTTTTTATAAATTTTTCTGCAAACTCTCAGAGAACTGCACACAACACACTTTTTATAAAGTTGTCTGCTAACTCTCAGAGAAAAGTCAGTCTTAAATGAGTTGAACATGTTTTTATTCTTCATTTGTTACAAAATTACAAGTGTTATAAATTGAGCATGACTTCTCAAGTTCATTTAGATCAGTGGTTCTCAACCTGTGGGTCGTGACCCCTTTGAGGGTGGAACAACCCTTTCCCAGGGGTCGCCTAAGACCATCGGAAAACACATCATCTACAGTTGTGAAGCAGTAAACGAAAATAATTTTGTGGATGGGGGGGGGTCGCCACAACATGAGAAGCCGTATTAAAGGGTCGCGGCATTAGAAAGGTTGAGAACCACTGACTTAGATGATGAAGGAACCAAACAGGCCATTTGAAAGGTTTATGGCAGTGAATGTGTACAAATGTGCAAATGTTCAACTTCAACTATTATAATCGAAAAGCTATTCTGTATATGTATCCAATGTGCCCGGTGTTGGCCCGGATTGCATTTGGAAAAAAGCTATTATTCATTAAAATAGAACATGATCTCTGGTGGGATCCCATTCCCCAGTGGGGTTGTGTTACACAGGGTATCCAGTTCCATGAGGTACACTTAAAGTCATCCCTAAGATAGGGGGTCAACTTTGGCCAAGATCCATCAATACACGTTCACTTTGGCCAAGATCCATCAATACACATTGACTTTGGCCAAGATCCATCAATACACGTTGACTTTGGCCAAGATCCATCAATACACGTTGACTTTGGCCAAGATCCATCAATACACGTTGAAGTGTATACTGTAATCTAAACCTTTAACTATAACCATTTTTCATTTGAGTTAAAAGAGGGGCCCAAGTGGGTGCCCATTCCATAAGATGCCATTTAAGTTATATATATATATATATATATATATATATATATATATATATATATATATATATGATAGACTTTAACTAATAGAATTCTAGGAAAGAGTCATTTATTTATGTTATATTTGGATAAGAGTTGTAAATAAAGTTAAATAATTAAATTAATGTCATAAAATATTATTGTTGATACAATGACACAGAAATTAGCAGGTTTTTATTTTCCAACAGGTGCTGCCCCAACAGACCCGTCCCTCAATCAACATGAGTGGCACAGGTGGCTACCTTCTCACATTTATGACAACACAACCGTGTCCGCCATAACCAGCAAACATGATTTATTATTTGGAACGTCATGGGAATTTTCACCTGCATTGATTCTTTACAATTTTAAAAAAATTTTAAGTATGTTTTTTTGTTACATTGTCATTTGTAAAATAAAACAGCAGAAATAATTGACTTTTCTTAGACCTTAATTTTTGTTTTGTATTTTCATGTTTTTTACTATTTCAGTATTGTTTATTTACTGTCATTATTTCACTTCACTTAAAACCAAATCTTATTATTTTATATATTATTCAATAGCATGTCTACTGTCTGTCCTGGTCATAAATCGTTTCATTTGTCAAAAAGGGAATCAGTAAGAAAATTAAAATAAATGAGCTCCTGTACCTATGGTTTGGAGGAGACACCAGGTGAATTCTACGAGTACTTGGGGAAGGGGGAGGAGGAGGGTACACTTTTAATGAGATGTACACTTGTGTTAGAATTAGACAATTTGTGGTCAAGAAATCTGTAGTCATGACGAGTTGATAACTGCAGTAGGGAGAGTTGGATTTAGTTTGGCTGTACGGTACTTAAAATGAAGGATGGAAAACATAAAGTTGGTTATGGTATATAAAACTAGTTGTAGAATTGGTTGTAAGGGGAGAGGGGTCTACTACTACTATTGTGATTTGAAAATAATAGAGTCCTGCCCATCTGTGACTTATGGCACAGAATATCTTTGGATTTCTTATTTGCTGTGATCACACTCCAAGTGATAATCAACCAACAGCTTTACTCCAAGTGATAATCAACCAACAGCTTTACTCCAAGTGATAATCAACCAACAGCTTTACTCCAAGTGATAATCAACCAACAGCTTTACATATTAATACTATGACAGTAAAAAAAAATATAACCACACAGGTGAAATAAACGGTGACCAGGCATATGCGCACAGGACAGAAAGATCCGCAAATACGTAGCTTGTGCACAAGACAAATGCGCGCACAGAAAACAGCGCATACCGACAAATGCGTACACCGAAAATTCCGCACAACGGATAATTGCGAACATTGATTATTGCGGATCGAAACAGTTGCGCAAAATATAAATGAAATTTTATTTTAAACCACATTTTTATATTTAACATGGTTCAGTTCAGTTGCCTATCAGTATCAGCATTCAAGTCAGTTTGGGAAGAATAAAAGTCTTCGAATCAGTGAGACAGTATGATAAAATTTAATTTAAAAAGAATATATGTACAAAATTAAATACATTAAAAAAAAACCCCACTTAATAAAGTTAATACTAAATGCCGAAATATTGTTTTAAACTACGACTTATAGCGCACATTAACAACTTCTTGAAATGCTCATTATTAAATTGAGTGCGTTTCTAATTTTGTAACACGATTTTGGGAACAACAGGAAAATGAATATAAAAAAAAAATATTTAGCCTTTATAACACTTTTCTCTTTTAATACCAGAATAATAAACAATCTTCTCCAGCTATTTGAACGCATTAAAAAAATAATTTCTAAGATGATAACTCAGTATCAGTAGAAAGAATATATATTACTAGAGATAGCCCGCCAAACATTGGCGACAGCAATCCGTGAACTTACCATCTACTTAAGTTACTTGACAAAACACAAACTCAAGTAACGCACATTTAAGAATCCCAATTTTTGCTATATCCCTTTTCCACATGACACGTCACTGTACACTTTTTATTTCACGCCTATGAGCTAAATCTAAATTAAATATTCTGATTTTCCAACCACTTTTAAACCGAACATTTTTAACGCCATATTTAAATTGAGACGGTTTCATTTTCCAAAAAGAAATATTAAGCGCTAAACGCAATTGCAAGTTGCGTTATATAAAAAAAATAATTTAGCGTAGTTATCGGGAATTATATTTTGCGCGCTTTTGAACTCATTATTGAACCATACTTTCTTTCAAACATATAGAATTATTTGTAATATTCTCTCAATACCAAATTCGACGATTAAGAAGCGGTCCATTGGGAAGCAGTCCACGAGTCACACCAGAAGCATAATATATATATAAGAGATATAAACAACGTTGTCAAAAGAAAAAAAACACTCACACACACAAAAACCTAGCATTCTATTGCAAATTCCATTTTTTGGTCGTAGTTAACAATAAATTCTATGGTAACTGATAGTTTGAAAATCTAAATCAACATTTCAATTTCAATCAACTGAATATTTGGAATTTAAAATTTATTTTTATATGAAATCACACATTAATAAATATATGATATATTTTGTAAATAACTAATATCTTCTTAACATAATTATGCCGGTTAATTACGATTTATAAAAAAATACTAATTTTGAGAACCCATAAATTAAAGAAAGAGGTGTGGAAGAGCTCTTATTTGCTTATGGTATTAATACAACTGATATCCGTTACTATATGTAAACAACATGGCGGACAAGCCAACCAAGGCAACAAACATGACCACCAAATCTTCCCGTGCTTGTGTGATTTGCAACTGTCAAGATAAAATCAAACAATGTGCATGTTGTAAATCTGTGTATTATTGTAGCATTGAGCACCAAAAGATGCACTGGTCTAAGCATAAACTTACCTGCTTAAAAGTAGGCCTTTCATCCAGCCATAAAATACCAACGCCAACTGTCAACATTGTCGGCAGTTCAAGAACTGATAATGCACTTAATTATATTACGAAGAGTGATACCGGTACTACTAATACTATAAGCAGCGGGAATAATACCACTTTGGAAACAAATATTATACAAATGGGAACTTCCAACAATGTGATGCTGTCTCATGAGGCTGAAATAAAACATATATTAGATTTTAGCACTGTGACATTACCAAGAGAATCAGACATTCTACAATCTCCCACTGAACAATGCAAGGATATATTTAAAGATTTCATTAAATCAGAAGCAAATTTTTCTGGACCATCAGATAACACAGAAGCCTCAGAAAATGATATTGATGGTTCATTTGTTAATGAATTTGTGCCAGAACGAGAGCTGATTGATGGTAATGATGAAATCACTGCATTTGATTCAAGACCCTTAAATAATTTAACATTCTTGAAGCCTGAGTCATATCAGCATAAAGATCTAGCAGAGTTTATTTGTAGTGGACTAATAAAATCAGGTTATTGTGTTGTTGATGAAGTTTTTGAAAAACCTATCATTGATGGCATATTTGCTGAAATTCAAAGTCTGAAAGACAAAAATGAACTTAAAGAAGGTCAGTTGGGTGGTGGACCATCCAGTGGGAATGATACAAAGAAAGTTATAAATGCTGATATTAGAAGAGATATGATTAAATGGATTGATGGAAATGAAGGTCTTTCTTATACTTCCCAAGTTCTTGGCACGATGGACTCAATCATAAGCTTCTTTAATAATTATTTAAAGAATGACTTCATTAATGGTCGCACAAAGGTAGGAAGGAGTTAAAATTTCCCATACCTTTCAGACACTATTTTTAAAAAAGGTCACAACAGAAGCCTTAAATATGTATTTTTATTATAACATTAAAATATATTAGAAATATTCTTTTTTCTATCAAGTAGTGATTTGTATCCCCTTTTCTTATAACCTGATTTGAGTTATAAATTATGAATTTTTTTCTTATAAAAATTAAATCAATATTTATTAAACAGGCAATGGTTTCATGTTACCCTGGAAATGGAACTTACTATCGGCGTCATGTTGACAACCCTAGCAAAGATGGGCGCAGAATTACCTGTATTCTGTATTTGAATAAAAATTGGGAAACTCAGGTACCAGTATCTTAATATTAGCCTTAATAAGGGTAAAATTATTTTAAATTAAATTTTTGTAAAGTTAAAAAATAAATTGTTTTCAGCTTAGAGTGTATAGAAATATTCAAATTTTATGAATGATATTGTTTAAGAAAAAAATCAACACTCTAATAAACTAACCATCAACTAACATTTATAATAACTGCAACTACAGTTTTAATTAAAATATTTAAAAATGGAGTTAGTTTTTGAAAGGTAACAGAATTTTATAAGACATTAATTCATTTGTAGAATCTGATATTTATTGAAATGCCTGGAAAAAAGTTTTATGCTAGGCAATTCTCTTTATGCAAAAATCTGTCTGTAAACACTATGAAGCTCATCAACTAGAACTGTAATGATTCTTTACAGAAAGATGGAGGCCTGCTTCGAATTTTTCCTTTAAACCAAGAAAATCCTATTGACATACCTCCAATAGCTAACAGAATGCTATATTTCTGGTCAGACAGGCGAAACCCACATGAAGTGCAACCATCATTTAGAGATAGGTAATATATTACAGTCGAACCCGGTTATGTCGACGGCCTCGGGGTTTGCCAAAAAGCGTCGAGATAACCGATGATCGAGATAACCGAAAACCAATATGGCGGCAATATATTAACATGTGCTTGAAATTTCATTATGTACATGATGTGCGTTAATTAAAACAATACATAATAAATAAATTAAATATTATTTGGAGCAAATTTCAAATTACAAAAATAAAACAAGTATCAGCACTTTAACTTGAGTACTTTTTGAGCTTCAAATTTTTAAAGTGCGAGTTCGTTTGGTATTTTCTACTATGGACGAAGCCTACTCATTTTGTGACCTCATTCTGCTGATCGTGTCTTGCGCAATGACTATATAGTTTATATAAGGCAAATCATCCCTTTATTGCTAAAATGCTATTTATGGACTACTTATTTTGAACTTTCAACTTTGGCACATGACTATTTAATTAGAGCTTTCCCTGGCCAATGGTTTAATAGCTTTTGCACACGGCACACTCTTATGAATGAAACTCTGACATAGTACCATGACGTAGCCATTATGCAAGTGACTGTGAATGGCTTCCCATGACAACGTTTTGCACACGGTACATTATGTTCATTTATAATATGGACCCGATCGGGTTTTTAAAGCTCGAATTAAAACATTAAAAAAAATTACTTCTAGGTTCATTCTAAAATTATTTTTAATTTTGAAAAACTTGTTTAAAAAACCGGCGATTGGTCATGGCGATCGAGATAACCGAATTTAAGTGGCAAATTTGGCCACCCTTTGTGCTCGAGATATTAGGGTTCGGCGACATAAAAGAATCGACATAACCGAGGAGAAGATGCTAAGACAAAGAGAGAATTTGGTGGTTCCACTTAAAAAATGTCGACATAACGGGGTTGGCGAGTTAACCGAGGTCAAGATAAGCGGGTTCGACTGTAATGAGATAATCAGCACTTTGTTCAGTGATCATAAACTTAAAAATAAAAAAATTGATCAATATTACTGATGCTTGCAATCTCTTTAACTTTTCTTATGTTCACTCTCCTATACCGGTATAATTTTAGAGATATGAGAAGATGCTTATAATATGCTTAACTATACTTAAAGCAAATGTTATAAATGGTTTCCATGCAGTCGAAGGCTTTACTTCATTTTAATTTGCTTTAATCTATGCTCATTAAATTACTTAAAATAATTATTTAACTTAAGGTTTGCCGTGACAGTTTGGTATTTTGATTCTGACGAAAGAGAGGAAGCCAGGATTGAAGAGCTCAGACAAGGTAACATACTTTATAATAAAGTCCTTGGAGCTGATGTTGACCTGTTTTTGAATGTTGTTGGTAAAAGTATAAGATTCCGGACATCTGTTGCTGGAAATAATTTTACATGATCAAGATTTAAAAAAAAATTGTTGTTCAATCAAAAGATTCTACTTGGTTTTCCATGTGAAATATCATGATGCCATTGTATTTAGAAACATGAGACAAGGTTAAGAATATCCGTCATCGTTGGTCTGTTCTGCTTTTACTGTACAGCAATGTTGCTTGACCAAGGATATGTAAGAAAGAAGTAGTATTAGTAGGATCACATGTTTGGGAAAACGTTGAAGATGTTTTTAAAGTATTGAAAACAAACTGCTGATTTCCTAATGGGTTTTGTTCCCTGTTCACATATTTCTAATCTTCAATATCATTTCCTTACTTATAAAATACAGCAACTAAGCTTAAACAAATGTACCTTATGTTCACATACTACTTCTGTCAACAAAAGAGTGGTGGATTGCTTGTGATTGGTTGGTCAAAATTAACAATGCCTATGTGAGCTTGGAATAACTAATCATCAAGGAGAATATTATGATGGGAGTAAAATTGTTCAATCACAAGTATTGCTTTACATATTCGTACACCAATTACTTTGTAGATCTACTGAATGTTTGATATGCTAAATGTATGTTACTTTAGCTCATTCTTGACGGTGATACTTAGTCTGAAATTTTTCAGCATGCAATTTCATTTATAAGATAGGTACCGTATAAAATTATTTTAATTGTATCTTGCAGAGACTGAAAGAATAAGTGGACAAATAACAGAACTGGAAGAAAAAAGGAGACAGTTGGAACAGGTCAATGAATTGATGTTTATTTATGACACATATCATTATGGCTATATGTTAGATTTAAACAATAATGGAAAACATAATTTTTAAAAAAATTTAGCATTTTATGAAATATTTTATAGCAGTATTGGGCTTACACAGTATTCAATTATTTATTTAAACATACATTTTTTTTGGTACTCTCACACTTTTTCTTAGATCTGTTCATGTAGTAATTTTATTTCTTTAATGGCAAAAAAGCATTTTTCACTCTTTAGTAACTTTTAAACATGGCATATGTAAAATAAATTGTTACGTGAATTATTTCAGCAATAAGTTTTTTATTTTTTGAATGTAATCAACAGTTAACACAGGCCCAGGTAGTTGAAAATAAAGCGATGGAAGCTGTTAAAAGTTTGTCCGAACAGGAGGTGGAGGTTTGTGTCAATTTCAATACATAAAAAACCTGAGTTTATATATACTATAGTGCTAAATAACCTCATTGAAATTAATGGATCTTCAAGTCATTATTCAGCATTGTGAATGTTTATAAATCTCCTAGGGGGCCATTTGTTAATGATGTCAAGCGTCTGGGTTGAGGGGTGGGGGGTGGGGGGGGGGGTAACATGTATGTGATAATGTGTGATGATGGGGAGAGGGATTTAAGAAATGTGACATCACACAATAAAAGCAGAAATTATTGAAAAAAAATATACTGATTAAACACTAAATTATATAAATTTTTTAACAGTAGTCTTTGAGACAACCATTTTAATTATGTTATTTTTAAACTATAAATTATAGTATAATCAGGGTTGTTATTAGTGAGAGAATCAGTACAGGTATGTGAAGTCTGAAAAATGTCAGATGATCCAGTTAGTTATAAAAGACCTCATGGAGGAGGAGAATCAGGGTCTAGTGATATTGACAGTTGTGAAAATTTAGGTCAAAATGTGGAGATACAAGTCGTAGAACTAGGGTTACCCCACAAGAAGTGGGATGGAAAGAAAAATGGTTGATTTGGGAGGATCTTAGTAGATGTTCTAGGGCAAGGATTTTTATTATTTTTGCAACTTCAAAACATTTCCTGCAAACCACTCACTCCCCAAGATAAATTATATCATACCGGTAATACAATTTTAAAATTGTAAATAATAAAAAAATGTAGCTATGGTAGTTTTATTTCTTTATTTAATTTTATAGAAACAAGAAAAAGCAAAAAGTACCAATACAATTAATGCGCTTTTAAAATACACCACAAAAACGTTTACTGCTGCTAATCAAAATGCATAAGAACTGATTTCTTTTCAAAGCAGCAACAACTAGCAGTGGCATTTAATGTTACTACTGTCTAAGTGAAGTGAGAAATTCAATATCCATGCTGGGATATGATTTTTTTAGGGTTTATGAAGGACAGTAGAATATGGAGAAATTTCTTTTTTTTTAAATTGCCCAAGGGGGGGGGGGGTGTAATTTAATATTTTAGGAGGGGGGTTGGTCTAATAACATTTTGTGACAATGTGGGAGAGAGGGGAAAAAATCTGCAAAATTCGCCTGATATTATTTATGGATTTGCGCAACTTCTAAGCAATTTAGTTTGAATGGTTATTTTAAAAATAATTTCTCATGGCTTTTTAAAAATTGGCTATAGTTCAAGTTTTCATAGTTCTCATTTGTTAAAAGTTTTCACTGCTTTTCAAAAGAAAACCTTAATAACATCTTTCCAATGAACATATTTCAAAATGTGTAGACATGTAACTTAGTTTGTTTTTTAACAGTTCATTCTAAAGAAACAACTAATTATTTCAACAAGCAAATTAACATGTCAAAAAGAATCAGGACAGAAAAATACAGTTTTATGTTCCTTGAATAGTCATACATGCCAATCTGTATGGTTTACCCGTACCTTGTACCGGTACATTTTTATGTATTTCCAAGTTTGCGACCACACTGGCTTTTCTAAAGGTTTTCACTGGTATGGTGAACATAAGGTTATAAGTTGTCACTGGTATGGTGAACATAAGGTTATAAGTTGAAGGTCAAATCAACAACTTTATCAAGACAGACAAACTTTATTAACTGAAGAATTATCATTATGTCTAATTAAAACTGAATTGCTATCAAATTTGTGATGAGTCCATTTAAAACTGCTGATGATTAGTGTAAAAAAAACCACTCAAAATTTTAAAAAAGTAGAATATATAGCAACCTATTTTCACTTAAAAGATGGGATATATATGCGCAGTGAAGGGGAGACTATTCAATTTTTAAATTCACACATTCAAAACATTGCTAAAAATGATGAAAAGTTATAAGTTATAAAAGTTATACTTAATTTTACTTTAATTTTTTTTTCTTTCTGTACAGTTTTTCATTATGTTTTAAAGTAAAAAAAATAATTGTTTTGTACTGTTTTTTGATACCACAGGTTGGCATGCATAATATATCAATGAAAACATGGACTAAATGTAATTCGTAAAAAAAATAAAAAATAATAACATTGGGTTAAAAATTGTTATTATTTGTTGCTTTCATTCTATTTCTTATTTTGAGCTTTTCTTAAACTTAAAGATAAATTATGTAAAAGATTTCAAGGTAATTGCACGCTACTGGTCCCTCTGTCGCTCACCCTAACCCGAACCCTAAATCTATCATAAACAAAGGGAAGTGACTCCCAATAAGGGGACCACAGAAGCACATTAGCCGATTTCAAAAAGCATTCTCATTTCTATTCATTTGAGCAATCTGTTTGAACACAATGGTGAAATCTGATTCAACCGTGTGCGATTATTTTATTTCTCATTTATTAATGATAAAAAATTACCTGTCGTGGTTAATTAAGCCGTTTGTTTTAATTTCAGGCTGTCTCCTTTCTTATTCACAATCACCCTGACCCCAAGCAAGTTATGACGAGTATGGGCATTTCTGACACAGTTCAAAAAGCCCTTATAAAATATCTCACCTCACAGAGGCCTTAACCAATTACTTTATTTATTTGAAAATATTTCCACCACAAATCAGTCTGTGACATGGCCAGATATCCTCATTGGTATGGATATATATTTCATACTCGGAACATTTTAGACAAGACTGACATACTGAAGCACAATATCATTTACTGAATTATTAAAATGATACATTATGTGTCTAAATACATAATACATCAGACCATTACTTTATTGGAACTGCAACTTATACTTCAACTTATACAAGTTTACAAAATATTACGAATATCTTTTGAACAAATTCTTTATGGAACTGTGTGACAATTTTTGTATTGTTCCATCATCAACTTAAGTTCTCATTGATCATCACACTGGACCAATAAACTTTGGCCATATTTACTAAATTAAAACTAAATTGTTTTTTGCTAATGTTGTCATGTGATAAACTAACAAGTTTATAAGAGATATGTTTATAAGACAAAAGAGATATGTTTGTAAGGTTTGAGGTCAGTGAGTGCAGTCTGAATTAGTGACTGGTTTTTAAAAATTTGATAAATATTTTTTTATATTTTAAGTATTTTAGTTGGGTCTGTGCAGGTGTTTAGCAGAAATGGGTTTTGGCTGGTGTGCCTAGGCTGTCTGTGTGCCTAAGCTTTCGGTGTGCCTAGGCTGTCATAATGGTATCATAACACTCAAGGCTGTGGTCTGTGTAGAAAACTACTGTATTCTTCATCATACATTTTTTGCACCACATTTCAGGACCACTCGCTCCAGTTATCCAACCAATATCGACACATTTGAGCTTAGGCATTCATAAAAAACTCACCAAGTCCAGGCAGCTGTTGTCTGTTGTGCCTAAGCTTATAAATATATTATAGGCACAACTAATCCCAACTTTCCAATATAGAAAGTAAAAGAATTGCAATAAAAATTTTACAAAAATTCTCTTCGATTATGTTCCATCATAATCATGAGATTATTTGATTTCAACAATTCATGTTTGAATAAAGTTTTTGAACATGAGTATCAGTATCAGTACAAATAAACCCTGAACATATTTTAGAATGTCTCCAAATTTCTCTCATAGATTTCTTGACTGTGAATATAGAGAACTTTGAGAATATAGGGAATATAGGAGACTGCTGGAGAACAATTACTTGAAATAGAGCAAATGTCTGACTGGAGAGATAGAGTTATCTTTCATGAGCCGTTTCTCACAGGGAACCATTCATATTTTTTGATTGATGAAATAATGAATCCTCCAAATCAGTCAGACACGGCACTAATAAATTGTAGTGCCAAGTGAGGAGAGGGGGGGGGGGGGGGCCTTTCACTGTTTCAGGCATTAAGGAATGCTGAACACACCAAGTCTACTGACCTATATAGGTCAGAGGTCAGTATAAAGAGAGACATGTAAATCAATTGAAGGATCTACATTTAAGAACTTTTTTCATGCACACAATCTTAAAACCACATAACATCATGTCCTGACCTGGTGCGGTATTCCACAAGAAACCAGCCAGTCTTTTACACGCGTGTAAATGAGTGGAGAAATATTTTAATAGTAATTTGACAAAGTTAGATTTACTTCACTTGGCTACTTGCACCTGGCAGGCTGAATCCCAAATCGAACTAAGACTATGCCACTTTGAATCATTCAACTATTACAAATCATGTAAAAAATAAAAATAAATAAATAAAAAAGTTTTAAATGTTTACCAAAAAAAAACCCACCAACATGGCATTGATGAATCATGTACACTTGAGTAATCCAACTAGACACACTTGAGTAATCCAACTAGACACACTTGAGTAATCCAACTAGACACACTTGAGTAATCCAACTAGACACACTTGAGTAATCCAACTAGACACACTTGAGTAATCCAACTAGACACACTTGAGTAATCCAACTAGACACACTTGAGTAATCCAACTAGACACACTTGAGTAATCCAACTAGACACACTTGAGTAATCCAACTAGACACACTTGAGTAATCCAACTAGACACACTTGAGTAATCCAACTAGACACACTTGAGTAATCCAACTAGACACACTTGAGTAATCCAACTAGACACACTTGAGTAATCCAACTAGACACACTTGAGTAATCCAACTAGACACACTTGAGTAATCCAACTAGACACACTTGAGTAATCCAACTAGACACACTTGAGTAATCCAACTAGACACACTTGAGTAATCCAACTAGACACACTTGAGTAATCCAACTAGACACACTTGAGTAATCCAACTAGACACACTTGAGTAATCCAACTAGACACACTTGAGTAATCCAACTAGACACACTTGAGTAATCCAACTAGACACACTTGAGTAATCCAACTAGACACACTTGAGTAATCCAACTAGACACACTTGAGTAATCCAACTAGACACACTTGAGTAATCCAACTAGACACACTTGAGTAATCCAACTAGACACACTTGAGTAATCCAACTAGACACACTTGAGTAATCCAACTAGACACACTTGAGTAATCCAACTAGACACACTTGAGTAATCCAACTAGACACACTTGAGTAATCCAACTAGACACACTTGAGTAATCCAACTAGACACACTTGAGTAATCCAACTAGACACACTTGAGTAATCCAACTAGACACACTTGAGTAATCCAACTAGACACACTTGAGTAATCCAACTAGACACACTTGAGTAATCCAACTAGACACACTTGAGTAATCCAACTAGACACACTTGAGTAATCCAACTAGACACACTTGAGTAATCCAACTAGACACACTTGAGTAATCCAACTAGACACACTTGAGTAATCCAACTAGACACACTTGAGTAATCCAACTAGACACACTTGAGTAATCCAACTAGACACACTTGAGTAATCCAACTAGACACACTTGAGTAATCCAACTAGACACACTTGAGTAATCCAACTAGACACACTTGAGTAATCCAACTAGACACACTTGAGTAATCCAACTAGACACACTTGAGTAATCCAACTAGACACACTTGAGTAATCCAACTAGACACACTTGAGTAATCCAACTAGACACACTTGAGTAATCCAACTAGACACACTTGAGTAATCCAACTAGACACACTTGAGTAATCCAACTAGACACACTTGAGTAATCCAACTAGACACACTTGAGTAATCCAACTAGACACACTTGAGTAATCCAACTAGACACACTTGAGTAATCCAACTAGACACACTTGAGTAATCCAACTAGACACACTTGAGTAATCCAACTAGACACACTTGAGTAATCCAACTAGACACACTTGAGTAATCCAACTAGACACACTTGAGTAATCCAACTAGACACACTTGAGTAATCCAACTAGACACACTTGAGTAATCCAACTAGACACACTTGAGTAATCCAACTAGACACACTTGAGTAATCCAACTAGACACACTTGAGTAATCCAACTAGACACACTTGAGTAATCCAACTAGACACACTTGAGTAATCCAACTAGACACACTTGAGTAATCCAACTAGACACACTTGAGTAATCCAACTAGACACACTTGAGTAATCCAACTAGACACACTTGAGTAATCCAACTAGACACACTTGAGTAATCCAACTAGACACACTTGAGTAATCCAACTAGACACACTTGAGTAATCCAACTAGACACACTTGAGTAATCCAACTAGACACACTTGAGTAATCCAACTAGACACACTTGAGTAATCCAACTAGACACACTTGAGTAATCCAACTAGACACACTTGAGTAATCCAACTAGACACACTTGAGTAATCCAACTAGACACACTTGAGTAATCCAACTAGACACACTTGAGTAATCCAACTAGACACACTTGAGTAATCCAACTAGACACACTTGAGTAATCCAACTAGACACACTTGAGTAATCCAACTAGACACACTTGAGTAATCCAACTAGACACACTTGAGTAATCCAACTAGACACACTTGAGTAATCCAACTAGACACACTTGAGTAATCCAACTAGACACACTTGAGTAATCCAACTAGACACACTTGAGTAATCCAACTAGACACACTTGAGTAATCCAACTAGACACACTTGAGTAATCCAACTAGACACACTTGAGTAATCCAACTAGACACACTTGAGTAATCCAACTAGACACACTTGAGTAATCCAACTAGACACACTTGAGTAATCCAACTAGACACACTTGAGTAATCCAACTAGACACACTTGAGTAATCCAACTAGACACACTTGAGTAATCCAACTAGACACACTTGAGTAATCCAACTAGACACACTTGAGTAATCCAACTAGACACACTTGAGTAATCCAACTAGACACACTTGAGTAATCCAACTAGACACACTTGAGTAATCCAACTAGACACACTTGAGTAATCCAACTAGACACACTTGAGTAATCCAACTAGACACACTTGAGTAATCCAACTAGACACACTTGAGTAATCCAACTAGACACACTTGAGTAATCCAACTAGACACACTTGAGTAATCCAACTAGACACACTTGAGTAATCCAACTAGACACACTTGAGTAATCCAACTAGACACACTTGAGTAATCCAACTAGACACACTTGAGTAATCCAACTAGACACACTTGAGTAATCCAACTAGACACACTTGAGTAATCCAACTAGACACACTTGAGTAATCCAACTAGACACACTTGAGTAATCCAACTAGACACACTTGAGTAATCCAACTAGACACACTTGAGTAATCCAACTAGACACACTTGAGTAATCCAACTAGACACACTTGAGTAATCCAACTAGACACACTTGAGTAATCCAACTAGACACACTTGAGTAATCCAACTAGACACACTTGAGTAATCCAACTAGACACACTTGAGTAATCCAACTAGACACACTTGAGTAATCCAACTAGACACACTTGAGTAATCCAACTAGACACACTTGAGTAATCCAACTAGACACACTTGAGTAATCCAACTAGACACACTTGAGTAATCCAACTAGACACACTTGAGTAATCCAACTAGACACACTTGAGTAATCCAACTAGACACACTTGAGTAATCCAACTAGACACACTTGAGTAATCCAACTAGACACACTTGAGTAATCCAACTAGACACACTTGAGTAATCCAACTGGACACACTTGAGTAATCCAACTAGACACACTTGAGTAATCCAACTAGACACACTTGAGTAATCCAACTAGACACACTTGAGTAATCCAACTAGACACACTTGAGTAATCCAACTAGACACACTTGAGTAATCCAACTAGACACACTTGAGTAATCCAACTAGACACACTTGAGTAATCCAACTAGACACACTTGAGTAATCCAACTAGACACACTTGAGTAATCCAACTAGACACACTTGAGTAATTCAACTGGACACACTTGAGTAATCCAACTAGACACACTTGAGTAATCCAACTAGACACACTTGAGTAATCCAACTAGACACACTTGAGTAATCCAACTAGACACACTTGAGTAATCCAACTAGACACACTTGAGTAATCCAACTAGACACACTTGAGTAATCCAACTAGACACACTTGAGTAATCCAACTAGACACACTTGAGTAATCCAACTAGACACTTCAACTCCAGATTGAACTAGCTCTGCACACCACTTACATGTGCCAATCAATCATTTTTATAAATGTAAAGCAAAAATATTGGTACTGGTAACATTGAATTTGTCCACAGTGCAAAGATTTCATTGAAATATAACGCTGGCCACATTTTTTATATAAATTTTGTATTTTATTTAGAAGTTATGTTCACTATTTTAAGTAATTTTAGGAGAAAATAAAAAAATTATTTTTTAGCTTACACCCTAAACCCCAGAGACAAATATTGACATTAGGAAATGGCGACAGCGCGCGGTCGAGTCAGAGCTCTTAATGCCCTCCCAAAAGCCCCATGCCCTGACACAACTGTCAAACTCAAAAAGCCCCCTATCGAGCACTGAAGCTGCATGTTAGAGATCTGCTCCTGCTAGGACAGCCCCCACCATTATCAATTGACTAGCCTGACATATTATGATCGGTCGATAGTACTGCCTTTTTACAACATTGGCAATCAACTTTCCCAGGGGTCGGGATGGTGCATTTACATCCTAATATTCTGCCCTGCTCATCGCATTAGGGTTTTCTACAGTGGGTTTCTACCTCATAAATAGTTGACGAAGTAGCTGGAACGAAACGTTTGCCTAGGCACAGCCTCCTCAAGGACTGTATGTTTAGATTCATTAGCATGAAGCTGCCAATACCCGCCTCATATGTGTTATCTGCAACATAGTAATCATGATCCCTACCCTGTTTCTACCATTATTTCAACTGCAGATATGGCCACAGCAGGCAACGGCAACAGTTGACACCGTAGTTGCTACGCAGATACAATACATGTACTTTGTCTGTGAAGAGCAGGGTTACACAGTCGTGGTCATGTTCCCCGGGTAGCACTAGGGGGTTGGTGGTAGTGCCTCTAGTCAGCCTGCTACTACAGACATGCCGACCAGAGCCCCTGGGAGGGGTTGGTGGTCGTGGTGGTCGAGGCAAATAAAACCCTTCTGTGGGAATGGTAAATATGTTTTCCTGCTATCGATTCTATTTTAGTTTATATTACAAAAGTCCAGTTTATTTGAAATATTTAAACAAACAAAAAATATTGTAAAGATTTTTTTTTAAAAATTGAATGATTGGATGCAAAGTAAAAAATATTTGAATATTTAATCATCTGTTTCTCCAAATTAAAAAAAAATAAATTATAACAATTAAATTGTTTTATTACCACTAATTAAAATCCAATGGTGTTCACTAATAAGTACATGTAAAATATCAGTAATTTCCACTAATCAATTAAAAAAAGAAACCAATTTCTTTGATAACTAGTTTATATATACCGGTAGATCATAGTGCAACATTTTCTGCAGACAAAAACGGAACACAAAAGTTAAATGGGGGAATACTTTTATTTTGATTCGGTACGTGTAACAACAGACGAATGACACAATTTCATGTGTAACAAACATACGAATGACACAATTTCATGTGTAACAACAAACGAATGACACAATTTCATGCAAAACCATTCACATATTCCAACAATCAGACTCAGGATGATAAAAATGTAAGACAAGTCATGTAAAATAAAACAGGCAAGCTCCCATCAAACAATGGCGTACTGTTGGTAGAGGAGCTCTCTAATTTTGAAGTAATCGTCACACAATGTGCCCTCGAGTTTCATTTTGCCAGCAGCATCCTAGTGGGAAAACAAATTATGTCAATGAAAACTTCCAAGTAAGTTACCAACAAAAATACCCATTTGTATGGGGTTTAAAAAAAATATGTTTCAGTAATACAGAATAAAACTAGATTGCCTTTGCATTGATTTGATCTACTGGTACATTCAATCCATTTGAAACATATTCACAACATATTTAGTAATTTAATCAGATTTTAACACCACAATCCCATTTGTAAACATTTTTACTATTTAAAAAAACAAAAAACACTTCTTTTAAAAAGCCATAATGTTATTTTTCTCAACATAACCAGAGCAGATGGATAGAAGTGACAGATGAGATGTAACCATTAGTTAGAAGTGACAGATGAGATGTAACCGTTGGATAGAAGTGACAGATGAGATGTAACCATTGGATAGAAGTGACAGATGAGATGTAACCATTGGATAGAAGTGACAGATGAGATATAGAACAAGTACTCACTCTCCTTACGGCCACCTGGTTGTTACAGACGAGAACGCCCCCTGCAAACTCACACTGGACTCCGGCACTGATGAGAACAATCTTAAAGTCTGACAGCTTGGGCTCATTGATGAAAACAGCTGTGTGGGCTGGCACCTGGGGATGAGGAAGTCAACATATACATGTCAATAACACTGGCACCTGGGGATGAGGAAGTCAACATATACATGTCAATAACACTGGCACCTGGGGATGAGGAAGTCAACATATGCATGTCAATAACACTGGCACCTGGGGATGAGGAAGTCAACATATGCATGTCAATAACACTGGCACCTGGGGATGAGGAAGTCAACATATACATGTCAATAACACTGGCACCTGGGGATGAGGAAGTCAACATATACATGTCAATAACACTGGCACCTGGGGATGAGGAAGTCAACATATGCATGTCAATAACACTGGCACCTGGGGATGAGGAAGTCAACATATGCATGTCAATAACACTGGCACCTGGGGATGAGGAAGTCAACATATGCATGTCAATAACACTGGCACCTGGGGATGAGGAAGTCAACATATGCATGTCAATAACACTGGCACCTGGGGATGAGGAAGTCAACATATGCATGTCAATAACACTGGCACCTGGGGATGAGGAAGTCAACATATGCATGTCAATAACACTGGCACCTGGGGATGAGGAAGTCAACATATGCATGTCAATAACACTGGCACTTGGGGATAAGGAAGTCAACATATGCATGTCAATAACACTGGCACCTGGGGATGAGGAAGTCAACATATGCATGTCAATAACACTGGCACCTGGGGATGAGGAAGTCAACATATGCATGTCAATAACACTGGCACCTAGGGATAAGGAAGTCAACATATGTATGTATGTCAATTACACTGGCACCTGGGGATAAGGAAGTCAACATATGTATGCATGTCAATCACACTGGCACCTGGGGATAAGGAAGTCAACACATGCATGTCAATAACACTGTCAAAAGGTATAGCACAAAGGTCTATAGAGATTACACTGCAACTGAGGAGCAACTGTTATAAAACTTATATTCTATATTTTTAATAAATTGATTCTATAGTCTGTTTTCGTAACTCTGTTAATCACAATGAGCAGGGAACATTAAATTGACTTACTTATCAACAGTCTAACCTTAAAAAGACTTACTTAGCAACAGTCTAACATTTAAATGACTTACTTAGCAGTCTAACATTTTGAACTTTGGAAATTATTTCAAAAAGAAATAGAGAAACAAATTTCTTTGATGACCAGTTTTATGATAGACCAGGTGGGTCATGGTGCAGTTTTATGATAGACCAGGTGGGTCATGGTGCAGTTTTATGATAGACCAGGTGGGTCATGGTGCAACATTTTCTGCAGACAAAAAAAAAGGAAACACAAAAATCTAGACTAACCCACTGACTCCTAGTTAGCACACTGACCTCTAGTTAGCACACTGACCCCTAGTTAGCACAGTGACCCCTAGTTAGCACACTGACCCCTAGTTAACACAGTGACCTAAAGTTAGTGCACTTTACCCAGCTGGTATTTCAGCAGAATCAAAGTGAAGCACTGACTCTTGGCATAGAAGTCAGGTCAGAGAATAATCCTGGACCAAGGCCTGTATTCAAAGATCTGACATGGTTTCAATTTTGTCTCTTTGGTGTCAAAACAATGTAGGACACTAAAAACAAAAAAAAAAAAAAAAAAACAAACCAAAAAACCAGGTCACTCACCAGGTGAGCTGGCAAACCTTCCAATGTCGGCAGACTTGTGTTCAGTTTGTCTGTGGTCAAAATGACAAAAGTTTATTTCAAAATAACGAAAATACTTCATCCAGCAAAATTGTTAATTGAAATTAATTTCTTAAAATTATCATGCCCACTGTTGCTTGAACTTGAAGCTCGCATCAAGTGAAATAAGGCAATTATAAATAAAAAAAGACATGTATAAATAAAATAAGACACGTATAAATAAAATAAGACATGTATAAATGAAATAAGACATGTATAAATGAAATAAAACATGTATAAATAAATAAGACATGTATAAATGAAATGACATGTTAAAAGCCAGGATATAAATAATAACATACCTTTCTTTTTCTTGCTGCCCTCTTCTGTCTCTTCAGTCTCCTCCTCAGCCTCCTCATCCTCCTCCTCCACTGGAGGTATGTCCAGCTGTCCATCGACCCAGGCCAGCTCCATGTCACGTGCTTTTGAGAACATCAAAGAACTCACGAGATGATCCCTCAGGCGAACCTATTCATCAGTGGGGACAACAAGAAACATGAATCACCGGTCATTAAGAGTCTTGCGATACTATTTTTAGATTGGGTAGATTATCTACTATCTACTATCTACTAGATAGGACAAATATGAATGAGGTTGAGATGATAGCGGGAGGATTTTGACATTTTGCAATGATTTTATTCAATTGAAATTTTAATTATTTTTATAGCAGGTCGGGGCTTCAACTGACTGATACCACAGGGGCTTCAACTGACTGATACCACAGGGGCTTCAACTGACTGATACCACAGGGGCTTCAACTGACTGATACCACAGGGGCTTCAACTGACTGATACCACAGTGTGAGCACTTAACAAAGGTCAGCTCAAAACCAGGTAGAACAGTTTCAAAACAAGAAATCCAAAAAAAATTCTTTTGTGACGCCTTTTCCTGCACACTCTCTATCGTAATCAATGCTACTGTCTACAACTACACAACTGCAATCCAACCAAATGCCCCCCCCCCAAGCTTCTTTCACAGAGGTTCTAAACCCCTTGGTCCTCTAGGAACCCGCATAACAATGCGAGTCCTGTGGAACTGTTTTAAACTAAATAACAACTTTGACAGGTCCACCAGATTTGACAGGTCCACCAGATTTGACAGGTCCACCAGATTTGACAGGTCCACCAGATTTGACAGGTCCACCAGATTTGACAGGTCCACCAGATTTGACAGGTCCACCAGATTTGACAGGTCCACCAGATTTGACAGGTCCACCAGATTTGACAGGTCCACCAGATTTGACAGGTCCACCAGATTTGACAGGTCCACCAGATTTGACAGGTCCACCAGATTTGACAGGTCCACCAGATGTGCGGCCACATTTAAACATAACTGGTACGGTGGACACAAAGTCTTCTCATGGTATTGTCGATACAAAGTGATGATTGTGATGCCATTTCCTGATTGTGATGCCATTTCCTGATTGTGATGCCCTTTCCTGGTTGTGATGCCATTTCCTGATTGTGATGCCCTTTCCTGGTTGTGATGCCATTTCCTGATTGTGATGCCATTTCCTGATTGTGATACCATTTCCTGATTGTGATGCCATTTCCTGATTGTGATGCCATTTCCTGATTGTGATACCAAGTCCAGTGTACTAAGTGCTGTCTTTACCAGCAGGGTCAAGTGCAAAGTCTAAGACCACAATAGCTAAATACTTGGATAATTTTGAAGAAATCTTACTGGTTAACAATCATCGTACATAACAGAGAGATTTTAATTTTAAGTTGTAAATTTGTTGTCAGTTAGTCGATTATTGTTACAATATAAATAAGTCCATCATAGTCGGACAGGCTAATTTCAAACAAATATTTATTAGACACAACAGTGCTCAACATATTCCAAGTGCCCCACCTCCCACCCTACGCCTTTTCTTGAGAATACTCAAGTCGTTTAAATCCCCAGAGACCAGCCATTCTCGTATGAGGTAGCAAGTAATCTCCAAGCCAAATTGCAGCTCCTGTTGCCGGCTGGGATATTTCAATATTTTTTTCTAAATCACTCCACGAGAGAGTTTTAAGAACATTAGCGCCCCCTGTCGGATGTCTTGATCCCCCCATCAATCAGCACTACAGAAAATTTCAATGGTACTGGGGGCAGTCGTGCGGTGGACTTTTCAAAGCCCAAACTATCGTAATAAGACTTAAAAGTGATCTCTTCTCGTCGGCGCAAGGCCAGCCATCGGCATTCTAGAAGAAATCTAGAAGGATATTTCAATTTGACCAATCAGTCGAGGTTTGCAGCTTGACACTGGGGCCGTAGCCGCATTTCACAATGTCAGTTTTCAGCTCTTTGAAATAAAAGTGGTCATCAGATTTTAAGACTCGGCACTGAAGTTAGGACTTCCGGTAATTACACACGGAAGATTAACATTGTGGTACGTCTGACGTGAATGCGTAGCTCTGGTACAAAGTTTAAGTCCGACGTGACTGCGTAGCTAGGGTACAAAGTTTAAGTCCGACGTAACTGCGTAGCTCTGGTACAAAGTTTATGTCTGACGTGACTGTGTAGCTCTGGTACAAAGTTTATTTCTCAATGGTGTATGAACTATACTTTTTCTTCAAACAAGATAGAGTTCGTACGATTAAAATACAAGAGCCGTACATTCGTACCACGCAGAGTTGTCAAACACAATGTGACAGACATTCGTACGAAGCAAAGTTGTTAAAGACAGTGAAATTCGTACCCAGCGGAGTTGTCAAACACGGTGAGGCATTCGTACCTCTAGCAGGAATTTTTCTCTGTCTACAAAGAAGGTCATTTTCGGAAAACTGCAGATTTTTTTTTGCGTGGAAAAGGGGGTGGCGGAACTAAACCCCTGATGTTAATAATCTTTCTGCAACCATGTGCAGAAATGAGACCCCTGTACTTAGTCAAAACTCACAACATAAACATGAGGAAGATTTAGATAAACATATATTATTCTAACATAAAAGTATAGGCAACGATGATTCCATAAATACAGCGGTTCTCAACCGTCCTGATTCCGCGACCCTTTAATACAGTTTCTCATGTTGTGGCGACCCCCAACCACAAAATTATTTACATTGCTACTTCATAATTGTAGAGTATATGTACTTTACGATGGTATTAGGCGAGCCCTGTGAAAGGGTCATTCGACCCCCGCAAAGGGGTCGCGACCTCCAGGTTGAGAACCGCTGCATTAATACAATAATAAACGAATCATTTCAGTAGGGGGTTACGTAACAACAACCCAGTTCTGTAGATGACAAGAAAACATAAAATCGATACAGAAACAGTAGAAATCATGGCACGATTCAATTGGGAAAGAGTGGATGTTCTGTGTAGGAAATAAATGCTACTGAACCAGAGAGACAAGAGACAAGCCCCAGAGAGACAAGAGACAAGCCCCAGAGAGTCAAGAGATAAGCCACAGAGAGTCAAGAGACAAGCCACAGAGAAATTGGGAGAAAGTTCCAACATGTGAGACAGGAAATATAGACTACAAGAAATTAGCGATCAGGAATGATGACGTCATTACATCATTAAAACAACAACTGACAACCTCGGAACCGTCTTGCTTTTGGTTTCCTTTTCAAACAACCTTAAAATTGACAGCCTAATACCTGACATCCTTTATGACCATTGCAGCCTACTGACTGACTTCTTTTATGACCATTATAGCCTACTGACAGACTTCTTTTATGACCATTGCAGCCTTCTGACTGACTTCTTTTATGACCATTGCAGCCTACTGACTGACTTCTTTTATGACCATTGCAGCCTACTGACTGACTTCTTTTATGACCATTGCAGCCTACTGACTGACTTCTTTTATTACCATTGCAGCCTACTGACTGACTTCTTTTATGACCATTGCAGTCTACTGACTGACTTCTTTTATGACCATTGCAGCCTACTGACTGGCTACTTTTATGACCACTTCAGCCTACTGACTGACTTCTTTTATGACCATTGCAGCCTACTGACTGACTTCTTTTATTACCATTGCAGCCTATACTGACTGACTTCTTTTATGACCATTGCAGCCTACTGGCTGACTTCTTTTATGACCATTGCAGCCGACTGACTGACTTCTTTTATGACCATTGCAGCCTACTGACTGACTTCTTCCCCTGAATATCTATATATGTATAGAAAATCTCCGTATAGAAATGCCTCCCTAATTCAGTGTTTCTCAAAAAACTTTTCTATACTCGGATCCCATTACGTATTACGTGGTCTCGCACCTTATGAAGAATGTGACTAGTCTCCACACCATAACGAATATTTTGTATTAATTCTCGAACACACCTACAAAAGTAGCAATGCATTTGAGTTTTCTTTAAATAATGGTCCTCTCTTATTTTTCTTTTGGATTGAATATGAATAGCAAAGGTAATTGTAGCGCTCAGAAAATAAATTTGTAACTTATTCCATAAAGGTGAATATTATTGAAGAAATGTAAAAAATAATGATAATAATAAAAAAATAATCAATATTTCCAGACTTAGATCAAGCCTAATAGAAAAGCTTATTTTATTTATCCCCAGTAATATTGCTACCCCCTTGCCTCGGTTACCGGAAATTTGATCAAAAGAAATTTCAACGACAGAAAATTGATCGACGGAAATTTGATCGAAAGAAATTTCATCGACAGAAAATTGATCGACGGAAATTTGATCGAAAGAAATTTCATCGACAGAAAATTGATCGACGGAAATTTGATCGAAAGAAATTTCATCGACAGAAAATTGATCGACGGAAATTTGATCGAAAGAAATTTCAACGACAGAAAATTGATCGACGGAAATTTGATCGAAAGAAATTTCATCGACAGAAAATTGATTGACGGAAATTTGATCGAACGGAAATTTGGTAGAATCTTTTTTTCAGTGCACACGTTAAAATTTTCGTTAAATTTCTTTTTGAACGCACTATACTATACAGTAAAACGAAATAATGCGTTTAAAAAGAAATTTGTGTAAAAATTTTAACGTGTAAACTAAAAAAAAAAGATTCGACCAAATATCTTTCGATCAAATTTCCGGAAACGCCTTTCCTCACAACCCCAGAAATGCCATCTCGTACCCACTGGTGGTGCGACGATCAACCCAGGCTGAGAACCCTGCACTAACATATCTGGTACTAGTCTATAACTAGAACTGTAATGGATTTTTTTTTTATAGATATATATATATCTACGAAATAAACCATCTATATAAGTTTGTAGTCGTATTCTGGGGAAATTCTGTACTTCAAAAGTCAATGAATAGATATTTCCAATATTAATGGCCAGGGACCATTTCCCTTTGAGATTTTGTCAGTTAAGATTTTTACTCTTCAAAAGCTGTCCACACGGGTCGGCCCTGTGTACACAACACCAGGAGAAAAGTTACAAGACTGGTAACGATGAACTTAGTTACTTTAGCACGAGCGCAGTCTTTGATGGAGTGAAAGGGGGGCAGAGAGATGCTGACATGAGAGTTCCACAATCCTTACAATGTTCACGGACTGGAGGAAATCTCACGAGATTACAGGGCTAAGATTTTATCCAGAGCGGACCGTCAAAGGTGCTCAAACGAAAACATAGTGACTCATTATACCGCAGTTGTTGACTGCCTCACAGAGCCCAGCGGGTTCGGAAACAGAGATGGACAAAAGAAGGTCATTAAATACACGTCTGCTCCTACTGGACAATTGATGACCGGCCAACAGATTACTCCGTCGCTACACCAAAGAACAGTGAATCTAGACATCAAAGGATCAAACAGCTCGTCGGATTGGAAAATAAAGGAATTCCAAATAGGTGATGTCATATTTTCCAATTTTTTCCTTTCTTTAATATAACAGTTTGGAATGACGCCGTAGACACTATATAATGCAAGAAATGTAGCGTAAAACTAATAGTCACACGGACATAGACTTATTGAATAGAATGTAATAGTCACATAGAAATAGACTTATTGAATAAAATGTAATAGTCACATGGAACTAGATTTATTGAATAGAATGTAATAGTCACATGGACATAGATTTATTGAATAGAATGTAATAGTCACATGGACAAAGACTTATTGAATAGCAAGTAATAGTCACACAGACATAGATTTATTGAATAGAATGGAATAGTCACACAGACATAGATTTATTGAATAGAATGTAATAGTCACATGGACAAAGACTTATTGAATAGCAAGTAATAGTCAAACAGACATAGATTTATTGAATAGAATGTAATAGTCACACAGACATAGATTTATTGAATAGAATGTAATAGTCACACAGACATAGATTTATTGAATAGAATGGAATAGTCACACAGACATAGATTTATTGAATAGAATGTAATTGTCACATGGACATAGACTTATTGAATAGAATGTAATTGTCACATAGATATAGACTTATTGAATATAATGTAATTGTCATATAGACATAGAGTTATTGAAATAGTTTTAATTTCATATGTCTTAAATTTCTGTCAAAATACAATACGTAAGGATGAATACAAGTCAACTGGGCTGTACAAAAAAATTAAATTAAAAAAAAAGTTCATTCATCCCACTTTTGGCAACTTGGCGATAACTAAGTTTTTCTTAGTACTGACGCCACGTTGGTCATTAGTACTGACACCATGTGGGTCCTTAGTACTGACACCATGTGGCTCATTAGTACTGACACCATGTGGGTCCTTAGTACTGACACCATGTGGGTCCTTAGTACTGACACCATGTGGGTCCTTAGTACTGACACCATGTGGGTCATTAGTACTGACACCATGTGGGTCCTTAGTACTGACACAATGTGGCTCATTAGTACTGGCACCATGTGGGTCCTTAGTACTGGCACCATGTGGGTCCTTAGTACTGACACCATGTGGGTCCTTAGTACTGACACCATGTGGGTCATTAGTACTGACGCCACGTGGGTCATTAGTACTGACACAATGTGGCTCATTAGTACTGACACCATGTGGGTCCTTAGTACTGACACCATGTGGCTCATTAGTACTGGCACAATGTGGCTCATTAGCACTGGCACAATGTGGCTCATTAGTACTGGCACAATGTGGCTCATTAGTACTGGCACAATGTGGCTCATTAGTACTGACACCATGTGGCTCATTAGTACTGGCACAATGTGGCTCATTAGTACTGACACCATGTGGCTCATTAGTACTGGCACAATGTGGCTCATTAGTACTGGCACAATGTGGCTCATTAGTACTGGCACAATGTGGCTCATTAGTACTGGCACAATGTGGCTCATTAGTACTGACACCATGTGGCTCATTAGTACTGGCACAATGTGGCTCATTAGTACTGGCACAATGTGGCTCATTAGTACTGGCACAATGTGGCTCATTAGTACTGGCACCATGTGGCTCATTAGTACTGGCACAATGTGGCTCATTAGTACTGGCACAATGTGGCTCATTAGTACTGACACCATGTGGCTCATTAGTACTGGCACAATGTGGCTCATTAGTACTGACACCATGTGGCTCATTAGTACTGGCACAATGTGGCTCATTAGTACTGGCACCATGTGGCTCATTAGTACTGGCACAATGTGGCTCATTAGTACTGGCACAATGTGGCTCATTAGTACTGGCACAATGTGGCTCATTAGTACTGGCACCATGTGGCTCATTAGTACTGGCACAATGTGGCTCATTAGTACTGGCACCATGTGGCTCATTAGTACTGGCACCATGCGGGAAGATTCTAGAAATAACTAAATCACATAATAGATCAAGAAGTAGACATCGTAATTTCCGGTTTCAGGTAACTCCACCAATACTCTCCAACGACTTAGCCCCATAAACTGAAGCTCCACTGTCTATTATCACAACAGTTTTCTATCAGACGATGACAGGATTGTGGTGTCAGGGTTGTGATGACAGGATTGTGGTGTCAGGATTGTGGTGTCAGGGTTGTGATAACAGGATTGTGGTGTCAGGGTTGTGATAACAGGATTGTGGTGTCGGGGTTGTGATGACAGGATTGTGGTGGAAGGGTTGTGATGGCAGGATTGTGCTGGCAGGGTTTTTGGTGACCGGGTAGCGTTACATATCCTCTGTTACACCCTCCCCACTTGAGTACACACATGTACATAGTACATTTGACTCAATCTCCCAGTAAGCTGTTATCGCCTGTGAGGTACAGAACAAACAAATGGTCACCTACTCTAATGTTGCCGTTCCCTGCTCTGTGAATCCCCAACTGACCTGATATATGTGTCGCTCTGTGGTGGCATCAATGACGTCACCGATATTGGGGCAGTACACGCTCCCCTCCACAAATCCACTGCTCTGACAAAAGTCTCCCAATGAGAGGGTGGTCTCCTCAGGTCCGTGGATTAATATCTGTGAACAAAGAGAGAGAGAGAGAGGAAACAGCTTTGCCGTTACGTGTCTAATACATTTATTTATTTGATTATTTATCTGCCCAATAAGGGCAATGTCCCAGTTCGTATTCTGCCCTTTGACTAAGGCATTATTAAAACAATGTTTGACTTTTAATCTACTTAAAGTTTACGGCACGCCAGCCCCCTTATAATGAGCATTTTTTTTTGGCAGAAGGTATATGACAAGCATAACATCGGAAATCTATGAAACATTGCAAATAACGTAGAACTGTTTCTAAGCACAGCTAGAATCAGACGCTAACACAATGCATTCCCCTTTGTTCCTAAACCAATAAAGCGGTGTGCTTATTTGGACCGGAACCATAGGTCTTTTCAAGTGGACATTGACTCAATAGTTGACCAAAACACACGCTATAAATAGGTTTGTCCACCCAGTAAAACATCCGTGGAAAACTCCGCACAAAGAAAAAGACACATTTTAAAGAAAAAACGACACATTTTAACGAAAAGAAAAGACTAAAAGAATTTCAATAAGTTCAGATGAACGTGTTTTGTTTAATAAAAAAAAAAATCCTTAATTTAACTTCGCTTTTGTTCGTGGCTGACTGGCTGGCTGTGTGGCAAAATCTTTGGACGCCTAATTGACCCACTTCCCGTCAAGCTATCGGGCTCTTGAAACTTGGCACACAGACTCATTGCCGATGAAAACAAAAAACACGTTCTATCAAATTTTCACCCCAACCCCTCACCACAACCCCCCCACCCCAACCTCCACTGTTTTTCAAGGACAACAGGGAGGGGGAAAAAAACCGATGACTGCGCCAAATGAAATTCTTTAAAAACTATCGCTCGTACGTTTGGTGCGGAATATTTTATTTTGCTTTTATGCAAAGTTGGTGCAATACATCTGTGGTGTGCAAGTTGGTGCAATACATCTGTGGTGTGCAAGTTGGTGCAATACATCTGTGGTGTGCAAGTTGGTGCAATACATCTGTGGTGTGCAAGTTGGTGCAATACATCTGTGGTGTGCAAGTTGGTGCAATACATCTGTGGTGTGCAAGTTGGTGCAATACATCTGTGGTGTACAAGCAAGTTGGTGCAATACATCTGTGGTGTGCAAGTTGGTGCAATACATCTGTGGTGTGCAAGCAAGTTGGTGCAATACATCTGCGGTGTGCAAGCAAGTTGGTGCAATACATCTGCGGTGTACAAGCAAGTTGGTGCAATACATCTGTGGTGTACAAGCAAGTTGGTGCAATACATCTGTGGTGTACAAGCAAGTTGGTGCAATACATCTGCGGTGTGCAAGTTGGTGCAATACATCTGTGGTGTACAAGCAAGTTGGTGCAATACATCTGCGGTGTACAAGCAAGTTGGTGCAATACATCTGCGGTGTACAAGCGGGTGGGTCATTTGAATATTAATTTAGTTCAGGGGCGTGAAAAACATTTGCGGTTGCGAGGTTTCCCCGGGGAGCACTAATTGGGATTCTTATAAAGTGCGTTACTTGTATGCAAAATTTGCCAAATTTTCAGCCTATCCTCATTGCTCGATATTACGTTTTATCAAGAAATTTTACGAAAAACTTAAAGTTTTAGGAGTTGTTTAAATTGCTATAAACTTTGAGTACCCCCCCCCCCCAATCTCCCACCCCTAGGTGTCTGGGGTGAAAAAGAGCAGAGCGAAACCAGTTTTGCTACTTCCAGAGACGTCACATTCAAGGCAATGTTTCAAGCGGTGGTCTAAAGAGATCAACAGCAGCAAGCCTGTAAGGTCGACGTGAGTGTTCCCATGGGTGTTGAGGTTTTATCCGGACTCGGCTACAGTTTTATGATTCCGGCTGCAATACGAATCTGACATCACCTAGACGGGATGTGCCGGGGCCCAAACAAATCTGACATCACCTAGGCGGGATGTGCCGGGGCCCATACAAATCTGACATCACCTAGGCGGGATGTGCCGGGGCCCATACAAATCTGACATCAGCTAGGCGGGATGTGCCAGGGCCCAAACAAATCTGACATCACCTAGGCGGGATGTGCCGGCCGTCATCGGTAGGCCACCAGAGAGAGGTGTTGTCAGTTTGTAGATTCTCATAACGATTTTCTGACGTGAAAAGATATGTGAACTAATTACGTCCTCCTTACACTTTTAACGCCGGTCAAAGCTATCAGGGGATTATTTCATGTCTCATGGCAATGACGTACTTCATGTCTCATGGCAATGACGTATTTCATGTCTCATGGCAATGACGTATTTCATGTCTCATGGCAATGACGTTTTTCATGTCTCATGGCAATGACGTACTTCATGTCTCATGGCAATGACGTACTTCATGTCTCATGGCAATGACGTATTTCATGTCTCATGGCAATGACGTATTTCATGTCTCATGGCTATGACGTACTTCATGTCTCATGGCAATGACGTACTTCATGTCTCATGGCTATGACGTACTTCATGTCTCATGGCTATGACGTACTTCATGTCTCATGGCTATGACGTACTTCATGTCTCATGGCTATGACGTACTTCATGTCTCATGGCTATGACGTACTTTATTTAACAAATTAAAATATGTAAGTCTGTACACAAAGACAAACTCATGTATGTAACACTACCACAACCCCACCCTATTTTTTCTCTAAAACACAGAATCCAACGACCATCTTATTTTGTGGATTGGGTCGAACTTTGCTCGAGGTCTGATTAGAGGACAGGGACACGCGGGGGTCTGGCCTCCCTTACAATTTTCAGTGATTGAAGCATATCTCAGTGATTGAAGCATATCTCAGTGATTGAAGCATATCTCAGTGATTGAAGCATATCTCAGTGATTGAGGCATATCTCAGTGATTGAAGCATATCTCAGTGATTGAAGCATATCTCAGTGATTGAAGCATATCTCAGTGATTGAAGCATATCTCAGTGATTGAAGCATATCTCAGTGATTGAAGCATATCTCAGTGATTGAAGCATATCTCAGTGATTGAAGCATATCTCAGTGATTGAAGCATATCTCAGTGATTGAAGCATATCTCAGTGATTGAGATATGGTATGAAGCATATCTCAGTGATTGAAGCATATCTCAGTGATTGAGATATGGTATGAATCATATATCAGTGATTGAAGAATACCTCAGTGATTGAAGCATACCTCAGTGATTGAAGCATATCTCAATGATTGAAGCATATCTCAGTGATTGAAGCATATCTCAGTGATTGAAGCATATCTCAGTGATTGAGATATGGTATGAATCATATCTCAGTGATTGAAGAATACCTCAGTGATTGAAGCATACCTCAGTGATTGAACCCTATCTCAGTGATTGAACTATATCTCAGTGATCGAAGCATTTCTCGCTGATTGAACCAAATCTCAGTGATTGAAGCATATCTCAGTGATTGAACCAAATCTCAGTGATTGAACCACATCTCAGCGACTGAAGCATATCTCTGTGATTAAACGAAATCTCGGTGATTGAAGCATACCTCAGTGATTGAACCAAATGTCAGTGATTGAACCACATCTCAGCGACTGAAGCATATCTCAGTGATTGTACCATATCACAGTGATTGAACAATATCTCAGTGATTGAACCGTATCTCAGGCTGAGCCCCGGCGGCTTTGACCAAGTTCTTGGACATTCCCGTCAGACCAAGCCTGAGATCAATAAAGGCTATTCGAGACTTTACAAGTCATCAACTAAACAAGGTCAACTATGTCCAAAATGGACTTCCACGACGCCAGGGCTTGAATATTTTAAGGTACTTATCAAGTTGGCGTGGGTCTGTCGAAACACAAACCAAACGGGAGTGGGGCTAGTTCCTGGGAGGGGAGGGGGGCTAGTTCCTGGGAGGGGGCTATGGGGGGAGGGGCGACGACTCGATTTTTTAATAATAATAAAAGAAAGAGTCTTCCAATTCACAATGCATTTTCACAGCCTCTATTGGGACACGTGGCCGTTTTAGTCAAAAGAGCATGTCGAAATTTTCTAGATATCGACGTGCTGACAGACATAATGTTATTCAAGCCAAAAGGTTAGGCGAACAGACCAGGTGGAACACGTGATGGTGTCTAATTAATATGAATAGGAGAAGGTCATTAATCACACGAACCCGGCACTGTCATTTGATTTAGTTGAACATGATAAATTCACCGCCCCCCCCCCCCCCCCCCCGTATCCTATCAATGATTACTCACACTTTAGTGATAATTTAAAGACACATTTATACATGTACAGTGGTACCTCGACATACCGGTGCCCTAACATACGAGATTTTTGAGATACGAGCAAATTGACATACGAGCAAACTGACATACGAGCAAGGTTACGGAATGAATTAAATTCGTATCTCGAGGTACCACTGTAGTCCCTAACGATGTATGGAAGATAAAACAAATCCCACAAAAATATGCAATGTTAATGACATCATTCCTGCAAATGCAATGTTAATGACATCATTCCTGCAAATGCAATGTTAATGACATCATTCCTGCAAATGCAATGTTAATGACATCATTCCTGCAAATGCAATGTTAATGACATCATTCCTGCAAATACAATGACGATAGTTCAGAAGGTTTATTGATAAATTATATATATGGAACATAGATTAATAAAAAAAAAAAAGATTTGGTATAAACCAAATTCACAATTTTACATAGCTGCCATGTATTTCCTGTTAGGTTTTTAAATTTTACTTCCACCCACTTCCTTCCCGTCCTTCTGATCTTTGTTTTTGTCAGGGTTTTGCGCCCACTCTTATTACTTTTTCTCTTTGTAATGTAGGATGCATGTATATATATACTATGTACATTTAATGGAACTTATATGAATGTTTTGTTTTGTTGGTTTGTGTTTTTGTTTTTTGTACTGATGAAGGCATTTGCCGAAACGTCTACATTTGTATTTTGTATCTCTTATATATGTATGACTGGTGGACGGCGTCCTAATTTACTGCTTCCATTTCCAGCTCAATGATAACTTCAATAGCGCGCAAAATATAATTCCCGATAACTGCGCTTAATGATTTTTTTTTTTTTACATAACGCAACTGCGTTTGGCGCGTAATATTTTCTTTTCGAAAAATGAAATCGTCTCAATTTAAATATGGTATAAAAATATTCGATTTAAAAGTGGTTGAGACATCAGAATATTTAATATAGTTCATGGGCGGGAAATAAAGAAGTGTGCAGTGACGTATCAAAGGAGGGAGGGGTGTAGCGAAAATTGGGATTCTTAAATGTGCATGACGAGTTCATGTCTTGTCGAGTAACTTTAGTAGATGGGAAGCACTCGGTGTAGAGATTTTTTGTGCAGCGGTTGCTTTGCGGCTCGGATTGATGACGATTTTGGGGCATGAGAGGTGACGTTGTTTGTGGGGCAGTTAGTAGAGTGAGAGCTGAGCGAAAAAGGTATAGAGAGCAGCTGTGAGTAAAAGAACAACTTTGAAGTATTTAGCCGAGTGCTGTTAAAGCGAGAGTTTGACAACCCAGTACTACAATTTAGCCATCGAACTTCCTGCTAGAATCCATACAAACATGAGCTCGTAACAGAGCGTGTAGCTGTTATTTATGGTATTTAATAACAACAACAACAAAAAAAAAAAAGAACCAAGGACCATCACAAGGCAATGGGATCATCACAGAAAAACAACTTGAGAAAAACTTGGACAATTTTATAAATTCTATTTTCACAGACGTCTCTAATGCGGTGGTCCTCAACCTTACTATAGCCGCGACCCCTTAATACAGTTCATCGTGTTGTGGCGACCCCCAGCAACAAAATTATTTTCGGTAATACTTCGCTGCTCTAATGTGACAACCAACCACCCCCCCCCCCCCACACCCCACTTACCAACTGTTTGGGTTTGATCTGGGCCAGGTATTTCTTGATCGACTTCCCATCAGATCGGCCTTCAAAGTCAATGAACTGGACCTTGGCGTTGATGTCCAGCGTCACAGTAGAAGAGATGCACTTGGTGGGCACCTCGGTGATGTCTGAAACGAGAGGAAACGAGACGGCTAGTTAAAGGCGTCCTAAAGGGAGGTCAGAGGTTATCCGATGAACATATGTTACAACTGTTAATATACGAATGTCGTCAACACGTCATCCACGATGGAAGGGAGAAAGAAATTGGTGACAGAGTGGAATCTTTGTCAAATAATGTTCCATTCCAAGCTGACCAGTATGCCTAGACAGTGAAAACTATGATTTTAGTCACACAGTGCTCCATTCTAGGCTGACCAGTATGTCTAGACAGAGACAACTATGATTTGTGTCACATAGTTCTCCATTCTAGGCTGACCATTATGTCTAGACAGTGACAACTATTATTTTAGTCTGAACAGTATGCTTCTGGAAATCGATAGTCGTGACGCACATCCTAGTCATTTGAAACTGACGAATCAAACGTGACGTCATACAAGTCATTCCAAGTAGTGGACAGAAAGATTTACTAGTAATTTATTTAAGGAAGCATTCGACGAAATTAGCTGTTTAAAGCTTTTTCAATGTCAAATAATAAATATCGTTTCTTTTAAATATACGCACAATGCTAGAAGCAACCACTGTTATGTGTTTTGGTGATTAAATGACAAACAGACAGTACACACAAAATGGAGCGCCATTGGTTGGTGCGTAACAGTTGCAAAAAATAAAAAAAAGTGCATGCAATATCATGTCAATATTTATTATAGCCGTGCGTTGCACTCACAACGATTACACGCAAATACAAAGAGAACGCGCCAGAAAGACAAAGCATTGAAAGCAAGTGTTGCAACACAAGGATTCATTGTGGAGAATGTCACGTTTTTTTTCCTAACCAAAGTCAGGTTTTTTTCTTACCAAAGTCAGGTTTTTTCTTAACCAAAGTCAGGGTTTTTTTCTAACCAAAGTCAGTTTTTTTCTAACCAAAGTCAGGGTTTTTTTCCTAACCAAAGTCAGGTTTTTTTTCTAGCCAAAGTCACGTTTTTTTCTAACCAAAGTCAGGGTTTTTTCCTAACCAAAGTCAGGTTTTGTTCCTAACCAATCTACCGATCACCCCCTCCCCCCACAACCCACCATGTTCTCCTCACTCACGGAAATAGTTGGCCTATAAAACACGGTGAAAATACAGCTCGTAAATCTTTCAATCTCATTACAATAGTGATAACACACAAAAAAATGGCGGCTACGTCAAATGAGTTTTTATTTATTTCCACTACAATTTTTTTTTAAACACTGTAATATTTACCGTCCGCCATGACCCATCGGGTCAAAGTCATCATTTATTTAGCGCGGCCAATGGTGGTCAGGCTCTGGGAAAAGGTGGTTTGGGGGGGGGGGGCTATTTATGACCTGGGACAAATCGAAGTTTTATTATTGACTACGACGTTTCCGGTAACACATGGGCGGACAATATGGAGTGTGGGGGGGGCAGGGAGGTCATCGCCACCAATTTGGTTACAGGATATTTGAAAGCGAGATGCCGTAAACGGAGGCGGCGGACTCGGGATTCGTTTATTAAACTTCAGGTCTACGACCCCAGCACCAGCTCCGTCATCTGACGTCACGAAGTGACTACATCCATCCAGTGTTTCTTTCAAACAATTAACTCCAGATTGCGGGAGGGGGGGAGGAGAGAGGAGGATTCCGGCTTTTCGGATGGGCAGTGCTTTAAGAAGAAGAAGTTGGATACTTACAAAGAGACAACATATATTCAATGTGTGATTTTATCTTAGGGAAATCGTTTGATTACATAGTATACATTTCTCAATGTTCAGTTGAATGGAATGTTTCTTTGGAATTTGAAACTGCTATTCTCTCTTCACATTAATTACAAATGACTCTAAGATCGAGCTTAACACATTTATAAAAAAAAAAAAATCAACAAATTCAAAGAATGGATATATCTTTTTTTGTCAAAAGAAGACATTTTTCTAAAAATACTAGAACCGGAAAAAATAAAATTTGCATGATAAACTAGTTGACAACAGCATTAACACAAAATAAAGAGACGCTCTACTAGATTCTCATCAAGAACAAAAAAAATAAACTTAAAAATAACTTGATGTGGCTCATTGCCTATTATTGTTTAATATTCTGATATTAAAAAGAGAAAAGAAAAACCCAGTAACTTTATATATTGTAGAATAAGTGTGTAAATGTCTTATCTGTTTTTTCAGGAAACTGTGCCGCTAAAGTAGCACATTGAAATCGAAAGCGTTTGTATTTTTCTTTAATAACAGTTGGTGAAACTAGCACCGTTCGTGTCCCTCGTTGAATTCTTCATTTCTGTTTTGTTTTTTTTTAAATATAAAATTTCTTCAAGTTTCCATTTGATTTTAATGCTCAACATTCATTGACGAGTGCGTTGAGAATTGTGCTAATAACTATATTTTGTAGGCATGACGCCATCATAGAATTTATAATGAACACGCTGGCCTAATTTAAAAGCTATGTTTTAATGGTGAAATATATCTATTTTAAAACAGATTGCCAATGATTGATACATAGCAGGAACTATATTAAAGTTATAAACCTTGATATTGATGTAAAGGTAGTTTAATTGTTAGTACCGTTTGATTAAAAACTTTAAACTTGTGAATTTGCAACCAAAAAAGAAAAGAAAAGATTAACTGAAATATGTAAATAGGGGAACAACGAGTGTGGAGTCTTCGGTTCATACAGACGAGCGGCCAATTTCCAAAACAATACGATACTTATAATCGAGTACTGGAAGCCTGTAACGAGATAACCTTAAATGTGCGTATCATCAAATATATCGATATTTCATTGGTTACAACAATAAGCTTTGTAATCGGTGAAAGGCGTAAGTTGCCATTATTTTTTTAAAATGTTATCGAAATGAAAATCTTTGTTTTCTTCAATAAAATATATTTTCGGAGATGTTTGAAAGAAACACAGCATCCATCAAAGAGAATTTAGTTAGACTCCAAGGATGGCGCCAGATGTGTAGAATCTTTAGGGACTCGCTGTCTAACAACTCCCCGTCCGATAACAAAGAATACCCCAACCCCGAAAAAAATGTATTTAACAAAAAAAAAAACACGCTTTAAAAATGTACTAAAAAGTATAAAAACATTAAGAACAGTGACAGTCCTATAACTAAAACTGTGTACTTTTATTTTGTACTTTTTAAAAATTATTGGCAGATGTAAAATATTAAGTAATTCCTGAGATATCCGCAGAGGTCACTAAGTATAAGTGGAGGTCACTGGGGACCTACTGATCATAAAGGGTTGTACTATCATCGTTAAAAAAAAAGGGGGGGGGGGTGCAGTAAGTGTACAAAATTTCAGCTCAATTGGAAATCAGGAATTGCGTAAAATTAGATACAAGAATAGACCACACACAAACTAACAACACGGACAGAGCAACCCAAGAAAAGGCGTACACAAATATACACGTCTTTAAAAAGCAATCTAAAAGTAATGAAACCACCTACAAGCCTGCTTTAAGTAATCCGATTTCGCTGATTTCCCCAGCATTGGTGTGGCGTGGTCAGCGGTAGGAATAATCAGTCATGAGAAACGTCGCACAAACTTATATTTGATGGTCGTTTGGTTCGCGGACGGACCCGAGATCAATGGTTTACATTAATAACCATCTGAGAGGGGACCACTTACTTCCGGGGTATTGGCTGTATGAGAATATTGAAACAGAGCTACAGCTGGGCCCGCGGTATTGGCCATATGAGTACATAGCTACAAATTGGTCAGAATGATTGAAGACTCTCTAACACAGTGGTTCTCAACCATTCCTAATGCCACGACCCTTTAATACAGTTCTTGATGTGGTGGCGACCCCCAACCAAAAAATTATTTTCGTTGCTACTTCATAACTAGAGAATATGTGTTTTCCGATGGTCTTAGGCGACCCCTGGGAAAGGGTTACTCGACCCCCAAAGGGGGTCGCGACCCACAGGTTGAGACCCGCTGCTAACAGATTATCTTAAAATGAACCCAAAGAACACCCCAAATATATTACAAAGCCTTTAGTGGAGTTAAAAGTTGACCACACTTGTTAAGTCAAGCAATGGCCGAGATGACATTTTCTAAGATCTGTCGTCGGAAAGTGCATTGTTTAACATTTTTGCGATTTTTTGTTATTCTTAACTACTGTCTCTGCCAGGTCCCAAGCAGGACATTTATGTGTTGTGTGTGTTAGACTGTGTTAGGAAAACTGTGCAAGTTGCTTCTATGACCAGGACAGACCAACAGAAGCACCGGGATGAACACGTGAAACAGACGGGATCAAAATAACGGCGTTCTGATTCAGCCATTATTTCTCGGTAAAACTCGGCCATTTCCTGGTACAAGGCCAACAATCAACCAGGGACTCATAGACGCCCCCCATTTTGGCCCCCCCCCCAATTGTGTCGTCGATTTATCTTTAGGTTATGAGCGACTTGTCTGGCAGGACTTGTTGATCTTTACGACATGGCAGCCATCTTGACCTGACCTTTGCTTCCTGTCAAGCCACAGGTGTGAGAACAGACTCATCGACACACGACGCAAACCGTTTCCCGTGCGTTGGGATACCATAAAACACGGGCCTCGTGACCACATAACGTTCCAACTAATGGAAACTGGCTGTAAAACACATCTCAGTGCTTCTAACATGATCTCCCACTCTACAAAGCTGATGGAAATTTACTAGGGGTCACGGGGGTACAATTGAAAATTCGAGACTGAGGGAGGAATCCGAATTCGCAAAAAAAAAAAGACGAGTATAAATTTGCAGAATTAAAAATGTTTAAAAAAAAACCCAACACGAAATATATTTTTAAAAAAGCTTAGGTCAAATTAGTGTATTAAAAAATAAACAATGCGTATGGAAAATCAGACCTCATAATGTAACCAACCTGACGTTGGTGCTTCCAAAGCACGGTCAAAATTTTTCCAAAGTTGTGGCAGTGGAAATTCATCAGAAGAAACATGACGTCATCCAGAATTCATTTGGCCCCACATATCTAATTATCTATGTTTCTTTATACACTTTTTTTTTACAAGAATCGTTCCTGTTGTTTCTCAGAAATCCTCTCTGACTGAACTGCGCTAACTACAAAACGAAACAAAAAGAAACAAAACACAGCTTGTCACACTGCCCACCGTAGGCATCTGTGACATCTTTAGTACCCCAGCTCCCATCTCGATTATTCTGACCCGAAGACTTTCCCTGTCACATTATTGTCACCCCACAAAGCCCAGTCGTTAACAAGGGGTGCTCACCCATCTATTTCATCTATCTTGGTCCCGATCCTAAGGGCAGGCAGCGACAGTTTTAAAGATGACCATATCGCTACATATTAAGTTAAATTTGGTTTCCTAATTCATCTTTGGTCCGTAATTACACCCGACACCCCCCCCCCTTTTTTTTGTACAAGCAACAGACAGATGGAGATGATAGTATCCGATTTCATGTCACCCACGTTCCGCAACGGTTGATTTGCTGTGCTTAATATAAGTAATGCAACCCGTCAAGCCATTCCACTACTTCGCTTTTGTGACTTCACACATTCCACGTTACAACATCTCCTGTGCTCTTACGAGATTTCCCATCAATGAATGTCTTTTGAAAATATTTTCACCCTTAAATGTTTTTTTTTTTTATACAGACATTATAAAATTTTGTCAAGCTCGGGCGGGCCTTCTAAAACCAGTTCGCGGGCCGCGGGTTAAACAGCACTGACTTATGCATTAATCAACATACCATTTGTAATCGATTGTTTTATCTTGGCACGAACATGTATTTTTAAACTGCGTCAAAATGTCGAAGTAACACGTGGAAAGCTGATTCTATAAGTAGTGTACTATGTAAGCATGGCGTAAGTAGGTAAAACTATTGACATTTAGTTATGTAAGCAGTGTACTATGTAAGCATGGAGTAAGAAGGTAAAATATAGACCATTAGTTATGTAATCAGTGTACTGTGTAACCATGGAGTAAGAAGTTAAAATATAGACAATTAGTTATGTAATCAGTGTACTATGTAAGCATGCAGTAAGTAGGTAACACTATTGACATTTAGTTATGTAATCAGGGTACTATGTAAGAATGGGGCAAGTAATGTACTCACTGTTAGGGTTGGGTATGTGGGTTTAATGCTAGAACATGTTAGGGATAAATATGCTATTAAAATATAATTTTAAAATATGGTACCTCACCGCACGTTACCATACAAATACAGTGCAAAATTACGATGGACATCTGGCTGCCGTTCTCTTATCGTAAAAAAAAAAAAACGACAGATGTAGTGTTTTTCTTTTTTACAGTGTAGCTCTATAAACAAAGTTGTTTTCGCTCCATGTGGTAATGATGTTTTGATGTAAGTGTGTCGCAGTGGATCATACGTGATTCAATGTAAATGTCAAGACCACGTTGACCCAGAAGACATTTAGTGTTGTCATGTTACGAACAGCCTTGACAACCACGGCGTGAAGTTAAACAATCATGTTACGAACAGCTTCGACAACCACGGCGCAAAGTTAAACAATCATGGAATGAACGGCATTGACAACCACGGCGTAAAGTTCAACAATCATGGAATGAACGGCATTGACAACCACGGCGTAAAGTTAAACAATAATGGAATGAACGGCATTGACAACCACGGCGTAAAGTTAAACAATCATGGAATGAACGGCATTGACAACCACGGCGTAAAGTTAAACAATCATGTTAAGAACAGCCCTGACGACCACAACGTTAAACATTAAGCTGCCTCCTTTATAGCTAACGGTTTCAGCGTTTAAGAAAGCCACCCGGCGGTCAACGAATGGTCGTGGTTCTAATCTTGTATTTAGTTGTTTCCCTATTAGAATGAGACGTGCACCGCACGAAAAAATTTATAAAAGGCTTCCACATGTTTCTAGCTACGCGGATATGGATGTGTTAAGTCAGCGTTTCTCAACATAAATCGGTCTCGGCCCTTACACAGGGGTCGCCTAAGACCATCGGAAAACACACATTTATGAAGTAGCAACGCAAATAATTTTATGGTGGGGGTGGGGGGGGGTCAAGACAACACGAGGAACTGTATTGAAGGGTCGCGACATTAGGAAGGCAGCGAACAACTGTGTTAGAGGTTGAGAGATTTTGACAGCAGATTCAAAGGGTGTGAGACGATTCGGTTTGGGCCTTCACTCTCGGGGCATGATCCTGTTGCAACACGCTGCGCAGACGGTATGAACAGCCTTCTCTAGAGGTAAAGGATCGTATCCGGAAATTTGATCGAAAGAAATTTCTTCGATGGAAAATTGATCGACGGAAATTTGGTCGAATCTTTTTTTTAGTTTACACGTTAAAATTTTGCGTCAAATTTCTTTTTTAACGCATTATTTTGTTTTACTATATAGTATAGTGCGTTCAAAAAGAAATTTGACGACAATTTTAACGTGTGAACTGAAAAAAAGATCGACCAAATTTCCGTTCGATCAAATTTCCGTTGATCAATTTTCTGTCGACGAAATTTCTTTCGATCAAATTTCCGGTAACCGTAAAGGATAACGTGGAAAGAGATTTGAGAATCACATTTCTAATTTGAACTGAACGGGAGGATTTTATGCAAAAGTTTGGTCTATCCGACAAGATCAGAAAAATGAATGATCACAAACAAGATCGTACGGCATGAGGTCAAGATTTCATACTGAAAACAAGGGTACTACTTGACAATGCATCGGGTATCAAAGATCGTTTAAAGAACTTAATCCCTAGGGAAGATTGCCCCATATTGTATATGCACGTTGTCTAACGGCAAACGTGTTTCTTGGTGGTGTTGAAATTCTGCTCGCACAAAGAGATGAGTTTCAGCTCGGTGAGTGAAGAGATAATGTCAGTGTTAATGAGTGCAGATCCTGACGACAAGACTAACTCGTCATCTCAGGTGATGTCACAGCCGTGACGTCATCAAAACGCGGGATGGCTCCGATGAGTGTCCTCAAGATCAGAGATTAGCTCCAAACTCTCATGAGAACGATAACACACGCTTGACAATATCATGATTCAGAATGAGAGCACGAGAGAGGAAATGAGAAAGAGAGAGATAGAGAGAAATAAAGAGAAAGAGAAAGAGAGAGAAACACAGAGTGAAAGAAGAGAGAGAAAGAAAGAGTGAAAATAAATAGAGATAAAGAACATAGAGGTAAATAAAGAGAGAGAGAGATTGAGGAAAGCGAAATAAATGGAGAGAGATAGACGAAAATCAAGAGAAGGATAGAGAGAGAAAAAAGAGAGTGATAAAGAGATAAAAACAAAGAGAGAGAGAGAGAGAGGGAGAGAGAGGGGGTGGGTGAGGGAGAGAACAAAAACAAGCCCCAGGTTATAATCGCCCGGGAGAAATCTGCTGAACGTTTGTTGATCAATTTTCTTCCATCTCCCGGGGAACTCGGCCCAAACATCCAAATTATCGGGCTCAGCTCCCACAAGCTCCATACGATGGAGGACGCTGGGCCGGGGGTGGGGGTGGGGTGGGGGTATGGGGCGCCAGTAGGATATTATTGATGACACAAAGATTCTCAGTTTATTCAGCCAACCTTTATGACAATCCACTATCTAACGTTAACATGACAGATAGCTTTGTTCTGGCTGCGTTGTGGCTTTCTTCTGGCTACGTTGTGGCTTTGTTCTGGCTGCGTTTTGGCTTTGTTCTGGCTGCGTTGTGGCTTTGTTATGGCTGCGTTGTGGCTTTGTTATGGCTTTGTTATGGCTGCGTTGTGGCTTTGTTCTGGCTGCGTTGTGGCTGCGTTGTGGCTGCGTTGTGGCTTTGTTGTGGCTGCGTTGTGGCTTTGTTATGGCTGCGTTGTGGCTGCGTTGTGGCTTTGTTCTGGCTGCGTTGTGGCTTTGTTCTGGATGCGTTGTGGCTTTGTTCTGGCTGCGCTGTGGTTTTGTTCTGGCTACGTTGTGGCTTTGTTCTGGCTGCGTTGTGGCTGTGTATGGCTGCGTTGTGGCTTTTTTGTTTTCCTTGTTATGGCACTTTTTGTTATGGTTATGTAAATCCACAACGACGAAACAACGTATTTGAGAATTTATAACCAGATTATGTTATCGTCACGACGCCATGAGCCCATCATTAAAGTTTGATTGAAACCCAAGCTAATTCCCGAGTGTACGTGTCCGGTGCGTCCTGTACTTTTGAGATTAAGCCTGGAGACGAGCCGTGTATAAAGGAGGGAGGATAGTTCAGTAGCATTGGGTGGATCTGTGGTGGCTGAGCTGGTTACGCGAGAGGGTTTGTGGATATTATATATCCACGTGGATAAAGACATTGACCCGTGTAAAGCAGTGCTGTCCGACCTTTTGGACTCGGTGGGACATAACCACTTACATGTATATATATATATATATATATATATATAAGCGAATAATAACGGTAGCAATACTTTAATGAGACATTTGGCTTTGATTTGGACTCCATTGTTTTTTTTTAATTGAGGCAGTTTTCAGAAGCACCTGGCCTCATAAGATCTTCTATATATTCACCCGTCAAAAGGTGAAATTTTCTGGACT